>CM062809.1:1315414942-1315919942 GCA_031772625.1 Pinus tabuliformis
AGCGAGTGTCCTGTAAAAAAAAATCAAAATTTTGCAACGAGACGAAAACCCAACCAGCAAAACAATAAACCTAGACACATGGTACTCAAAAAACCCCAGAAATTTCCATAAAACCTTCATCAAAACGTTATACTTCTGTTTCAAATTTATCAGTGAAGCCCTTTAAAAATTTTCCAAATTAAAAAAAAAATTAAACCCCTGGACCATGAAATATATTCCTGCAAAATGATGTTGATGAACCCTAGAGATCCAGATCTTACCCTCCAGGTCCTAGATCTGGACTCTACACAGTTTTCTCCTTCAGATTGTAGCTGTAAAACAACAAGAAACACCCAAATGATATACACAATGACCCAAAAAACTAAAACCCAGAAAACCCAAGTCAGAAAACTGAAAATTAATCACAGATCTATGTACATGAATGGAAGATCTATCAGATCTAGGGAGTGTGAGTCCATCTCCGCTCCCAGATCTGATACTCTGAGGCTCTCAACAACCAGATCTATCGATTTAGCACAAATTAAAATAAATAAATAAATTTGAATTTTAAAGGAGGTGCTGAGCTCAAAACCCTTCATGCATCACCCATAAAAAATATCTTATGATAAGCCCAGGATCAAATTAAGTTGGGCTCTTCAGAAAATACGGATCGAGAGTTGACTAGTTCAACCGAGAACTTACCCCAATGCCCGATGATCTAAAAAATCAAGACTTTCCTGCAAAACTCATTTCATCCATCAACATAGAGCGAGAAAACAATAATAAAATTTAGACAAATAGAGATACCTGCTGTTACGTTCAGAATTTAGATTATTATTCAAACCCCAGCGACTGAGCAAGACACCTGTACTCAAATCACTCTTCAAAAGCTATTATCAATGGCTAAAAAAAATTTACACATGAAAAACGACACATCTTACAGTGTTTCCATGAAAAGTAACACCGGCAAAAATTAACCCCAAAGTCTTCCTTTATTATCCAAAAAAAGTTTACACGAGCTTTTCGCTTAACACACGATCAAAAGATCGGATCACTAACTGACAAATGACCTCCTATTTAAAGATAAATCCTCCAACGGCTAGTTCGAGTGATCCTCATCAAAGCAATCTCGACCGTTGATGAGGATCAAAATTTCTTTTAATCTCATCCGTCAAAATTTATAATTCTTGAGGAAATCCGAATTTTTCAATTTAATGCATTTTAATTAATTCAAAAATTAAATTTTTGAATTAATTTCCTTAAAATTTTGACTTTGACTTAACCCCAGAGACCAAAGGCATAAAATTTAGCAAAATAATCAATTTACCTTAGTCCCGGGACCTCTTAAAATTTAATTTTGAAGGACCAACAAATTTTGCCTTCGAAGAATTTAAATTTACCTAGGACCTAGAATTAATTAAATTTATGCCTTAGGATTTTAATTAATTTTTGACCAAAAAATTTAATTAATTAACCTATGAGGGGATAAATTATTTTTCCAACCCTCAAGACACTTTACATCATGATTTTCACATTTTTTACATCTCAAGGGGAAAACCCATTTGCAAAAGAACCTCATAGACTACTCAGTTCTGTGACACAAATATAATCTCGTAGATCAAGCAATTTGTAATAAAATAACCTAACCAAATAGTTAGGATTATTCCCAAATCACTTTTACATAGACTCGATCTAGAACACTAGGACTCCCCTAAGATCCCAGTGACAAAATTCATTCCAGCTTTGGGGTAAGGCTAAAGGAAAATTCTGCCAACCATCCGAGAATGGATCGGTGAGACAAAAAAAACCTCCCGGAATGTCGATCGTCACCAGAAAAGTAGGTTTACCTAGGTAATTACATACACAACACGGATCTGCTGAGATTATTTACATTATACACATGCAGACTGGGTTTACATTATGAGATGATGATCAAGCTGATGATGATAGTTAGACGGCACAAACACATCGATCAGGCACTATCCCTTTTGCGAAAAAAAGGGGTATACTGCTATGGGTCGTTGACACGTAGTGGTCAACAGGTCCTATTATCCACCACCAGTGGGTGACACCCATAGGAGAAATTGTCCTCCTAGATTGTGGGTGACACCCATAGGAGAAATTGTTCTCCTAGATTGTCTTCAACCGGCAACCAGCAACCCCTTGCAGCCCCAGATAGCTTAATGTGCCACCATCTTTGCCACCTGAGCCAGCCATTATGTGCCCTCTCGCCCATTCTGTTATGATGATATGTATGAAGGTGGGCCTTCCAATCTTGAAGGTTTGGCTTTTCATTATGTAATTGGGTAGTTTTGCTTGCTTATAATGGACACACCGGGACATGGATTAGTGGGGGGATCCGGCGGAAAGAATGGGTTTGGTCTGTACTCTTGTCCCCTTGTCCAACTTGGTGGTTAGTCTTATATCTTAGTCTCGTGGGATCTCCTCTACTGGCTATTAGCTTTAAGAGTGGCACTACATAGGAAATCTTGATTTTGGTTGTATGGTCCCGCTTCCCGACACCACATGCATCACTCCCCTCCACTCATTATAACCCCTTTTCACATATTTCCCATCAATGTCCACATTTGTCCATTGGATCCACAAGGAGTTATCCTCCTCTTCCCCCTCCCCTTGTCCACACTTTGGGTCAGGCCTGAAACGATGCCCCGGAGGTTGATGCAGCTAAAAAGAAAGTTAAAAGCATAATTTGGCCACTTACAACAGGAAATGTACCATAAAATGCAAAAGATGGTTGAGACATAAAAATTTAGCACGTGGGCAAAAGCCAAACATGAGCTCTACCCCTATCATTATGGCCATCACCCTAGTTCCTAGGGCCCCTTATGTGAGCCCCCTGCATCATTGAAGAACCCATGATTGTCCCAACCCCTAGTGGGCGATGAACTAACCAGCTTTAAGGGGGTATCCATTCTTATATCATCCACATCATGCTCTCATTCTCTGCAACCCCGAGCAATTAAATGAGAGAAAAAACAATTAAAAACAAAAGGCATATGAAGAAGGGTGGAAAAACAAAGGCCAGGGTAACTCATGTACCATGATTGCTCCCACCTACATCCATATACCCATGTGTGGGCTCCCCTCATTATCGTTGTGATTGTACCATGGCATGTGGCTTGGAGCCACCCCTTGCTACCCCACTCAATTCCATCATTATATCACATGACAGCTACCATTTGACGGATGTACCATGGACCTGTCATTCCCTTAAAGGTTGAAACCACCAAATAGGGTGATTGATTAACCTCCCTCTTTAGCCTAGGGACACTTGTACATTCTAAAGCCCGTTATGGAAGGGCATGCCACTATGAAGTGTCCACTTGGTTCCATTATTTGTAAGCTCATTTGCGCAATTGCACTAATGAATTGTTATACTGGAAGGTGAGGAGACACATTGGATCTTATACAGGATTGCAGGTGGGTCTTCATCTTGGGGTTTGGTCTCCCTATACGGGATCCAATCCCTCCAGTGGGTCATAATGGAAATTCTAGGGTGAGTGTTGAGAGCCATGGGCCTCCACCCTAACAGGAAGCAGATAGCCACACCATGGGATCCTTCAGCACCACCCATGGCTTGCTCGTGTCCCAGTTATTCGATGATGATGATGCACTTGGACCACATTGTTAGAAAATCAGAAAGGTAGAAAGATTTTCTTATTCTTGATAATTACTTATGATGTTTCTTGTTATTACGATTCTTTATATCTTCTTTATTTTAGCTCATCAAGCAATTACCAAAGCAACATCACATAAAACAATAGACACTAGATATATGCATTATGCCAAGGCAAAACCCCCCTCGAGGGGAAAACCCAGTCAAGAAATTCTTCCTTTCAATAGTATTATTTGAGACTCTTCACCCTAGACCAAGACCAGACATTCCCTCCACACCAAGCCAGCCTCCCAGAATTTCGACCCCTTTCCAGCAACTTCGACAAGGTAGTAGTTTCTGGCAACTGGCAACATCCGACAATAGTGAAACATGGAAGACTTCGATCTCCTAATCTAGGGCACGAAACAAAGAGAGAGGTACCAAAAATTTCGATTTTCTTCTTCTCCTTAGGCTCCACCCAACTCGCACTTTCTTTGGCTTCTGAGCAACAGACTTCGCACTTTTCCCAGCTACAATATATAGAACTTCTTGTGAGAGAGTGTGTTCCAAATGAATTCGATGTGCTTGTATTTATAGGCTCCATGTGAGGTCGAATTAGGGTCCTTGGGCCAACTTGATCTCTTCTAGGCCGACTTGGTGTGGAGGTTACATAAATCATATTTGACTAAATACTTAACCTTTTTACATGATTCAAAAGCCCAAGAAGGGTCTCTTTAAAAGTACAACGAATCTATTGACTCAGAATAAATCCTAGAAGTACTCAATGGGGACTTTGACCTAAAACAAGGTGACCCAAGCATGAAACCCATGCTTTAAGAATTAAAAATTATTTTCTTTGTTCATTTGACAAGTACATTACAAGATGACTCAAATACATTAAATGAAGACTAAACCTAGTTACATCATCCAATACTCCCTCTTAACTAGGGAGGTATTCATCATACACAAGTACAATGGAAGATCTCAAACTATATGAAGTTTGAACAATGAAGAAATTTAGGCACCGCAATGCCATGGACTAGATTCCTGACCAGGGCAATCTATCCATTGGTCTCGAAGTTCCTTAAAGAAGGGGAGTATGTAATATCCCATAATAATAATAATATTAATAAATAAATATAATAATAATAATAAATATATAATAATAATAATGATAATAATAATAAATAAATATATAATAATAATGATAATATTAATAAATAGATAAATATATAATAATAATAATAAAGTAAATAAAATAATATTAATATAAATAGAATAACAATTAACGAAGAATAGATAAACTAACAATTAACGAAGAGAAAATATATGAATAAATAAATAAAACAACAAATAACAAAGAAAAGATAAAATAACAAACAACGAAGAAAATGTAATAATAAATAAATAAAATAAAAGTTGGCATGGACACATGGATGGTGTACATGTAGATCCCTTTCCAATCCCCTTACGATTTTTAGAGCCATTTGTTCTATTTAATGGCGGAGAAGGGGGAAGAAGAAGCAAGCATTAATTCACTCATTTTTGAGGAAGGAAATATTGGAGGGAATAGACCATTGGCAGTGGTAAGTTGGTTGAGGGCTCGGGAGTGGCCAGCTGCTGAAATACACTGAGAAGTTAAGCCTATGGTTGGATGGAGAGTCGTCCCCAAATCCTTATTGAAGGTAGCGGTTCCGGATCAGCGCAATCACGTCACAACACCGTAAACTTCAGTAAGGAATCTTCACTCATCAGGTACGCAATTATTTAAATTTTTATATGTTGACAACTTGGTTATGGTATTTGGTCATATTGTCACACAAAATGTCTAGGCACCGCGACAACGACTCAGATCAGGGGCTGTCACATTGATCCCCAATCACTCTGTTTGAGTTGTCTCCCTCTAGTAGACTAATGGGGGTAGTCCCAATAGAAATGGGATGAATGAAAACTAGTTGGGAACCAACCAGTTCGGGAGACACAGCTAAACAACCAATACTTGTTTAGATTGCGCAAAATTTCGCAGGATTCAATTTGATATGAGGAGAATGATACCAGTGCCTTGTGGAGTCAACTATCTTGCAAAGGAAATAAAGTCCAAGTAAAGGATGGGAAACTACTGCTGAAAGATTCAATTGTCTTACATGCAGATGCAAAACTTAAAGCTATGTGAAATGCGGGGACTTGGTTAACTTTAGTTAAATGAGGGCTTAAAATATGAATTATTATGAGTTATGCTATGAGTGTTATTTAACTTAAGGCTCAGAAAAATGGTGATCTTAATGTGAAAACAGGTACTTATACCAGCAATGTAAAATGTAAAATTTGCACAAGTAATTACTGAAATGTAAAATGCTGGAAATAAAACACTATAAATTCAGAAATCCATTTGTATGAGCCACTCAATCAAAGATCATTAGATGCATAGTAAAACTAGATTAGTCCTACTTGCATGAGCATGTAAAAACAAATGTATTTCATAAATTAGACTAAGTGTTTAAACTCAGATTGCATCAATGAAATATCAGTTTAGTAATATGCTCTTAAATCAAATATTAATGTCAGCAATATATTCTAAACCAACAGTCCTATAACCATGCAAAATTCAGATTTCTTCTATGTATAACAGTAGAAACTTCGCATGACAAACTAATAACTAACAATTCAGAAAATTTCTGAGTTTAAGTATTTCTCATCTACTGATGCATTTGATCTAAAAACTCTGAAACAAATTATTGAATAGCTGTGAAATAATATTCAGAAAATGGCATGAAAATTTTTCCGAAAGTAATTATATTTTTGCAATTGTACAGCAATAAAAAATGTAAATTAAATTTGTTGTTAAACTCCAGCTAATTGCAAACCTATGTCAGTATTAGCCTTGCTTTCAAAATGAAATGAAGAAAGGTTAAAGGGTGTGCACCAGTCAACCCTTAGGGGCTTGAAGACACGTGGAGGTATGCTGCCCAAATCACTGGAAATCCTCTAATTCCAAATGTCAAACTCAAAAAAAAATTGAGAAAAATTTGCTAAAAAAATTATTAAAACTTTTGGGAATTTTTTAGAAAAATTTAGTGAGAAAATTATGGTTAAGAACGTTGCAAAGATGAGAGGCCTGAGGAGGTAGCTGCAATGGACAATGGGTGGAGGCCAAGAATGAAGAAAGGGAGGCCGAGAAGGAGGTTGAAGATGGCCAACGCAGGGCCTCGAGGCCCTAAAAAAATTTGTCCACTATCTTCTTGAGATTTCTCTTCAACCTGCAAACAAAATGGAGATGCCCTCTGGGGCCAAGATCTGTCTCCGAAATCCACAAAAATCACATGCAATCCTCGGATCTGTCCCTGCACAAACAAAAGATAGAAAACCCCAGAGCATGTATATACAAAAATATGAAATACCCAAAACCCCAATAAACCAAAAAAATTGATATTTACAAATCTACAATAATATTCTACAAATCTAACAGATCAAAGCCCTCTATTAACCAGATTTAAACAATTTTGGACAAATTTAGAAATAAATTAGAAATTTTAAAGAGGCACAAGCCAAGAAAAACCCTACAAATAAATTGTTTTGTAAGATGACTTCAGAAATTAAAAACAATGGGCTCTTTCGATTCTGTAATCTAAATGTCAGTTGATCCAACTGAGGATTTCCCCAAACGACCAATCCTGAATGATAACTTTTGCACACTTAGATCTGATTGTTAGATTAACAAAGATTCAAAATAATCATAAAATTATCAAGAAATAGAGATACTTGCAACTTTTATCAAATCAAAATGACATTTTAAAAACCCATAAATCTGTGCAAGATACCTGTGCACAAATCAATCCTCAAAGGCTATTAACCAGCAAATGCAAATAAAAGCAGCAGAGTATTAAGAACAATATTACCACATAAATCTGAAAGAGGAACACCATAGTTTGAAACCCCAAAGTCTTTGCGTTTTAGTAACCAAAAAAAGTTACAAGAGTTTTCTTAGAGCAAGTGCATGATTAAGAAATCAGATCCAAATAATGGAGAGAGACCTCTAATTTATAGAAAAATCTCCAACGGCTAGTTGGCTTGATCCCTGTCAAAGCAATCTCAACCGTTGATGAAGATCAAATGATCTTTTAATCATCACCATTGAAATAAAATTACTTTTTGAGGAAATTCGAATTTCACTTTTAATTTCCTTTTAATCAACTCAAAAATGATTATTTTGAGTTAATTGCCACAAAAATTGGACTTTGACTTAACTACTATGGCCTAAGGGTGTGAAAATTCCTTAAACTGGAATCCCTACTGCAACAAGTGATGATATTTCTCCTACTTGTTAGATTTACATGAACAAGTTATTTGCAGTTTCCTACGGCAAACATCGAAATACATACACTGCAGCCTACACCATTTAAAATAATATGCCAAAACAAGAAACTGAACAATAGACAAGAAACACAAATGACACAGTTGTTTTTGGTCAAACGTCCCCGGAAAAACCCAATGTAGGAAAATCGTTGCAGCAAATCTGAGGGTTTTTATTATGAAGCAGAAGTTATTTCTGAATACAATCTCTGGATGCCTTGTTGGCAATCCAGTACAGAGAATATCACTCGGTAGAAAAAAATAGCGATATTACTTCACTCTACACTGCAAGTCTCAGCTGATTTGGTAGTTGAACCAATGAGTTCCCAGCTACTTCTGCGTTGCCCCTACGTCACCTCTGCTAAGAATCGATTTGCTTCTCAGGCGCGGATTCCAACCCTCCTGGCTCAAAACGTCAACCTCCCAACAAATCTCGAACTTTTGCTTAACGGCTCTACGTGGGCCCTATGTGAGCCCTTCCTGGCTCTGCATCACCCTCTCTGGCCTCTACGTTGCCTCCTCTGTGCGTCTCTCTGCCTATCTGTTGAGTATTCTTGGCTCCAGAGAAGATCCTCCAGCCAAAACTCCCTTTGCCCCTCTCTACGTGATCATTACAAATCACTGTGCTGCCTCTAGCTTCAGCAATTTGATCTGACTGATCAACTCTCTATGTGTTTTCCAAATGACCCTCAAGCCTCCTTAAATAATCTTCTCGTTGACATTCAATAGCCCAGATTGGAAGCTAATCAATTGCTAAAATCATTTCTGCTTGATCCTCGTCTTGTCCTAGAAGTTACACCCACAGTTAGATTAGTACCCATTAATTATTTAATTTCCTAAGTTTAGACTTAGGGAACTATAAAAAAATAATTAATTATTTTAATAAAATTGTCTCTAGGTGGAATTTCTCAAAACGCTTTTTAAGTTCTTTGGAATACATGTGCCCAAGCCTCCCTGCAAATTTTGAGACTTAGAGCACATCTGATGCTACCAGAAATCAACACTCCCTCTTAGCGAGGAATGTGCTCTAGCAATGTACCCTGCTGAAGCATCACCCTGACTTCATAACATCGCCCTTTGCATTGCTGATGTTTGACACGCTATCCACCAACCACTGCGTCGCTGCTGCAACTATACTACTGCTGACACTGCCATCGTCAACACTGCGACCGTACCACAGCTCCTAAATTTCTGCATTCGTGCTGTCGTTGGCACTGCCACTGCCAACTGCCCCTACACTGCAAACTGTTGTTGCTACTGCATCAGCGACGAAGAAACATCCCAAATTACTGAATAAGTGTTCAGCATAGATGCATCTCGATGCTTAAGATCTGATTGTTGCTAGTCCCATGTTGTCCCTCTGAAGCCACTACTTTGCTGTTGCTACTACACTATGCCTCCCTGCACTACCGCAACTCTGCACTGAACTGCTCAGACTTGGCGTTCTAGCCATTGCATCTGTCGCTCCAACACTCCTCTGCACCATCTAACATTTAGTCCAACTTGCTACTACTGATTTGGGCTCCTATAACAAGGAATTGATCCGAGAGGTGAGCTCCTCAAGTGATGCAGGAAAAACCGCCTAAACGAAATATCCTGATTTCCATAATAACCTTACATGAACCTGTGGGTTATGGCGCACCTATACAAATCGGAAGCGTTTACATTGGTGGTTCTAACAAAAACCCGACCAATCACCAAACAGCGCTTTAACACATAATCCACCAACGAACGTCGATCCCACTCCGAACACGCAAGACTAGACCCCAAATAAAATAAACCCACGTCCATAAACTTCTCGAGTCCGCTCAGGCTCAAGCCTTATCGGTTTCAATCTCCATCGTTGATCAAAGCCCACTTGATCCAATGGTCAGCAGCGATATCGCACGGGAATCTTGCACTACGTTTACCCGACCTTACAGAGTTGATAAGGATTATAAATCCTTAATCTATAAATGTTCGGGTCCATTCTGAGATTAACGTCCAATCACTTTATGACCCGATATCCATTGGATATACAAGGTCATCAAATCTACGGCCTGCGAGTCTTCAACTAGCACACAGATTACCAAACAGCTTAACCCCCGCAGTTGACTGTGACATAAGAGTTTGAAAATGAAATCGACAGCTAGGATTTAGTGCGGGACCTCAACCACGATTAAGGAAATCCATCCTCTCCTTTCCCCCGTAGTTGTTGATCACCGTCGATCTAACAGATCTGTCAATCTGGCAATCTAAATCTATTCCTCCGCCATTCTTCTTCCTCCATTAATATCCGTCGATCTAAACGATCTAACGGCTCCCTCTGCGCTTGTTCGCTTATGATGGAATTCGCATTTCCACCCAGATTAACTCTACCACACTTTGTTTAAACACTCACACACATATATCGTATTAACGTTGGATCGCCATCAATCCTTATAGTGATCGATGGTCGATCAACAATCTCGTAACACAGAATTTAACTCACAGTAAAGAATATATAAGTAAATTGTACACAGGGATACAGAAATCCACATAACACGTATATTTTAATTATATACAGAATCGGTTACAGTTTAAGGCATTTCAGCCTTAGTCACAAATTCTCCTTCAACTACATTGTATCCTATCTCTCTGTCTATGCTCCTTCTATCTCACAACACAGACTCTCTTTATATAAGAAATTACATAAGCGTGGATCATCTCAGATCCACGATTTCCTCTTACAAATCGCCTAAATCTCTCAACGCACATACATGGCAAATAATTATATTAATTTAAGTCTTCTCGAGACTTATCAATTCCATCAAATTAGCTCTGTTTTAACAGAATTTTGCTCCCGGTTTACATGATTGTCCACGTCTCCCCCTCCATAGCTCTGACTTTGACTTTTAATTAAGGGTGGTCAGATGCTCCTGCTTCAGACTCCCGAGGCACAAAAATTTATGACCTCCTGGTCATATGCTTCTCCTCATACTAGAGCAATTCTACCCACTTCCTCAGTGGAACTGCTTTCATAATCTTTCTGTGAGCTGCAACATACCTCTACAATAACAGCCTTCTCTGCTACATGATACCTCACCAAGCTTCTCTTCTAGCTTAGTCTTTCAGCATCTCCCTGGTTCTCTCTTATGTGGAACCATATGAGCATTTCATACTCTAGGCTGCAAGTTTTCTCACCCTCTGCTGCCACTATCAACAGTACAAAGATCATAAACTCTCCAGTCTTCAACATAATTGTACCTCCTCCTTTCGCACACAAAATCTTCTTTCTGCTCGCAGGAAATCTTTCACTGCTCTGATACCACTTTGATGCAGGAAAAACCGGCTAAAGGCAATTTCCCTGATTTTCATAATAACCTTACGTGAACCTGTGGGTTATGGCCCACCTATACAAATCGGAAGCGTTTACATTGGTGGTTTTAACAAAAACCCGACCAATCACCAAACAACGCTTTAACACATAATCCGCCAACGAACGTCGGTCCCACTCTAAACGCACAAAACCGGAACCCAAATAAAATAAACCCGCATCCATAAACTTCTCGATTCTGCTCAGGCTCAAGCCTTATCGGCTTCAATCTCCGTCATTGATCAAAGCCCACTTGATCCAACGGTCAGTAGCAATATCGCACGGGAATCTTGCACGACGTTTACCCGGCCTTACGGAGCCGATAAGGATTATAAATCCTTAATCTATAAATGTTCGGGTCCGTTCTGAGATTAACGTCCGATCACTTTATGACTCGATATCCGTTGGATATACGAGGTCATCAAATCTACGGCCTGCAGGTCTTCAACTAGCACACGGATTACCAAACAGCTTAACCCCCGAGGTTGACTTTGACGTAAGAGTTTGAAAATGAAATCAACCGCTAGGATTTAGTGTGGGACCTTAGCGACGATCAAGGAAATCTGTACTCTCCTCTCCCCCGTAGTTGTTGATCACTGTCGATCTAACAGATTTGTCAATCCAGATCTATTCCTCCACTATTCTTCTTCCGCCATTAATATCCGTCGATCTAAACGATCCGACGGCTCCCTCTGCGCTTGTTCGCTTATGATGGAATTCGCATTTCCACCCAGACTAACTCTACCACACTCTATTTAAACACTCACACACATATATCGTATTAACGCTGGATCGCCATCGTCCCTTATAGTGATCGATGGTCGATCAACAATCTCGTAACACAGAATTTAACTCACAGTAAAGACTATGTAAGTAAATTGTACACAGGCATACAGAAATCCACATAACACGTATATTTTAATTATATACAGAATTGGTTACAGTCTAAGGCAATTCAACCTTAGTCACAAATTCTCCTTCAACTACATTGTATCATATCTCTCTGTCTATGCTCCTTCTATCTCACAATACAGACTCTCTTTATATAGGAAATTACAGAAGCATGGATCATCTCAAATCCACGATTTCCTCTTACAAATCGCCTAAATCTCTCAACACACATACATGGCAGATAATTACATTAATTTAAGTCTTCTCGAGACTTATCAATTCCATCAAATTAGCTCTGTTTTAACAGAATTTTGCTCCCGGTTTACATGATTGTCCACGTCTCCCCCTCCATAGCTTTGACTTTGATTTTTGATTAAGGGTGGTCAGATGCTCCTACATCATCAAGGATCCTGCCCATTTGTAGCTCTTTCAAACTACAGGTCTAAATCAGCCCACCTCCCTCTTGGAGGTATCTCGATTGTCATGGAAAACTCCTCCTCGATCTTTGCAGATGCAGCCTTCAGATCGTGCTTCTCGTCTTTGTCCTTCTTCCTGAGAGGACACTGTGTTGCGTAGTGATCCATTTCACCACACCTGAAGCATTTGATCTTCGAGACGTCCTTCTTCCGCCTCCGCTGCTCCTACTGCCCCTTGGATGCAAGGGCTGCATTTTCTTCCTCCTCCTTGGGCTTCGACCCACTATTGTTGCTTTCATCAAGCTTACACTTGACCAAGTCTCTCCTCAGCTCCTCTTCCTTAAGAGATGCCCACATCTCATCCCAATTTGGCAAAGTCGCCCTACCCAAGATGCTCTGGACAAAGACTTGCCACTCCTCTGAGACTGAATTGAGGGCCAGTCTAACCAACTCAAATCCTTGAGGTGTAGACCCCACCACTGTTAACTCATCCCAGGCTTCCTGAAGCTTTGTGAGGAACGGATCTATGCGCTCCCCCTTCTGCATCTTCGCAGATCTCAGTTTCTGCTCTAAGTACATCTTCTGCTGCTCGGAAGATCCTTGATTCAGCGTTGCCAGGCATCCCACATCTCCTTAGCAGTCCCTCTGCTAGCGACGTGACAAACCATGTGATCCTTTACTCCATCCAGGATCATCCTCTTGGCCTTCGCCGTTTCTGTTCGGTACTTCTTCGATGGATCTAGATTTGCAGGCACAGCCATGACATTGTTGACATAGGTCTTGAGAGAATGCTCATCTAGAAGGAATGACATCCTTGCCTTCCAAATGACGTAGTTGGATGCTCCATCCAACCTGTCCTGATCTCTCAGCCCACTAGTTGCCATCTCTACCACGAAAATGTCGAACTACTCCTCTTTGCTTCTTACTATTGCTGCAATAAGAAAATGGACTTCTTAGCGGGAAGTCTACTGAGAAAAAATTCTCACTTTGCTTCTCCTCTCTCTTCTAACGTCTTTCAGCCCAGCAATCTGCCTGCCGAAAAAATACATCCCACCAACTCTTCCTCACGCTAAGGATCAGTGTTACTCCCTCTGCCACGGCAAGATTTCGATCTGGAAGCCCTTCCTCTCTGTCGACTCACTCAAAGAGAGATTGCCTCGAAAATTCAACCCTCCTGGCTTGGACAGCACAATCCCTCCGGGATTCGAACTGCTACCTCCTGCCACTGTTTCGATCTCCTTTTGTGCTCCGCGCTAGGTTCTCTGCACTATTCTTCTTGTCTCACCTGCACTACTCTAATATCATGTGAAAATTCCTTAAACCGGAATCCCTACTGCATCAACTGATGATATTTCTCCTACTTGTTAGATTTACATGAACAAGTTATTTGCAGTTTTCTACGGCAAACATCGAAATACATACACTGCAGCCTACACCATTTAAAATAATATGCTGAAACAAGAAACTAAACACTAGAGAAAGATACAACACAAATGACAGTTGTTTTTGGACAAACATCCCCGAAAAAACCCAAAGCGGGAAAACCGGTACAACAGATCTGCAGGTTTTTATTATTAAGCAGAAGTTATTTCTAAATACAATCTCTGGATGCCTTGCTGGCAATCCTGTACAGAGAATATCACTCGACAGAAGAAATTATTGAGATTACCTCACTCTACATTGCAAGTCCCAGCTAATCCAGCAGTTGAACCAATGAGTTCCACGGCTACTTTTGCGTTGCCCCTACGTGGGCCTGCATCAGCCTCTAAGGCCCTGCATCACCTCTGTTGGGAATCGATTTGCTTCTCAAGAGTTGATTCCAACCCTCCTGGCTCAGAACTTCAGCCTCCCAGCAAATCTCAGACTTCTGCTTGAAGGATTTGCGCTGCTCTGCATGGGCCCTGCGTGAGCCCTTCCTGGCTCTGCGTCACCCTCTCTGGCCTCTGCGCTACCTCCTCTGTGTGTCTCTCTGCCTCTTTGTTGAGTATTCTTGGCTCCAGAGAAGATCCTCCAGCCAAAACTCCCTCTGCTCCTCTCTGCATCATCACTACAAATCACTACGTTGCCTCTAGCTTTAGCAATTCAATCTAACTTATCAACTCTCTGTGTGTTTTCCAAATGACCCTCAAGCCTCCTTAAATAATATTCTCGTTGACATTCAACGACCCAGATTAGAAGCTAATCAATGGCTAAGATCATTTTTGCTTGATCCTCGTCTTCTAGAAGTTACACCCACGGTTAGATTAATACCCATTAATTATTTTAATTTCCTAAGTTTAGACTTAGGGACCTATTAAAAATAATTAATTATTTTGATAAAACTGTCTCTTGGTGGAATTTCCCAAAACGTTGTCTAGGTCTTTGGAATACATGTGTCCAAGCCTCCCTGCAAAATTTGAGACTTCGAGCACATCCGACGCTACCAAAAATCAACAAAGGGTTCAAAATATCTTGAAATTTTCAATATTCCCTTGGCCGAGGACCTCCAAAAATTAAAAACTTTAAAACCCACATATTTTAAATGTTGGAGAATTTAATTTTTCCTAGGACCTAATTAATTAAATTTCTGGCTTTAGCATTTAATTTTATTTTAGCCAGAAATTTTAATTAATTGACTCATGAGGAGATTATTAATTTTTCCAACCCTCTAATATTTAGCCATGGTGTCTAACTATGAAGGACCATGCACTAAATATTTTTTTACATGAAATATTACATTTCTAACCCATGAAGGGGGAACAACCGTTCGTTATAGACCCTCAACATTTACCCATATCTACAACACAAAAATATGATCTAGTAGACTAAGTGACTTGTAATAAAATAATCTAACCAAATAGTTAGAATTATTCCCAAATCACTTTTACAGAGACTCGATAAATAACACTAGGACTCATTTAAAATCCTGACAACAAATTCCACCCTAGCTTTGGGGTGAGGCCAGAGAGAAAAACTTTGTCGATCATCCGTGTTTAAAAACACGCATGAATCGATAAGACAAAAAATCTCCTAGAATAGAAATCATCATCAGAAAATTAAACTTACCTAGGTTGTTACATACATTTGTGTTACTAGGATCATTTACATTACAAAATGCAAAATGGGTTTACAAAAATCCAATGTACATATAGTTGATAATGATGTACAGATATGGGGTAGTTGACATGGAGTGGTCAACATCTAGCTCTACTTGGGGACATGTTGCTTCATCGAAGAAATATGAGAATCCAAAATCTGCACCCAAAGAAAACCCAGAATGACATAAGTAGCGTCCATCCAAATATAATCCAAAAATCATCATATAACATTAAGTACATGAAATAAAAGCTCATCAACAATTTTATTAACATAAAAAATAAATATAATCCTAAAACAGAAATGAAACGTTGAAATGACAAGGTGTAGGGTTAGAAATACAATACAAAGGATGCCCTGTGGCATTAGATGTGTTCAGTATAGTGCATTCTGAGCATTTGCCTGTTCTCTGGCAAATTTGTGGGTTGTTTTTCGAATGTGCCATGCCTGATCCTACATATTGTAGGACTTTGTCTTATCCAAAAATCGAGCTACTCTCAGCCATCAGATGCATCAAATCGCTTCCTTCTTCTTTTCTACCTTTTGCTCTCCTTCTAGGTGGCTTGTGATGTCAACAATGAGACCACCATGGGTTTCTTGTCCTGACTTTGAAGATGTTTGGATGAAAGATCTGAAAAATCTGAAGTATGCCCAATCTTATTCTGAATATACTCTGTTAATGGTGATACATAAACTTGATCTTCCTTAACCAAAGTCGACTTGTCCTTAATGGGAAAAGTAACCTCCTTGCGATGAGATGGGAAATGCTTCAGTGGACCGGGAGATCCGTATGTCGTGACAAACCCTTTGTGCTTTGGTCTAACCTGAAATCTTGGAACTTGTGTGTTTTTCAGCATTTGCAGTTTATCTTGAAGAGTGGTCTTTTCGATTCTGATGGCATCAATCTGGTTAGAGTGTTCAACCTTCATAGCATTGATTTCCTTGGCATGGCTTTCCTCCATGGTCAACAATTTATTCTGAAAACATATCTGACTAGCTTCCATATCTTTTATTAATTGCACTTGGTTTTCCTCCATGGATAACAATCTGTTCTGAAGAGAAATCTGACCAGCTCCCATGTCCTTCATCATTATGTTATGATTTACTTAAATAGTACTCATTTCTTTCTTCTGCATGTCAGTCCTCATAGCCTTCATCCTCTGAGCACACTTTTCTACTATGGTGGCCATGTGAGCGAAGTGGTTAATTTTCATGATTTCTATCTCCTCATCACGTTTTTCTATTTGGGCGTACAAAGTTCTCATATCCTTGGCCTAACCAGCTATCAATTTTTCTTGATTAAGCTCCACGTATTTTACCAGCTGCTTTAGTTTTTTAATAAGATGCTTATCATTTTCCCTTTCATTATCAATACTGATTTGACAACTTGTTCCTGCTTTTCCACTATCATGGATTTGTCTTGCAACGGTGCATTAGATTCATCATGAGAACATTCAAAATTCCTGCAATTTGGCATATTTTGATAAGGAGAATTGTCCTGAAATCTTTCATTGATAGTTCGGTTCTTTATAATATCACTTTCATCATTTTGCATAGTACTAGGGGTACAAGGAGAGCCACCTTGATGTCCATATCTACCTTTAAAAGCATTGATGATGTATGGTAAAGAAGCAAAAGAATCCTCAAGGCAATTACGAAACCAATCCAAAGCATCAGCTTCTAAAGAAAAGGCAAATAAACGCATCTTGACACCTTCATGATTACATTGTGAAGGAAGACAATATTTGGTTATTATATGAGTAAACCTGGAGAGATGCTTTCTAGCAGTGGCTAAATCACCAACCGAGAACAAGGGCAATTTATGAATGGCCTCTTCTTCCATATCATGAAGAAAGTTAGTAAAATGACATGGGGCAAACAAGTCATCCATGATGACTTGCTTAAAGGGATAAGGAGGGACCAAATGGATGCTAGAGAGAGACCTCTTATTCAAGTAGCTTCACCCACTTCTTCGAGAGATCATGTGCCAGTTGGAGCCAAATGTTACCCACCACTTTGTGGGTAATATCGCTAGCAGATATTTTTTTCTCCAAGATGGTCCTTAGCCGGCAACCGGCAGCCAGCAACCCCTTGTAGCCGTCAACTAGCTCATTGTGTGTTAAATTTGGCAACTAGGGCCAAACATCACTTTGGATAGCTCTTATGAGGCAACTGATATTTTTCTTGGATTCCTCTTTCCAAGAGGTGTAGAATTGATCTAAAGATCATCCCATTCTAACATGTACAAATGAAGTTATGAATTTATTTTGATCATGGACAAATTGTCAAAGTCGGCCAGCCATCAAGTTAGCCTCCTCTAGCCTTCAATGTTGCATATAAATACAAGGTACCTCCTACAGCCTTCAACGTTGCATATAAATACAAAGTGCCTCCTCCTCATTTTGGCATCTCATCTCATTCATCTTTATCTCTCTCATCTTGATTGGGTATGGACTTTTGGACCTCTCTCTCTCCACACATGCGAACGGAAGATTGTCTTTTCTAGCTGATGCGTTGACTAGATTTGACTGAAATTTCACAAGGCTGACTTTGCCTAGTGTTGACCCTGTTTGACTTCAGTTTTGTGAGGGAAACTTTTGTTTGAGCAGGCCATTGTTTTGGGCACAAAAACCAAGGCAGTTTGACCCTTGCGTTGACCAATGTTGACTACCCTAATTCATGTTGTTGCATTGAATTTTGTTGACAAGATTTCACTAGTTATTTTCTAACTATTTTGGGCTACATTATCTTGTTGTTGGAGGTCGAGTTGACCAAGGTTGACCGAGTTGTTTTGGAGGTCAATTTCAGCCATGTTGACCAGCATTGACTTTCTGGTTAGGGCTTTTTGTTTCTGTTGTTTTCACTGATCAGTTTGGGCAAGTGAATATTGTAAATTGTACTCTCTCTCTCTCTGAACTTTTGAAGAATTATAAGAAGAATTGATCAAGGGTTTCCCCACATTGGGGTGTGTCCCTATCTAGTGCCATATCTTGTGTCCTCTTGTCTGGGCTTGTCTTCTACTGTTATTGTTTATGTTCTATCTGCATTTTACTGTCATGTTGAGGTGATTGCTATACTGGATATGATATTGGGCTAATAAAGAAAATTGAAGTAAAATTGCTCTAAGCATAGAACATACCATTGTTATCCTAAAATTAACATTGTGTTATTTCTCCGCCACCTAAGCTAGCCATGTGGTCCCTCGCCCATCTTCCATGATCGTATGTTTGAAGGTGGGCCTCCCGAAATCTAAAGGTGTGCCTTGTCATTTGGACAATGAGTATTGTAGTTTGCTTATCATGGACACTTCTGGGTATGGATTAATGGTGGAATTCGGCGAAAAGAATGGGCTAGGTCTTTGCTTTTGTCCCCTAGACCCCTTTTAGGAATTAACCTTGCATCTTAGTCCCGTGGGATCTCTTTTACTAACCATTTGGTTCCAGGGATGGTATTTCACAGAAAACCACGATTTTGGTTGTGTGGTCCCACTCCCTTATCCGCTCATATTAGCTTCTTTCCATTCATTACTACCCCATCCATCATTTCTCCCACCTGGGTCCGCATTCCTCCATCATAGGGTTAGCTCGCCCCTTCCCCTTGCCCACACCTTGGGTCATGGCCTACAATGAAGCACGGAAGTTGATGCAACAGAAAAGAAATTTAAAAGCATATATGGCCACATTCAATAAGAAAGGTACCACAAAATGCAAAAGATGGTCGAGACAAAAACATTTAGCACGTCGGCAAAAACCAATACATGAGCTCTACCCCATCATCATGGCCATCACCCTAGTTCGTACAAGTTCTATGAGCCTTCTTCATCATATAGGAACCCATGATTGTCCCAACCCCTAGTGGGCAATGAGCCACCCCACTTTAAACAGGGGAATTCACTGCTATATCTTATACATCATGCTCTAACCCCTTGAGCCCCAAGCAGTGAATCAAAGAAAATCATAAAAAGGAAAAAAGCATATAAAGAAGGGTGGAAAAATCAAGGTCGAGGCACCTCATGTACCACGATTTCTCCCTCTTACACATTATAAACCCAAGTGTGGGCTTCCCTCTTATTAGCTACCCTTGTACCCCAGCATGTGGCCCAGGGTTACCCCTTCTCATCCCCTACTTCATTCACCTATATGTCACATGCCACCACCTTTTAACAGATGTACCTTAACTATATTATCCCCTTTAGAGGTAGAAACCACCTAATAGGATATTTGGTTAACCCATTAGGAGTTTAGGAGACATTAGCACATCCCGAAACCCATTATGGAAGGGCAAGCCATTATGAAGTCCCCACCTGTGGTCCATGATTATGTAAGCTCATTTACTCGATTTCTCTAATGACATGTGGTACTGGAAGGCTAGGGGACGCATTGGATCTTATGCAAGATTGCAGATGGTTTCCATTTGGGGTTTGGTCTCCCTATACGGGGTTCTAACCCTCCAGAGGGCGACATTAGCACATATAGGGTGAGCGTTGAGAGCCATGGGCCTCCACAGCAGCAGATTGCACTTCATGGATCCCCGCAACCATTCAGAAATTGCTCGTTGTTCACTTATTGGACGAGGAGGATACACTTGATCCATCATGCCCAGTTGGCCCCAGATCTACACCATACACTTGGCAGATCATCCAAGACTTGTATGATGATGTGGCATCACCTACACTATCATCTTAGCCCTTGCAGGCGACTCACAGGAATCATTGATTTGTTTGGAGACCCATGAGGACACTTGTGTGCCCCCACATGCCACTTGGAGAACCACATGTTATTACAAGGAGCCAACCCCTTGTCCACTGCTTTTGAGGGTCCTATTCTTCATTATGGCACCCATGGACCTCATTAGGCCTCTTAGAGGGCCCTACAACATGCATAGATTATTATTTGACCTCTTGAGAGGCTTACTTTTTCATTTATGGGCTAGTTCGGTGGGTTTGTCACCAAACGTTGTATTATTAGCACATTATTTTACTTTGGGGGCTTATGTAGGCCAAGGAGGCTAATTTGAACTCCTAAGATGTTATAAATACAAGTGAGGTGAGATCATTTCTCATCATCACTTTGGATTGGATCTCCCATTTCTTTAGAGAAATTCACACTTTTTTCTAGAGGATGAATTGGAGCATTTATGGATGAATTTTGATGTATGGTTATGGAGCTTCTCTATTGTCATTTGTGAATGGTTGGATATACTCTATTGCATGTCATTAGGAAATTTTGATGCTATCCCTGTTACTTTTGTCATATATGCTGGATTGGGATTTTCATTGTTTTAGGGCTAATTGTTGCATGCAAATTATTGCTTAATATTGTGGGATTGCCTCTATTATAACGTTCTCTCCATGTATGGGCCATGTAGTGTGAGCGAAATCTCCTAGGGGTAAAATCTGACCTTGATAAGTCATTCCTCTTGTGCACTTGAAGTATAAAAGCTGCAAGATTGCTTTCACTTGACCTAGAGGGTTTGTGAAGTAATTTTGAGGCCTCCAATGAGAACCAAGAAGTCTTACACATAATCGACATAGACTCCATTATCCCAAGGATTAAGGCATTGATCTACCAAGGGTGGTCACCAAACTCTTACTCTTTCACCTTCTCCCAAGTCTAGCCACATTAGGGTGACTAGGGCATCAATTTCCCGACAAGCTACCCACTGAAAAAATTCAATCTCCTAGGGTCTCCTGTGTTGGCCTTTCCTCTAGCCCTCCTCCAAATTTGAAGACATTCCGACGGTGAAGCTAGAAGAAAAGTCAAGCCCTAGCTTCCCGATCAAAACTTGCCCTGCCATCCCTAAGGCTAGTGCCTCATAGGGTCAAGACCACATCTTCAAGTGAAATTCTTTTCTTGATCCTTTCCCCCACTTGGTCTAGGGTAAGAATATCATTGGTTGCTTCACACCCTCCTCATATCCTAAACTGGGTCCACTTGGCCCTGTGTGGTCCCACTCTGTTGAAAGACCATTCTTCAAGAACCATCTGGGATACCAATTCTAACAAGGATTTTAGGGATTGGGAAACTCCTTTACAAGTCTTATCCAATAAACCTAAACCTCAAATCCTCTCCTCCTTTCCCCAGGTTACCTAGTACCTTGCCTACAAAGCAAGCAATCTTTATCCTTCAAATTCTGGGAAAGGGTTATTCGAGTCACTCGTATCCACTGACTTATTCTTCATTAGTGACTCCACACATACCGGGTCTCCTCCCAACAGTGAAAGTCCGTAAATAGAAGGTAGCCTTAGCTGAGGTGACAGTGGACTAAGACTCCATTTGTTCCCCTTGGCCTAGCATTTGCCCTTTAGGGATTCCCCTTAGGTCCTTTGCTAGTTTGAGTGGTAACATAACCAATGATGGAAAAAAGAGGAGAAGATTCCTTATTCACTTAAGATGATTACCTAATGATATAAGATTAACAATGACCTTTTAGACAATTAGGAATCTGATTTAGCAAATCCCTTATAGCCCTTCCTCAAGTATGCCAATATTGCAATTATACCACTGCTATAATTAGATTCTCAAATAACCAAGGCTTCTTGACACATTAGAGATATTCAAAATATAATTTGAGCAAATCGCTTAAATGCCCAAAATGATTAGATCTCCTAAAGAGAAGTGATAAATTAAACCATTCAATGTGATGCAACTTGAGACTAGAGTGCTTTAGGAAGTGAGCTCATGTGAGTGAGAGAATTAGGATTAAGACAACAAACGTTAATGCCTGAGAAACAATGTGACAATTTGTCTTAACAACAAGCTCTTTCAACAATACAGCATATACAATTGACAATCCCTATGCTAGCAGTAAGTCACTTATGCCAAAAGGATATTCAGTGAGCGTCAAATAAACTTATGACAACAGTCAAGCTACTCGAAGTTATAACAACAATAAATTACAGTGAGCAATCCATTATGTCAAAGTGTTAAAACATTCCAGTCTGCTTATCTCCTTTTCTTTGTTTAGATTAGAGAGAAAACATTGAAAAATATGTTTAAGCCACTGATATATGTAAGATCTTATGTATGTAGTGTGACAGTGATCAACAATTCATGAAGTAGGCCAAAAGAGAGCTATGGATTTTTCAATATGTTAAGCAACTTATATGTGATTTTATGGTGTTCGAATTAAATATTTGGCACTGTTATAAAGTAGTTTGTCTAGTTGCAACAAACTGTGAGGAGGTTGAGGGTTTAGAAGTCAAACCCTTAGGGCCTATGGCCTTGAAAATTTTTCCCAAATTTTTTCCAATGGAGAAACACCTGCAACAACAAATGTGTGATCCAAATCCTCTACAACTTCACCAAGAATTAGCTTAGAAAATTAAATAAACACCAACAATGACATAGAATGTAATAAGGGTAAAGGTGAGGCTAGGAGAGGGGACGTTGAGCCTTAGAGGGTTGTGGCTTAGTGTAGGAAAGGGAAAACAAGAGTGAGAAGGGGTTGGAAGCCCACGGTAGAGGCTAAGGTATGTTGGCGTAAGGCAACAAAAGGAAAAGGAAGGATGGAGAGGAGAGATAAGGAAAGGTGAAGGGCTGAGCGGAGGGAGCAGAGCGATCCAAGGGGCTAGAAGAAAAGGGAAAAAAACTGCGGCAGCCCGGAAGGAGGAGGCAAAACCCATAGAGGGCAGCGGAGGAGGTCGATGCCTAAGGAAAGCCTACGGTAGGGCTGCGTTTGGGTGATAAGGAGAGAAAATGGCAGGCGAGTTGCGAGGACAGGTGAGGGATGTCGTGAGGAGCTGAAGGAGGGAGGAAGGGAGCCGAGGGAAAAAAGGGTAGAGGAGAAGGTTGCGGAGGGCAGGGATAAGGCCTTTAGGCTTGCGACAAACTTGGAGTGAGGGGCAGCAAGCCACACCAAGGGAGAAAGGATGAGCAGAGGGAGGAAGAGCGCAAGGAAGGTTGAGCGGAAGGGAAAGGAGGCTACAACCGGCTAAGGGAAGGTTTTCGTGAGGGTTATGAGGGCAATAATGCCCACGGAAAAGAGAAGGAGGGCTACAACAACCTTTAGGAGGCTCAATTTGGCCTGTGGCCAAGGGATGGTGGTAGGAAATAACAATGGCTAGGTTCGGAGGGCCAACAAAGAGTAAAAATTTATCAAACTTCTGCAAATTTTCTGGATCTGCTTCAGATCTTGAAGTTCCACCTCAAAACACCACAACAAAAGATCCTTAAAGGCTCACAATTTTTCCTTGAGCCTAAGCATTGAAATTGGAGGAGGAAAAGGTGGTGGATCTTACCTTCCTAGGCCTAGACCCACCACTAGAAATTCCACGAAAATATTTCAAGGACTGAATCTCTTGAAGCCCTCGAAATTCTTCAGCTTTAACCTGCACAAATAAAATTACAAGACCCCAAAACCCTGATATATACAAAAAACTTAAAACCCCAATTAGAAAAATTATTTACATATTTAATTTACACATATACAAGGGCTTTGAAAAATATTTTTTTGAGAAATAAGATTTTTATGGCTATTTTCTTTGATAAATGGCTAAAAATGCTTTAGAAACCCCAATGCACATTATAGCCTTAGCGAAGATTTAATCCACCACATAAATATTCACGATCCAAGCAAAGTTGATCCCTACCCACAATTTGTGAACTTGGTGACCAAGGATTGAAGTACCTACAAACACTATACATTCATCTCAAGACAATCTACTAATCATATGGCGAATCGAATCACCTAAGATTAGCCCAAAGCTATCAATAGCATGATTTTATCTCCATCCAATGAAAAATAAATCTTACCATTTATCGGCACAACATAAGAAAGCCTGTAGTCAGTACATACCACAAATTAATGAACATCAACACCTCAAGTTGCACCCCAAAGTATTTATTATGATAGAAAAAATAGTTCCCTTCGGGACAATAGTTTACATGAATGCTTCAACAACAATTGCTTAGCCAAAAATCAGATGCTTAGAGACTCAAATGACTCTCTAATTTATAGATAAATCCTCCAAGTGGAAAAATAACAGCTCGGTTCTTTGATCCTTGTCAAAATAATCTCGGCCGTCGAAAAATACTTAATCATCTTTTCATATTAGCCGTTGAATTTTTATTTTTGAAGAATTTTTGAATTTATCATTTAATTCCATTTTTATTAGCCCAAAATTAGTTATTTTGAGCTAATTTCCCCGAAATTTTGACTTTGACTTAACCACCAAGGTCTAGACTCCAAGGGTCCAAATTTTCTTGAAATGGAAGGCCTTCAAAAGTTTATTATTTTAGGACTCACGAATTTTTCCACTTGGAGAATTAATTTTCCTAAGACAATTTAATTTGACTCTAATTAATTAATTTTCTAGCTTAGGATTTAATTTTATTTTGCCAGAAAAATTAATTAATTAACACATGAGGGAAATTAATAATTTTCCACCCTCATTCACATAAGATGTTTACATTTACAACCCTCAAAGGGGGAATACACATTTGGCTTAGATCCTCGAGACCTATGTTGCGGGGGAGCGCCCCCCCCCCCCCCCTCGAACCCACTCCCGAATCGCGCTCCGGGTGGGAGCGGCTCGGGAGCGCGCTCCCTCAAAAAAATTTACGCTCCCTGGTCTGTTAGGAATCGCCATAGGGAGCGATCACTCCGGCGCTCCCGGAGCGATTTTTAACGCCCGGGAGCGATCGGGGAGTGATCGCTCCCGGGCGTTAAAAAGCGCTCTGTGAGCGATTCGCACAGGGCCGGGAGCGGGTCGGCGGAAAGAAATTCCGCGGACCCGAACAAAAAAAAAAAAAAAATATTTAAAAGAAATTTGGTTTTAAAAGGCCAATGGGCCAAAAAAATATTCATTGTTACTTCATTGAGCTTGAGTTTGGAGCTGGAGCAAGAGCAAAGGAGCGAGGAGCAAGTGCTGAGGAGCAAGGAGCAAGTGCCAAGGAGCGAGGAGCAAGCCTGCAGAGGTAAGTAACTTAGTAATTTAGTTAGTTTCGCTGGTTAGGTAGTAATTTAGTTAATTTAATTTAGCTTATTGAGTTTAAAAATCATGTATTTAAATTAAATTAATTAGTCCCAATAAATTAAATTAATTTGCAGATTCAAGAATCAAAACCCTACAATCATCAAACACCATGGACCTGGCTATATTTCTTGGCATTTTCCTCTTCCTAGTCCCTTTTATGGTTATTATGGTGCTGGAGAGTAGGAAACGGAGGGGCCAACCCCAAACTGAAGAGGGGGATGAAGAAGCTAGAGAAAGTCAAATGGGTAAAAACCCCGGTGAGGAGGAGCTGGAGGAGGGTGAACATGACCCTCAAAAAACTAAACAAGACCAAACTCCATTGTGGAAATATGTTAACAGGGCTGAAACAGGGAGAGGGGGTGGAACCACTAAATTTCATTGCCCCCATTGCAACACTGATTACACAGGTTCATACACCCGTGCTAGAAGACACCTCTGCGGGAAAAGGCCATGGGATGGAGAGAAACAAATAGGAATCAAAACTTGTACAGCGGTGTCAGCAACGGATAGAGCCAAATACATAAGGGAAGAGGAGGAAGCCCAATACAGAACAAAAAAATCAAGGGGTTTCTTTGAACCAAGCTCACAATCACAAAGAACTCCTTCAGCATCCTCCAAGGCAGTGGATATGGACATGGAGGCACAGGGTCATCATCTTTAAGGCGTAGAACCATATCAGATTTCCTTGATGAGGGGTGTAGGAATGATGTGGATTCAAAAGTTTACAGGTTTCTCTATGCATGTGGGATACCATTCAATGTTCTTCACTCACCTTATTGGCACAAAATGGTTTCTGCCATAAATGATGCCCCTAAAGAATACAAGAGCCCTGGGTATGACAAGGCAAGAACCGTTGGCCTTGATCATGAAAAAGCAAAAATATCACATTCTTTGAATAAAATGACAAATTCTTGGACTGACCATGGGGTGTCCATTGTATCTGATGGATGGACAAATGTAAAAGGCAAGCCATTGATAAGTGTTCTTGTTGTGTCTGTTAGTGGTCCCATCTTTCTAGCTGCACATGATTACTCAGACAAGTTCAAGACCGCCATCAACATTGCAAAAGCATTACTTGAAACAATTGAGCGTATTGGCCCATACAATGTCATCCAAGTCATCACTGATAATGCTCCTAATTGTAAGGCAGCGGGAGCAATTATTGAGGATAAATACCCCAACATATTTTGGTCTGGATGTTTGGTTCACACATTGAACCTTCTGTTGCATGATATTGTCAAAAACAAAAATGAACAATACCAATGGATTGGTAATTTGTACAAGAAAGGCAAACAAATGATAAAATTTATTACAAATCATAGCAATACCCATGACCTTTTCCGCAATCACTCGAGATTGGAGTTGCTGAAGATTGCGAAGACTAGATTTGGTAGCTATTACCTCACCTCCAAGCGCCTTTTGAAGGTAAGAGAGGCATTAGCTAGCATGGTATCAAGTCCACATTGGCAGGTATTAAAGGAAAGGGCTACAAATGCAGCTGACATGGGAGGTTTTGAAATGGTGGAGGAGGCCGCTCTTGATGGGCAGTTTTGGACAAGTGTGAGGCAGGTATTGGATTTCACCAAGCCAATTTATCACATGATTCGGTTTGCAGATACAGACAAACCAGTGATTGGCGAGGTGTGTGAGCAAATGGATACCATGTTGGGGCAAATAAAAGATATTGTTCATAGTAGAGATCCCAACTTGTACAAACTAATTCATGATTGTGTGTGTGAACGGTGGAATAAGCTTAATGTTCCACTACATTGCTTGGCGTATATCCTTACGCCAAAATACTACTCTACATCTTGGTTGGGCCAACCTGCAGTAGGGGGTGGGGTTAGGACCAAACCCCATTTAGATCCAGAGGTAACTAAAGGATATTTGGAAGCATTAGAAAAGTTGGTACCTGACAGGGAGGAATGTGCAGCTGTGCGCCTTGAACTAGGCAGATACTTCAGTGGCACTAGTTTGTATGGTAACTTCCATGCAATGGACGACAAAGATAAATTTGAATCTGTCACATGGTGGGAAACATATGGCGGCCACGGACTTTTGCCAAAATTGGCAAAAAA
Source organism: Pinus tabuliformis (assembly GCA_031772625.1). Classification (NCBI taxonomy): domain Eukaryota; kingdom Viridiplantae; phylum Streptophyta; class Pinopsida; order Pinales; family Pinaceae; genus Pinus; species Pinus tabuliformis. Next base: position 1,315,442,658 of record CM062809.1, read on the forward strand.
AGTTCTTTCAGAGGTTGTAAATTCTTCTTCTGCAGAGAGGTGTTGGAGCACCTACAGCTATATACATAATGTGAAAAGAAACAGACTCAATGAAAACCGAGCAGAAAGCTTGGTTTATGTGCACTACAACTTGAGGTTGTTGAGTCATTATTGTGATCGAGCTAATGAGGATCCCACATATAAAATTTGGGACAATCACCCAGAGGATGACAATTTGGAGGATGGCATTGTACATATTGAAGAACTAGAAGAGGAACTTGTAAGGGATGAAACTGAAGCAGCTGCAGCAGCCATGCCACCTCCACCTCCACCTCCACCATCCAGTAGCAGTGCTCGAGGTCCGAGTCTTGTTCCTTTGCTGTCGCCACCTCCATCTACACCCTCGCGTGGAGGTTCTAGTTCTAGTCGTCGGTCTGTGCGGGAGACTCCTAGAAGACCACCACGACCTGCTTATACTCCTGGAGACTCTCGTGGCAAGGGCCACATGTAGATTTACAGTTTACTTGTCTTTTTTAGTTTCTATTAGACTTTAGTTTTCATAACTGTTGAGTTTTGAGTCCTTGACTCTTGACTCTTGACTCTTTCATATCATAATGATATTTTTTGTAAACATTATATCACTGTGACAATGAAAATTTGAAGTTTGAAGTTGGGCCTTGGCAATTATAACTCATTTGTAATGATTGTGAATTATGAATATGATGCTTTGTGAAAGACTAAAGTTGTTTCATTTCATCTCATTATTCATGTTTCATTTTATAAATTTTTAACATTTCATATCATCTTAACAGTTAGAAGTTAGGACTTAGAAATATCTTCGATATTACTTCTTGTAATGGTTAAACTTAGCTTACAAGTACAACTTTGGTGATCAATGATGATAAATGTTATTGAATTTTCAATTCTGAAAGCTTGAAGTTGAAACTTTAAGATTGAATTTGATGAATCATGATTTATAAGACTCAATATGTTGCAGTTGTAATATGTATTTTACTAACTTGTGGACATGGTTGATGACGATTATAATTTCTAGATGATTGATGTGATATGGTTCAATGATCAATCTATGTTTTTTTATGTTTTTTATGTCTAATTCATCATTCTACATGTTTTTGTTGACATATATGTATCAAAAATTAAAAAATATATATATTTTTAAAAAATCGCTCCCGGATTCGCTCCCAAACCGGGAGCTTCTGAAAATGGTCGCTCCCGCTCCCGTTTTCGCTCCCGCTCCCGCTCCCAAGTAACATTGCTCGAGACACATACCCAATTCTGCGACATAACATGATCTAGTAGACCAAGTGATTTGTAATAAAATAATTTAGCCAACTAGCTTAAATTATTCCCAAACCATTTTTACATAAGATTCAACTAGAATACTAGGGCTCACCTAAGACTTTGACGAAGAATTCCCCCCAGCTTTAGGGTGAGGTTGGAGGGAAAAACTTTGTCAACCATCTGTGTTTAGAAACACACGAGTCAGTGAAACGAAAAACCTCCTACGATGAAACTTTTTTTCCAAAATAATGGGCTTACATAGGTTGTTACATACATTCAAGGTCTTACTAGGATCATTTACATTACATAACCTGTCGAATGGGTTTACAATGACACATAAGACTGCTGATAGATGATCTGATCTTGTTGAAAGCAATTGTACTTCCGCTTCCTTGAAACTTTGACAAATTGAGTGCAACAGGTATGAAAGATGCTTCTAGAGACTCAAGGGTATGATGTGAGTCTAATGAGTTTGATGTATGCAAAGGATCTAGGTGTTGAGTAGCTTCATTATTCTGGAGTAGTTGATCAATTGTAATTTTCAGCTTTTCACGAATAGAGTTCAACGTCGCCATTGCCTCATTTTGAACCATTATTGTTGCATTATGATTTCGATCCACCTTATTTGAAAGGATTGCATGATCCTTTTTAAATTCGTTATGATTCTGCTCGAGTTGATTCTCTATTCTCTTTGTTGTTTCTTGGAGCTCCTTGATTTCTTCGGTATGTGACTTTATTCTCAAAATCTATCATTTTTTTATTAAAGACGCTCATCGTCATTGACAATGACATTGATCGGGTGTGTGGTGGAGTATATTTATCCATCTTAACTCGAAACTTAAAAAAATAAAAATAAAAAAATTATAACTTGAACCTATTTTTTTAAATATATATTAAAATACTTATATATATTTTATAATATATATATATATTATTTAAAATATATATAAGTATATTAATATATAAACATAAATATATATTAATATTTTAATTATTAAAATTATGAACTAGGGAATCAATTTAATAAGGGTTACGAATGGCAGAGAGATAGAAAATGGCATTGGATAGGTGTGTCGTTCGAGAGGTGATAGGCCGGTGAAATGGAAGACACGGCAAAGAGAAATAGAAGGTGGATATGACAAGGAAGACGGATTTATCAGCATGATGTTTGGTGACGGAATGCAGGGGTTGTCGAAGGATTACAACAGTGCGGGGAGAAGTCAAGGTGTTTACAGTGCAACAAAAGGCGATAGAGTCGAAGGTGGAGACGAGGGTGACGAGAGCGGAAGATGACGGAGACAAAGGTGGAACAGGAGTGCGGCAGTGGGAGTCGATGGCAATGCAGGGACGACTAGGGCGGTTACAGCACAATGGTTGAGTCGCAACAATAAGTGGCAGCGGTGGACGGTGGCAAGAGGAGGAGGTGACTAAATGACAGCAATTGACTGAGCGAGTGCAACAATCCTAACAGATAGGGCTGAGATTGCTATAGGGCTCTCACGAGGCTCTGATACCAAATGGAGCGTATAGCTCAGTATTGACAGAACAAAAGATATATTTTTATTAATAACAAGAATGATTGATGCTTACAATTGTGGAAGGCCCTGGCTTAAATACAGCCTGGGAGCCATTACATGAGGGGCCACGATCTTTGATCGTGCCCCTTAGTTTAGAAAATTAAATTAAATAAATTTTTACGTAGCATGTATAGTGCACAAGTTTAGAATTATTTTTGGAGTTATCATGTGGTAATTTTCCTCCAAGGAAGGTGCCCACATGCTGAGACCCATAGTGATATGTTGGGAAAAAAGCAGTTGGTAAAAAATTAAAAATAAAATAAATTATCCTAATTTAGCATACCAAGTTCAGCCCAAACAGTGCAGATTAGAACAATCATTAAAAACATAAATTCAGGACCAAATTATCAGTGCATCCTTCATTCTTATACACCATCTAAGTCTCCTCGCCAATTCATCATCTAGTCTTAGTGTCTAAGTCTAGGAGCTACTCTAGTTTATCTTTTTAGATCACCAAGATCTTGAGCAATGACTATTATTCCATGCCCCCTACAGTTCCTTGAAACAAGCTTATATTTGTACCAAATTTGTGCAGTTGTATATCTGACTAATGAAAGCAGGTTATTTTAATCTATGAACTTGTCTTTGTTTTATGATTCAGTTTTAGGGATTTTAGTTACCAAGAGTTATTCTATTATCACCTTGCTGATTTACATTTTTCAGACATTCTCCATCACCTATTCAATTTGGCACTTGTACAAAAATTATAAATATCCCATCATTTCATTTCTAATAACTTTTTGTTAATTGGTTGCAATTATATTTGGGCAAAACAGGGCACAGCCCTGGGAAGTTATGACAGGACTGTTTATGAAGATATCCAGCAGAGGAGGATGCCGCAGCCTGCCATGCATGCTTTGAACCATATTTGACCAGCATGGAGTGTGCACCAGTTTAGAAATATTTTGGAGGTTATCATGTGGAGGCACCCAACATGCTGAAACCCTTAGTGTTATCTTGGGAAAAAAGAAGTTGGAGAAACAAAAAGCCTAATTTAGCATACCAAATTAACCCTGAGCAGTGCACATTAGAAACAGCATTAAGCATAAATTCATGACCAAGTTATCAGTGCCATCCTTATTCCTCTACACCATCTAAGTCTCCTTGTCATTTTATTATCTAGTCTTAGTGTCTGAGTACAAAAGCCACTCTAGGCTATCTTTGTAAATCAACAAGATCTTGACCAGTGACTATTGTTCCATGTCCCCTATGGTTCCTTTGGACAAACTTATATTTATACCAAATTGTGAATTTCTGTCTCAGATTAATGAAAGCAGCTTTGTTTGATCTATGAAGTTGTATTTTGCTTTATGATCTCAGATTTAGGGATTTTAGGTAGAAAGATTTAATCTAGTATTACCTTGCAAATTTATATTTTCCAGACTCTCTCCATCACCCATTGAATTTGTCCCCTAGCACTCTTAAAACAAATCAGAATATAGAATTTCCTTTTTAAGGCTTGCAACCTTGGAGCTAGCATGCACTAGTTCCAAAGAGATATGGATTGTGCCAGTGACGGGCACCTTCTCTACATGTTCAATCGACCCCCTTGGGACTGATTTCCCAAAGGAACCATTTCAAGTGATTGAAAGTCGGATCCATTAACTTGCAACAACTATTCTGGACAGACAGAACTTTCAAACAATTCCCTTGCTTGGCAACTTATAAATAGTACTATATAATGCCACACACCAAGGAGACATGCAACAATCCTTCCATTTTTATCTTGCTATATTGAGAAAATGATCAGCAAAACATAGAGACTCTTCAAACATGAAATCCAAACTTACATTTCCAGAGCACAGTTCTGCCAAGATACAACCGAGGGACCAGATGTCAATTTTTTGATCATATGGCAGGCCCAAAATGACTTCTGGTGCACGATAAGAGCGTGACTGTACATACGAACATAAGTGATCTGTTTGAAAGCAACTGCTCCCAAGATCTATAACTTTTATTTCACACCGACTGTAACTTTTTACAAGAATGTTTTCAGGCTTCAGATCACAGTGAATAAGTCCTAAATCATGCAAGAACCCCAAAGCCTCCAAGCATTGACGAGTTATAGACTGCAATAAAATATATATATATAATAATGAGTACAAACAAACTGCCTTCAGAGCATCCAAAACAAAAGTGGTAGTAGCATATGGTAAAGGTTAAGCTACACTCAAATAGCCATATTTTAGAAAGCAAACATTTAGGATGCAGTATCTAGAAAAAGATAAGGTAATAATAATTGACAATATTAAAAATGTATTTAATAAACAAGTTACAAGCAACATACCTGTAAACGAGGCATAGTGAAATAAACCTCCCCACCTGATTCTTTATTGAATTTTTGGAATTCATATAGATTAGCTCTCAGAAGTTCACATACTATAAAAAGATGCTCCTGTGCATGTTAGAATTCCATCAGTTCTGTTATAAGATGTCAAAACCATAAAAGGGCAGCTGTAATTTCTATATTTAGTGTTTAACCACAAAATTATTATAATCTGATAAAGCCATACAGATTTGAACAATTAAACTAAATGATTGAATTCTGCAGGTCTCATCTCCCTTTCCCAAGCTCGGTTTTCAGAAATGAAATCATACATGTTGTTAGGATATTCCGACACATGGGAAATAGTTAAGTATAACTTGGTCTAGTGTAGAGTTAGGTAAAGTGTGTTTCTTTATTATGTACTCTTGTAACTTACAATCCGACGGTCACGATATGTTCTAGACATTAAGTGATACAACGGTTCATTCTCTCCTTGGTATTACTGACACTTGATCCGTGGCTTAACACCCAATTGGTCCATGATCTCTATTTAAAGAGCATGGAGGGTCATTTGTAGGGTGACCGTTCATGAGAGAAACTTATGTAAATTTTCTTTCTATAATTAATAAATTACCTTAAGTGGCCGCGTTGACTCAGGCCGTGGACTGTTTCCCTCTTTGAGGGTTTTAACCACGTCAAGAATACTGATGTATTGATCTGCGATCTGTTTGTGAGCAGTGTCCTTTGGTGTTCTATCTGAGGAACTTACCCTATAAATTCCTACATGGTATCAGAGCCATTTGAGGGCTACATCCATTGGTGATCTAAATTGGAAACTTGTACAGCTGCATCCGCTTGTCGTTCCCTAGATCTACTGTTTTTTACCGCTTTCGGGCCGAGATGACTGCTCTATTGTGTTAGGAGCATTTGTTCCAGTGAAGAACCCATTTCGGTTCACACGAAAAAGTTTCCGGTAGCCCTAACTATGTCATTTTTAAGATTTGAAGGTATACAATGTTTATTTGCAATTTTAATTATTTATCTCTCTCTTTATTTCGGTTTATTTATCTTTCTGTTTTTTATTACCTGATCTATACCTTTCATTTCTGTGTATGCTCTTTGCCCCGCGACTCTGTGCAATCTGGGCAAATCAGAAACAGAAAGGAAGAATTTTTCTCATTCGTATGCTCTTTTCCGCCACGTCAGAGTGTGATCTCGGAAAATCAGAAACATAGAGGAAAATATTTAGTTTCCGACGAAAGCTAACTTCAATCCATAAGGTTTGGTTTTTTTTGTATGTCCGCGTTGGGTTGTGTGGTTTTTTGTTTTGTAGGTAAAAAGGGCTTTTTCAAATAAGCACGCACTCAAAGCTTCAATGACTAAAAAACTCCCCCTTTCCTCTTTTCCAAAAATTACTAACCTTTTATACTAACTCACTTGGTCCAAAGTTACTTTATGAGAATAGAAGCCTTGAGTTCAAGTCTTTCTTTTTGCTGAGTTACTTTTTCAAAAAGCACATGTAACTTATGTTTTAAAGTTACTTTATGTAAAAGTATTCTCACCCATTATAAAAAGTGAATCACTATAATTCTAAAGTCTCTTTATCTTTTATTTAAGTTACACTTTAATGGGTAGCTCATAAAGTGCCATTGTAAAAGTGACTTTCACTTATCTATAAAAGTGGGTCACATAAAATCTTTTTTTTTTTAAGTGAGCTAATTAGAATAAGTTTGGAAAGGGAGGGGATTATTTTTAAAATATAACATTATCATTCACTTCCGCACATTCACACACTTCATCGGCATCTTCAATAACTTTTCTTCAAAAAGCCATAACTTCTTCATCCGGAAACCGTTTTCAAAGCCGTTTTCTTTATCGGCCTAATTTTTCGAGAACTTTCCATTGGAACACTTAGTTTCAGCATCTACAGCTTCAGTTTCAGTTAAAATGGAAAGTCCATGCCAAATTATTCTTGACAGCGCCAACTACTTCCAATGGTGGTCCTACATTGTGGATTTACTTAGAAGTAAAGATCTTTACAGAATAACCTCAGGCCAAGAAACTAAACCTAAAGATAAAGATAAGGCATCCAAATGGGAAAATGGGCAAGATCAAGCATGTGGGTTGATAGGGATGTCTATTTCTCCAAACCTTAGATTCCATATCGCAAAACTTGATACCCATAATGAAGCAATGAAACAGCTCACTAAAGTTTTTGGAATTAAAAATGAAATTAGAGCCCATCAACTCAAAAATGAGTTGCTTACGTTGGACCCCAATAATTTTTCTTCCATTGAAATTTTTTTGTCCAAGTTCAAGACCCTTAGACTTCTCTTAGAAGGTGTTAAGGTTAAGAAAGAAGATGGTAGCCTTATCTATTCCATTCTTACTAAGTTGGGACCAGCCTACTCTGTGTTTGTTTCCACCTTCCATTCTACTAGAGAAGCCTTTATTTCTCAAGGACAAGACTACAAGTCCCCCTCTTTTGATGCCTTTTGTGATTCTTTAATAAGAGAACAAGAAAAACTCTTACATCTTGGTCTTCTTAATCTTGGAAACTCTTCTAAGAAAGCCTTAACCGCCCACCGACAACCAAATTCAAAGAATCCTAAAAAGCGATATCCTAAAAAGAATGGTCCTAAACCAAACAAGGGTCCTAAGCAATTTCAGTATCAAAATGAAAAATCAATTCAACAAAATGATAAGGCAAATAAAATCAAAGGGAAGAAGACTGATAGACATTGCAACTTTTGTAATCGAGATGGCCACTTAGAATCCAAATGCTTTAAGAAGATGGAAGCCTTGGAAGCAGCAATGAAGAAGCATAACATCCATTTGGAGCACACTTAACCTTCAACTTCATCTTCAAGCATAGCACTTTTTGCATGTGGTTGTCAAGCATCTCGGTCTGGTTATGCACTAAATGTATCTTCTTCTTCTCATTCTCATGAGTGGCTCACTAATTCTGGAGCTTCTTATCACATGGCCAAAAACAAAGCCATGTTTTTTTCTTTAAATGATTGTAACACCAAAAATATATATGTTGGTGATGATAGATGTCAGGCCAGGAGGTAACTCCTCAAATGAAATTGTATTATTCATTTAGGTTGTTCATTATTATATACAAGAGGGAGTGACTGTTCAGTTTTATCTCCCAATGACTCTCCATTTCCTCTATTATTTATTTACACTAATTACAGCTGTTCACTCAATCCCTATGATTAGGTGTCAACATTCCCCCCTTAATCTGAAGGGATGTTGGGGGTCCAAGCATAATTTTGAATCTTTCAAGCTTTTCTCTTCCAAGCGCTTTAGTGAAGATGTCTGCAATCTGCTCATTAGTGGAACAATGGCGAAAATGGATTGTTTTGGCCTCAACATGATTTCGAATCAGATGATATTTTGTATTGATGTGCTTCGTTCAATCATGGAACTTTGGGTTCTTGGCCAACTTTATTGCCGAGGTAATGTCAATCATGAGTGGAGTCGATTGTACTTGTTTTACCTACAAATCTTCCAGAATTTTCCTGAGCCACACAATTTCTTTTGTTGTCTCAGTTGCTGCCACATATTCAGCCTCTGTTGTGGAATCTGCTGGAACTGATTGTTTGCTTGATCTCCAGGAGATAGCGCCTGATCCAAGACTCAGCATAAAACGAAGTAGATACCCCAATTTCTTTGTCTCCATCGAAGTCTGAATCAGAGTATCCTATGTATACTTGAGTCCAAAGTCTTGAGTTCCCTTCAAGTACTTTAGAACTCTTTTTGCAGCAGACCAATGTCCCTCACAAGGCTTTTGCATAAACCTGGAGAGAATTCCAACAGCAAACGAAATGTCTGGTCTGGTAGTAGTCAGGTAGTTGAGACTTCCTACAAGTTGTCTATACTTTGTTGCATCCTCAAATTCTTTTCCTTCAATGGATGTGAGCTTTAAGTTTTGTTCCATTGAAGTAGTCAGAGGATTGCATTCAGTCATGCCAAGATAATAATGAACATAGCCCAAATCAGTCATTTTGTAATATTCCTAACCCATAATATTCCTCAAACCCCAGCAAAAACTCCAACCAAATATGTGCAAATGATATAATAACCCAGAAGTGATAAAATAACAATGGAACAGCATATAATAATGTAAACTGGAAATATAAGCAGATACAAGAAATGTAGCGAGAAATGCTAAGCCATTTTATTATACTGAGCAATAAAATGAGTACAAGAGATGATTAGACAGATGGCACCTCGACTTGCACAAGGCAAGTGAAGAAATACTCTCAGAATGACAAGAATGGCCTCTCTGCGTGGATGTTGTTACTGTGCTACTGTTGCTGCTAGGAAACAAATGATGATTTGGGGTTGCTCCCCTCCTTAGAAAAAACTGAAACTCTGGATTCAGGCTCTACTCAAGAAACCCAGAAAAACCCACCCCCGAAAATCACTCCCCTTAGGGTTCTGCGCAGTTCCTCAATGCCCTGCGCTGCCACTGAAGAAACCCCTCTAAACTCTGCCTGAAACCCTGCTAAAATCCTCCAATGAGACAAGAGTTGGACCTCTGCTGAATCTCCCAGCATAACTCCACCTGCAAACCCCAATCCAGCACTACAACCAAAAAGAACTGCGTCTCTCTCCAAGTGTTGCGCAGTCCTCTAAAATGTTGATGAAACTGCTACTGAAATGCTCATAAAACTACTACTAAAATGCCGATAGAAATACCTTGCCCCAGCAGGCACTCGAAGTCCCCCAGGGCTAAGGGTGAGATCTCTAAACGAAGACACTCAATGCACTAAACAGTGCTGCAGACCAGCTAAACAGCAAGCGTGCTCAGAAGTCGAAATGACTAGCTCAAAATGCACATAACTGAATGATCAAAAATGAGGGGGCTCCTATCTATTTTATAGCCTCTGCCTCTCACAATCCCTAGGCTCACCTCCTCCTGTGTGATTCCCTTCTTGCCACGTGTTCTTTTCCTCCTGCGCAGTTCCTCCATGTGTCTGCGTGGGCTCCATTTCTGCGTTCCCCTTTGGCCCCCTTGGCTCCCCTTTAAGTCACAACGTTGTGTTACCTAGGAAGTGACTTTTAATTCTAAATTGAGTTATGTTCCCCCTCGTCACTTTTTATTTACAAATAACTATAGAAGGTAAAAATTGAACAAAATCGAATATTCCAATTAGCCATAGCTAATTAGGAATATTATAGTCTCCCCCGGCAAAATGTTGTTTGTCCTCAAGCAACTAAAGTGATGGATGTTGTAAGATCTTCTCACTCTCCCAAGTGGCATCCTCATCCGGCAAATTGTTCCACCTCACCAAGAATTCTCGGACCGTCCTGCTCCGCAGCTGCCTCTCCCTAGTGTCAATGATAGCCTCCGGCTGCAATACCAAATGCCCCTCATCATCCATGGGTGGTAGCTCATCTGTCACGGTCACCTGCTGCCCCAATGCCTTCTTCAGGCATGATACATGAAAAATGTTATGAATCTCGCTGCCCCTCCAACTCATATGCAACCTGTCCAATCCTGCGTATCACCCTGTATGGCCCATAAAAGCGGGGCTTGAGCTTCTCAGCCCCCTTCTGCTTCAATGATGACTGTCGGTATGGCTGTAATCGTAGGTAGACCATGTCCCCTACCTCGAACTGCCTCTCCACCCGACCCCTGTCGGCATACAGCTTCTGCTGGTTCTGCGTTGTAGCCATGTTATCCTTGAGAGCTCGGAGGATATCCAAACTCTCTTGGACCCAAATCTTGGCTCTAGGAGCCCTGCTATCACCAAACATCACGTCGACAAAAGATAAAGGATGATACCCATATAAGGCATAGAATGGTGACATACCAATGGACATGTGATGAGAAGTATTGTAGCAGTACTCCCCCAAGTGCAGCCACTTCAACCATGCTCGTTGCTGCCCACTGACATAGTTACGCAAGTAGCCCTCCAGCCACTTGTCTCCGTCTACCCATCCGTCTGTGGGTGATAGCTGGTACTCGGTGTCAACTCCATCCCCACCAATCGGAAAAGCTCATGCCAAAACCCGCCCATGAAATGGCTGTCACTGTCACTGACGATGGTCTTAGGAAGACCATGTAGCCTGAAGATCTCCCTGAAGAACAGCTCGGCCACCTGTGCTATCGTATAGTGTGCGGATATGGCAAAGAAATGTGCGTACTTCGTCAGTGGATCAACGATGACAAAGATACAATCCTTGCCCTGTATCATGGGCAACCCTGTGATGAAGTCCATCGAAATGCTCTCCCATTTCCCCTCCGGAATGGGAAGAGGCTGTAATAAACCCGCGGGATGGCTCATCTCTCCCTTGTTTCTCTGGCAAACATCGCACTCCCGGATGTGTTGTAGCACGTCCTCCTTGAGGCCCTTCCATAAGAACCTCTCTCTAATGGCCCTGTAGGTTTTGGTAAACCCCTGATGTCCTGCCAAAGGTGAATCCTATGATGCCTGGAGTACCTTCTTCTTGAGCTGAGACCCCTCAATCAAGAAGATCCAGTCCCTGTAATAGATGATCTCATCGATCACCTTGTACCTGTCATCTGCCACCTGCCCATCCAGAACCTCACATGCAAACCTGTCCTTAGAGTACTCTGCTAAGAGTCGAGGCCTCCAATCTGTATCTAAGCTCATAAAAGACAATGTGGTTGGTCTACGTGAAAGGGCATCTGCTACCACGTTGTTCTTACCCTTGACATACTCAATGTCAAAGTCATATGCTTGGATCTTACTAATCCACTTCTACTGCCTCTCCTGTAGCTGCTTCTGCTCCAAAAAGAACTTGAGGTTGTTGTGATCAATCCTCACCCTGAACCTGTTGCCTACCAAATACTGTCGGTACTTAGCCAATGCATGCATGATGGCCAGCATCTCCTTGTCGTATATGGAATACAAACTCTCGTGCGGAAAGAGCTTCCGGCTCTCAAATGCTATAGGGTGACCTCCCTGCATCAATATTGCACCGATCCCCTCTCCCGACGCATCACACTCCAAAACAAAAGGTTGCGTAAAATCTGGCAACACAAGCACTGGGTAGCTGCTCATAACCTCCTTAAGCCTGTCAAAGGCTTGCTGCGCTGTATCGGACCAACTAAATGCCCACTTCTTCGTCAAATCTGTCAGGGGTGCAGCAAGCTGTGAGAAACCTTTGACGAACTTCCGATAGTAAGTGAAAATGCCAATGAATCCTCGAAGTTCCGTCACGTTTCTCAGCTCCAGCCATTCCCTGATGGCCCTCATATTCTCCTCGTGGACCCTCACTCTGTCCACCCCTATGATGTGTCTCAAATACAACATCTCCGTCAACCCACACTCACACTTGGAGCGTTTGGCATAGAACTGCTGCTCCTGTAAGATACGCAATACTGTCTCAATGTGCTGGAGATGCTCCTCCCAAGTCCTGCTGTAAATGAGAATATCATCGAATAATACCAACACAAACTTCCTCAAGTGACTATGGAAGATGTGATTCATGCAAGACTGAAATGTAGCTGGGGCATTGGTTAGCCCGAAAGGCATAACCAAGAACTCGAAGTGCCCATAATGACACCTAAAGGCGGTCTTGGGAATGTCCTGCTCCCTCACGCGAATCTGATGATACCCCGATCTCAAATCAATCTTTGAGAAGAAACGTGCCCCTCTCAACTCGTCCATCAACTCATCGATCCTGGGTATGGGGTACCTGTTCTTCAGGGTCTTCTTGTTCAGGAACCTGTAGTCAATGCACATCCTCAGTGTACCGTCCTTCTTCTTCACCAACACCACAGAAGAAGCAAAAGGACTCGTGCTCGGTCGAATGTGCCCAAGAGCCAGCAACTCCTGGATAGCTCGCTCAATCTCTTCCCGATAGGCCTTGGGGTGCCTATAGGGGGTGGTGATCACTGCCTGGATGCCCTACTCAAGCTCGATAGTGTGCACAAACCCCCGATCCGGTGGCTGTCCTGGTGGAATCTCTCCAAACACTATGGCATACCGATCGAGGATGGACTGGATCTCGGGATGTATTGTCTGCCCTGTAATCCCTGCCTCTGATGCACGCAACTCCACTGCCCACTCTATGTCCCCCTTTCGAAAAACTGCCTCCATCCGATCAGCCGAAACAGTCTAAGGTGGATATGTGTGCTATCCCCGTATCTTCTCATGCCTACCTGTCTTCTCATCATCCCACTCCATCTCCAGGGTCTTCCAATCTGTCGTGACCTTCCCTAGAGTGATAAGCCACTGAACACCCAGTATCATGTTGGTGTCCGGAATATCGACCACGAAAAAGTCGTCAATCAATGTGTAGGTGCCCACCGTCACTGAAAGCTCGGGAACATATCGAGCACACGTCATGGTTTGATCTCTTGGGACCAAGACTGAAAACCCATCGAAGCTCTTTATCTGTATACCTCTCCGCTCAACCATCTGGGCATCGATGAAGTTGTGGGTCACCCCACTGTCCACCAAAACTGATACTCGCTGGCCACGTACTGTCCCCCGTACGCGTAGCGTCAGATATTTGGGTACTCCTCGCAATGCTGCAAGGGCCCCTCCGGTAGGTGCAAATGATGCACCTCCTGCTGCTGGTGGTGGAGGTGGTAAAGGTCCCTGTATGGCATGGCTATCTCCTACCTCCCCATCATCCTCGTCATCCTCTTCTCCACTGCTCTCGGAGAAGACCTCAATAAAATGTGCTTTACCAGCAGCACATCTATGTCCCAGTGCCCACGGCTCTTGACATGTGAAGCACAACCGCTTCTTCTTCAGCTCCCTCCTGGCATCATCATCAAGCTGTACTCGTCCTGGATTCCCCTTTGGAGGTGGAATCCTCACGTCCTTCCCCTTAGACTGGAAAGTCTGTCTCTGGGGTAAGGTGTCCGGGTCTTGGGTAAAACATCCTGTAAGTCCCGGGTCCTATTGATAGCGTCCTGGAGTGTGGCTGGTCTAGTGGATCAGACTAGACCCCGAAGTGGCTCTGCTAACCCCTCAACATACATATAGACCCTCCGTGTTGTGGATAGGTCTGGCACCATCACGGAGATTTCATCTGCAATGTAGGTCTCTAGGTTCCCTGTCTGTTTCAGCCTCGTCAGCTCAACGAAATGCTGCTCTGGATCCCTCCGATCAAATCGCTCCATCACTCTCCTAGTAAACTCGACATATGTCGTTACTGTGGAGTGCCCCAGTGTAACCATCCCATGAAACCACCAATCCTAGGCCTTGCCATCCAAATGCAATGTTGCCACCTTGATGGCCTCTGTCTCCAACATCTGGTTAAGTTGGAAATAAATGTCCAGCTTCTCCACCCAAGACTTTGCCGAACTGTTTGATGAGCCATCAAACGTAGGCAAGTGGAATCTACTCGTTGCACGGTGGGTGTCGCCATCATGGTAATACCGGTACCCTCTGTGATGGTCGCGCGGTCTGCTATCCCGCTGGAGCTAAACAAAATCTTTGAATGAGAGGGCTTCCTTGAACTCCTGCCCATAGACCTGGTACTCTGCAAAATAATCGCCCATATGTCCGAGCTCTGCCTCTTGCTGGGCTACGGCCCCCGTGTATGCTCCTAAGAAAGTGGGCATGGTAAAGCGTGTAGGGGCATGTGAGGCCACCTGCTGCGCAGTATCACGCTGCTCTGGCAAGTGATGGGATGCACCTAATCCCTCACCAATCTGAAAAACTCGTGGGCTCTCACGCTGTCTAGCCTCAACTGTCGTGAACCTCTGCCCCATCACTTCAATCTGCCTCGACAGATCCCGCACTGATTTAAGAAGCATATCCGCAAATCTCTTCCCGTCCTCGTCGGCCATCTGCTCTGCGTCCACTACTGGCTCTCTCTGTTCTACATCTACCACAGGCTCCACCTGTTCTGCGTCCACCACAGGAACGTAGTCTCCCTCCCCGTAGGTATTCTCCAAACTATGTCCAGTGTCTCTGTACCTCCTACCTCTGTAACAAATGTAGGGTTTTTCCCCTAGTGTCATAGATTGCTAGCTCCACAGGCTGAGCCAGATCTATGCTCTGATACCACTGTAATATTCCTAACCCAAAATATTCCTCAAACCCCAGCAAAAACTCCAACCAAATATGTGCAAATGATATAATAACCCAGAAGTGATAAAATAACAGTGGAACAACATATAATAATGTAAACTGGAAATATAAGCAGATACAAGAAATGCAGCAAGAGATGCTAAGCCATTTTATTATACTGAGCAATAAAATGAGTACAAGAGATGATTAGACAGATGGCACCTCAACTTGCACAAGGCAAGTGAAGAAATACTCTCAGAATGACAAGAATGGCCTCTCTGCATGGATGTTGTCACTGTACTACTGTTGCTGCTAGGAAACAAATGATGATTTGGGGTTGCTCCCCTCCTCAGAAAAAACTGAAACTCTGGATTCGGGCTCTACTCAAGAAACCCAGGAAAACCCATAAAGCTTTCCTGAAATGGCCGACCCCTACAAATCACCCCCCTTGGGGTTCTGCGCAGTTCCTCAATGCCCTGCGCTGCCGCTGAAGAAACCCCTCTAAACTCTGCCTGAAACCCTGCTAAAATCCTCCAATGAGACAAGAGTTGGACCTCTGCTCAATCTCCCAGCATAACTCCACCTGCAAACCCCGATCGAACACTACAACCAAAAAGAACTGCGTCCCTCTCCAAGTGCTGCGCAGTCTTCCAAAATGCCGATGAAACTACTACTGAAATGTTGATGAAACTACTACTGAAATGCCGATAGAAATACCTTGCCCAAGCAGGCACTCGAAGTCCCCCGGGGCTAAGGGTGAGATCTTCGAACGGAGACACTCAATGCACTAAACAGTGCTGCAGACCAGTTAAATAGCCAGCGTGCTCAGAAGTCGAAACGACTAGCTCAAAATGCACATAACTGAATGATCCAAAATGAGGGGGCTCATACCTATTTTATAACCTCTGCCTCTCACAATCCCTAGGCTCACCTCCTCCTGCGTGATTCCCTTCTTGCCATGTGTTCTTTTCCTCTTGCGCAGTTCCTCCATGTGTATGTGTGGGCTCCATTTCTGCGTCCCCCTTTGGCACCCTTGGCTCCGCTTTAAGTCACAACGTTGTGCTACCTAGGAAGTGACTTTTTATTCTAAAGTGAGTTATGTTCCCCTTCCTCACTTTTTATTTACAAATAACTATAGAAGGTAAAAATTGAACAAAATCAAATATTCCAATTAGCCATAGCTAATTAGGAATATTACACATTTCAAAACCTTACCTCAATTCCTTCTTTATGGATGCAATGTAGCTCTCACTGTTCCCTCTCATCAAAAGATCATCTACATATACCACAAGATATACAACTGTTTTGCCAACCTTCTTGACAAACAAAGTTGCATCATCAAGATCATAATGTTTGAAATTGAGTTTCAGAAGATGCTCAGTTAGTTTTTCATACCAAGGTCATGGTGCTTGTTTGAGGCCATACAAGAATTTCACAAGTTTGCATGCTTTATGTTCATGTCCTTTCACAGCAAATCCTTCAGGCTAGGACATTAAAACATTCTCTTTTAGATCTCCATTCAAGAAAACAGTTTTTACATCCATTTGATGTACTTTCCAACCGTTCTGAGCCACTAGGGCAAAGAGTGTCTGGATGGTAGCCCATTTTGTTGTGGGGGCAAAAGTCTCCTCATAATCGACCCCTTCCTTCTGCGCAAAACCTTTTGCCACAAGCCTGGCTTTGTGCTTGTCAAGTAAGCCATCAGCTTTATACTTGTTCTTGTAGACCCACTTGCAGCCAATTGGTTTGGTTCCCAATGAAGGATCAACCAACTTCCAAGTGCCATTCTTTATCAAGGCATCATACTCCTTTTGCATTGTTTCTTTCTATTCATCATGGGAAGCAGCTTCTTTGAAGGAAGTTGGTTCAAAATCTATAGACAAATTCAATTCACAATCATAAGAAACATCCATATCAACAGGTGAATCAAAGTCATCTACATCACCTCCATTTTGTCGGGTTGAATTTCTAGTTCCTGTCTTTCCAACCTCATCAGGATGAACACTTTCAAGTGTCTTTGTCAGCCACTTCGGGGGACCTTTCTGAGATGGTCCACACTGCTCCGTTGATTGAGTTGGGACTAAATCAAGATTGAGTCTCCCAATTCTGTCAATGACATCACTCAAAGTATCATCCGTTGTCGGAGTTTCATGCGGGGGAGAGAGTGCTTCCGAAGGAAATTCCACAGGTTGATCTAGTACAGGAATCCCCCCTTCAGGATGTGGAATCTGATTATCATATTCTTGAAATGATTTTGCATTTGCAAATCTATCCAAGCGATCAAATTGCCGCTCAACATCACTGTCAGTTTTGGATAATTCAAGAAAGATTACATCTCTAGATACAACAAACTTTTTATTGACTTCATCATAGAGACGGTATGCTTTGGAGGTGTTTGAATACCCCAGGAAGATACACTTACGACTTCTTGCACCAAGTTTGTTTCTATGTTCCTTTGGTATCAAGGCATAATGTGTGGAACCAAAGACCCTGAGATGCTTTACCGAAGGAATGTGCCCATACCACATTTCATAAGGAGTCTTGTTTCTAATAGCATTAGATGGACATCTATTCTTTACATATACAACACATAGAACTGCATCAGCCGAAAACATCAATTTTACATTTTTGAAAAACATCATGGAGCGCACCGTATTTAAGATTGTCCTATTCATTCTTTTAGCTACTCCGTTCTGTTGGGGATTATAAGGCACAGTTGTTTGATGTTTGATCCCATGTTGGCGAAGATAGTTTTCAAATTCATTTGAAGTGTATTCTTTACCATTATCAGTGCGAATAGAGTCAATATGGGATTGTGCATCATTTTCAATCCATGTATGAAAGTTCTTGAATGTTTTAAAAGCATCATATTTGTTCTTCAACAAATAAACCCAACACATTCTGGTGTAGTCATCAATAAATGTCATCATATATTTATTTCCATTTGCAGAAGGAACAGGCATTGGACCACATAAATCTGAATGAATGAGTTCAAGTTTTCTATGTGCTCTGGAATGTGAATCATGAAAAGACTGTTTGCTATGCTTTCCTAGAATGCAAGCATCACATTGCTTAAGTTTCCTAGGAATTGTAGGTAAACCAGTAACACCGTTTTTCTTCAACAATCGGAGGTTGTCATAGTTCAAGTGTCCAAATCTAGCATGCCATAATAAACTTGTTGGAAATGTACCTTCTTCATAATGTCAATTGTATGAGAAATTTTGTGCACGAGCAAAGGTACCCTGCAGCTTGAGAAGCCTTTCTTCTTCTATCCCCGTCATGACAAGTGAGTGGTCTGATGCTTTTCTCACCTCAAGCTTGCCATCAAACATATGAATGGAGTGTCCTTGCTGGCGGATGTGGGCCAAGGACAACAAGTTTCTCCTCAATTGTGGGATATATAAAACATGATGCAGAAGAAAGTCTGGAAGCCCAAGCAATTTAAGCCTGATTTGACCAAGCCCTGATGGCTTGAGTTTTGATTTCTCTGCAAAGTACACTGCTCCATCAACATTGTCAGTAAATTATTCAAAAAAATCTCTTCTAAAAGTCATGTGGCAAGTTGCTCCTGAATCAAGCAACCGATCATTTTTCCAAGAAGCAAGTGAAGCATTAAATAAATCTTCATTTACTCCAATATTACAGTGTGCCACAACATAGTGAGCTGATTTGGGTGCTTTACCTTTCTCTCTGTCATTAATTTTACCTTTGGGTTGGTTTCTTTCCTGCTCAATTCTATCCCAAGGCAACTTGCATGTGGATGCATCATGTGATCCATCTCTTTTGCAGCATATGCAGTGCAAATCTGACTTTTCTCCTTGAGAGTGTCTGCCCCCCCTGCCTCTGAAATTTCTTCCTCTTCCTCTTCGACCACCTCTTCCTCTAGAAGAATCTTGAGCAAGATTCTTCTCTCTATGTGCAAGACACACATCCTCTTCAGAAGACTGAGGAGCTGTCTTCTTCCCAAAAGCTCTCTCTTTCAGCAAAAATTTTCACAAGGGAGTCAAAGGTAATATCCTTGAGGTTTCCATTTGCTTGTAATGACTCAAGATAATTCGAGTGAGTGGAATAAAGTGCCTTGGGAAAAGCTATCAGAGTAATGTCCAGTTCAATATTAGTGACTTTGATATCATGCATAATAGATTTTACTTCTAATGCAAGAGCAAGAGAATCATCATTCTGTAATTCAAGAGTGAACAATTTAATCATGAGTTGCACAACTTCAAGTGCAGAGTGTGGGTCATAGAGTTCCTTCAGTTTTTGTAAGGCTTCGAAAGCATTTGAAAATGGCAAAATATGGCGACTCAGCTCTTCATTTACTGATGCTGCAATCAATGCATAAGCCTTGCTATTCTTATTTTCCCAAATGGTGAATTCCTTGTCTAAGGTAGGTTGTTCTGGTTCTGTCTCTGTCTCCAACACACACTCCTTTCCACGGCTCATTAAAAATGAGAGTGTGTTTGATTTTCCATGACCATTCAGGATAGTTCTCCTTGCCAGTGAGAACCACTCCCACAATAGATATCAATGAATGCAAAAAAAAAAATGTGTACTGTAAAAATATACTTCTGCTGCCAAAAAATAGGACTGCCAGTGGTAGTTTTGTAAAAAAAAAATTACAATTCTAATATAGATATATATATCAGAGGTTCTTAATACAATGCGTGTTTTAAATTGCATACCATGTCCATATGAGAGGCACTGGCTGCGAATTAGAGTTGGCTGCTATATGAGCAAGGAGCAACGTATATTGGGAGGAGGCTGCATATACCAAGAGTTGGATATGTATTAGAGCAAGAAGCAGCGTATTTATTGGAGCAGAGATGGTTAACGCAGAGCCGAGATAGCATTTGTATGGTTGACGCAGAGCCAAAAAAGCATTTGTATGGGCCAGCATTTGTATGGTTAACGCAGAGCCGAGATAGCATTTGTATGGACCAGCATTTGTATGCTCAATGTAGAGCTGAGACAGCAGAGAGCGGATTTAAAAAACTGAGAGCGGATTGAGATTTAATACACAAGACCGGGAGGATAGAGACAACGTTTGCTGCTTTTGGGCATTGGAGAGGTATTAAATGTGCCTAATGCATACACCAGGTAACAATCTATAATAACGCATTACAATAACATTCACCGTGTTTAAAAAACAATCCAGATATACCAGACCGCATACTAACACTTGAAACTATTGTGTCAAGGTAAGGTGCTGAAACTCGCCACACCAACCACATCATCTCTCAGAAAATGCCACTGTTTCATTCCTTTCAGACCAAAGGCAACAAACTCAATCTCCACACCGATCTTCAAATACACCATCGTAGAACTTATGGTCATGTGCATCAGGTAGACAGGGAGCGAGAATCACTCCTTGCTTGAAGATGACAGGAATTTGGTAGATTGCAGAAAATGACAGAAGGGAGTTTCAAGGTAAGGAAAACTAAAAATGGCGCTGGCTTTGATACCATGTCAGGCCAGGAGGTAACTCCTCAAATGAAATTGTATTATTCATTTAGGTTGTTCATTATTATATACAAGAGGGAGCCACTATTCAGTTTCATCTCCCGATGACTCTCCATTTCCTCTATTATTTATTTACACTAATTACAGTTGTTCACCCAATCCCTGTGATTAGGTGTCAACAATAGATCTCTTAGTGTTGTAGGGACTGGAACTATTCATCTAGACAATGGTCAATTTAATGATGTATTATGTGTTCCAACCTTATCCTGCAACCTTCTCTCTTTATATCAGATAACTCATTCAGGTGAAGGTAAAACCGTTAAATTTCCACCTCACGATGTTGTAATTGAGGACCTAAGAGATCCTAGAAATATTTTAGCTACTGGCATTGCTGATGATTCTACAAGGTTGTATAAGTTTAACAAATTTGGGTCATCAACTCTTCCCTCGGTATTTGTTGCTCATAATGATGAAGTGAGCAAACTTTGGCATGAGTGAATTGATCACTTAAACTATCGCTCCCTTCATAATCTATGTAAAGAAAATATGGTGACAGAGCTTCCTATGGTATCTTGTAGAGATGGTGTTTGTTCCGGATGTGTACTCGGAAAACATCATCGGGATAGTTTTGAAAAACATGCCTCTTGGCATGCCTCAGCACCTTTAGAGCTTGTGCATAGTGATTTATGTGGTCCACTTCCAGTTGTTTCATTCTCTGGCTACAAGTATTTTTTAACTTTCATGGATGATTTCTCTGGACACACTTGGGTATACTTCTTAAAACTCAAGAGTGAACTATTTAACATGTTCTTGGCCTTTAAGGCCTTTGTTGAGAAACAATTTGGGCATCAAATTCTTAAGCTAAGATCTGATAATGGCAAAGAATATGTTAACAACAAATTCATCAACTTTAGCACTGAGCATGGAATTCAAATGCAACATATTGTTCCTTATACTCCACAACAAAATGGTGTCGCTGAAAGGAAGAATTGCATCTTAAAGGAAATGGCTAATTATATGCTTCAATCTAAAGGACTTAGTCTTAATTTTTGGGCAAAAGCAATTAACTGTGCAAATTACATAGTAAATCGCACTCCTACTAAGGTTTTAAAGAATATCACACCAAAAGAAGCATGGAGCTCAATTAAACCAGATGTAAGTCACTTTCGTGCTTTTGCAAGTGAAGCACGGGCCCATATTCCAGATGAGAAACATAAAGCTTTAAAACCTAAGAGTGAAAAATGTATTTTTGTTGGATATTCTAAAGATGTCAAAGGATATAGACTTATTCCACTTAAGTCCAAAAATGTTATCATTAGAAGAGATGTAAAGTTTGCTAAAAATATATCAGCCTACGAACCTAGTTCGGCGGATGTGCCACCTCTCTCTATCCCTTCTACTTCTGAAAATATTTCTTCTTCAGATGATGACAGCGAGGATGACAATCCTCCCCCACCTTCTCAGGATCCTCCTTCAGCTCTTTAGCGTCCAAAATGGGTCCGTGCTACTCGGGATGCAGCAGGTGCTCTTGCAAGTGATCCTACAGATCAGCGAAATACACGTTCGATAGAGCCTCCTCTTTACTAGCTCAAGCTTCAGCGAATTATGATCTTGACACCTTTGCAGAAGCTTCAGGCCATCCAGATTGGGACGCAGCTATGAATGAAGAATACCGTTCATTATTGGCAAATGATACATGGGATCTTGTTCCTCTTCCAAAGGGACGAAAAATTGTTAGATGAAAATGGGTTTACAGAACCAAGTTTGCACCAGATGGAAAAGTTGATAAACATAAAGCTCATCTTGTTGCTAAGGGTTTTTCACAAGTTGAATGCATTGACTATACTGAAACCTTCTCCCCTGTTGCCAAAATGAACTCTATCCGCCTTGTTCTTTCCCTTGCTGCCTCTTTCAAATGGGAAGTGCATCAGATGGATGTTAAATCTGCCTTCTTGCATGCGGACTTGCATGAAGAAATCTATATGGAACAACCTCCTGGCTTTATACAAACAGACTCCAGCCTTGTATGTCGGCTTAAGAAATCCCTTTATGGTCTCAAGCAAGCCCCTCGAGCTTGGTATGCCAAAATGGATAGCTTTCTTTTAGATATTGGCTTTTCTAGGTGTCATTCTAACAGCATTGTCTACACCAAGAAAGTGGGTAAGTCTCTTATCATTCTTGTTCTTCATGTTGATGATCTTATCCTTACTGGTAATGATCCCAACCTTATAAACCATGTGAAGTCCAGCTTTAAAAAGCTGTTTGAAATGACAGACTTAGGACACTTGCATTATTTTCTTGGTCTTCAAATCTTGCAATCTAAGGAAGGTATTTCCCTTTGCCAGTCCAAGTATTCCTGTGTGTTGATTTGGGGTAGCATCAGATGTGCTCTAGCCACGAAATTTGGTGGAGAGGTTGGAGCACATGATATCTCCAATACCCAGAAAGGGTTTGGGAAAATTCTAAACAGATTAAGAGATATTAAAATAATTAATATTTTTAATGGAGTCCCTAAGTCTAAACTTAGGGAAAATAAAATATTAATGTGTATTAATATGAATCTGTGTTAGAATGATCCAAAAGACATGGATCAAGCCAGATCTAATCTTAGCCGTTGATTAGGGACTTAATCTCGGCCGTTAAGATTTCAATAGGAAAAGTATAAGAGGAGGCTTGAGGGTCACTTGGAGAACACACCAAAGTGATCAGTCATTCTATTCTCTAGAGCGGGGTTTGCTAAGAGAGATAGAATCAGTGATCGGGAGAGCAGCTGAGGGGCATTGAGTACAGAGAGATAGAGAGGCAAAGACAGTGTCATGATAGCAGCAGAGTAGAGGCAGCTAAGTGCTCCACAGAGCACCAGAGGGGCCAGCGTAGCTGACGCAAAGGCTCAGAGAGTTGACGCGGGGTCAGGGCTGGGCTAGGAGAGGCTGACGCAGTGCAGATTGGGCAGACGTTGGGGTTTCAGGGGTAAATTAGTGTTGAATAGCTGCTGGAAGGATTATCCAAGGTTTCAGTCAGTAGATTTGTCTGAAACAGAGAGGTATTACTGCTAAGGAAATTCTCTGTTGGGTAGGCCACTTTTGGCACCCAGATTGTACTCTGATATTGCTTAATAAGAAAACCCTTAGATAGCTGCACCGGTTTTCCCGCAATGGGTTTTTCGGGGACATTAATTCAAAAATAATGGTGTCATATGGTGTGTTTGTTCTTGTTTCTTTTAGTTGTTAATCTGTAATATGTTGAGCATGCATTAGTGTTTATTGTCAGTATTTACATTGTAAATAACTTGTTAAGGAAAATAACAAGTAGGTAGAAAAAAATCAGATAAAGTGCATGGAGGGTTTCTAACTAAGTAAACTTAGAAACTTCAACATGGTATCAGAGGGTGATCGCAGATCACAGGAGGACTAAAGGACATCAGCCGAGCGGAGCAATAGTAGCAGAAAACAGTTGTCCCGAGGTGATAGAAGTTGTTTCTAGCAGCGCAGAAGCCAAGGAAGTGTGATGTAGAACCAGCGAAATCCACGCAGAAGAAGCCGGGAACTGCACAGAGCCTTAGAGAGGCCAGCATTGCTGACACAGACCCATTCGGGGTGACGCAGAGCCAGCGTGAGGCAAAGAGGGGCTGACATAGGGCATCCCAGGGTTGACGTAGACCCATCCGGGGTGACGCAGAGCCAGCATGAGGCAGAAAGGGGCTGACGCAATTCACAGAGAGGCAGTTGTTGGGGTCTAGAAGGCTGTAGGAATATTGCAGAGTGGAGCTTGTGAGGCACTGTAGTCAGAACAGTACCTGACAGAGCAAGGCTATAGGAGTTGTTACCGAGGGTTTCTATCTAAGGAACCCAGATCAGAAGTGCAACTGTACAAGTCTATCAAAGTAGGGAGCCTCTCGACAAGCAGCAGAAGGATTTCCAAGAGGGAAATTAGGACTCAGAGGGAGGCCAAAAGAGAACTTCCAGACGGGAAGTAGAGACTCAAAGGAGTCGAACAGAGAACTTCTAGGAGGGAAGTAGAGGAGCATCATGGCACTACACGGGGTAAGAGACCAGGATAGATTGGACGAAGCATCAAACTTCGCAATCTGGAAGGCCAGAATCTTATCAGTGCTTGACAGGAATCGTGTCAAAAACTTCGCCTTGAAGGTAATAGTTGTCCTAGTCGACCTCAATGATAATGACAGTTATGAAGAGGCGATGGCGAGGGCTAAGTGCATTATCCTTAACGAGGTCAAGGATCATGTGGTACCACATATAGCCGAGAAGAAAACGGCATTTGAGATGTGGGAGGCTATCAAGAAGCTGTACCAGCATATTTCTGTGCAAAGAAGAATGTTGCTCGAGAACCAGATGAGGTTGTATCAAATGAAGAAGGGTCAATTGATTGACGCCTTCCTCGGAGAACTGAATGAGATCCAAGACCAGTTACCTGCTATAGGAGCGACACCGGATCAGGAGCTTATGGTGAGGACAGCCCTGAATGTTGTCTCAGAAGATTGGGAAGTATTTGTCCAGAGTATCCTGGGCTGAGGGACTCTCCCACCTTGGGACAAGATGTGGGCAGCTCTTTCGCCGGGAAGAGATCAAACGACAGTAGAAGACGGGTAGCAGCAGAAAGGGGATCAAAGTCAAGCAGGAGGAGGAAGACGTGGCCCTAGCATCTGACGGAAAGCAAGAGAAGCAGAAGAAGAAAGATCTCTCAAAGATCAAGTGCTTCCACTGTGGGGAGCTGCGTCATTATGCGACCCAATGTCCAAGGAAGAAGTGTAAGGTAGAGTCTTCCGAGACTAAGGCAGCGCCAGCACGGGCAGAGAAGGAAGTTTTGACAAACGACGACTGTGCCATGAGTGCACATGTGCCACTTGAGAAGAAGTGGGGAGACATCGAGCTGTAGTCAGGCGGACTACAGGCGATGAGGAGCAGGATCCTCGAGGTGCCCAACCTCTTGGATTAGACCTTGCTACGGGAGCCCCAAAGAGGAGTAGCAGGACTGGCTGAGTCGGGTAGAGACAGATGCGAATAGAGCGGTAGAGAGAGCTACAGTGCAAGAGTCCCGAGACGGTGCGAGGCTAGCAGGCTGCAGCAGTGCGAGAGGCACAAGAGTGTTGCACCAGTGCAGGATGGCACAGAGAGGTGTGCAATGGTGCGAGATGCAGGGAGTTGTTGCAGCAGCGTAGAGGTCACAGAGGGAGCACTTGTCAGCGACAGAGGGAGCTTCAGCATCAGTGGGTGTCTCTAGCCCAACAAGGAGGTTAGGTTGGGAGATCACTTACTTACTTCTCAGTAACTGAGTTGCAGTGCAGCAGTGGGCAGCACGATGCAACATGATGAGAGGAGGTGCAGTGCAGATGTAGTGCTGGGACAAAGGACCAACAGCAACACGGATGCAGAGGGAGTTGTCGTACAGATGCAGCGGTGGTAGTCGCAGAACCATGGGCAACAGTACAAGATGTAACAGTGCAAAGGATGTTGGGCAGGAAGGCCTAGCATCAGCACAGGTACCGATGCCAAATGATCAGAGTAATATTCAATAAGGAGTATTGCTAAAGCACAATCCTCGCTAAGAGGGAGTGTTGATTTGGGGTAGCATCGGATGTGC
Source organism: Pinus tabuliformis (assembly GCA_031772625.1). Taxonomy (NCBI): domain Eukaryota; kingdom Viridiplantae; phylum Streptophyta; class Pinopsida; order Pinales; family Pinaceae; genus Pinus; species Pinus tabuliformis. The sequence goes on from CM062809.1 coordinate 1,315,468,856, forward strand.
TCTAGCCACGAAATTTGGTGGAGAGGTTGGGGCACATGGGATCTCCAATACCCAGAAAGGGTTTGGGCAGATTCTAAACAGATCAGGAGATATTAAAATAATTAATATTTTTAATGGAGTCCCTAAGTCTAAACTTATGAAAAATAAAATATTAGTGTGTATTAATATGAATCTGTGTTAGAATGGTCCAAAAGACATGGATCAAGCCAGATCTAATCTTAGCCGTTGATTAGGGACTTAATCTCGGCCGTTGAGATGTCAACAGGAAAAGTATAAGAGGAGGCTTGAGGGTCACTTGGAGAACACACCAAAGTGATCAGTGATTCTATTCTCTAGAGCGGAGTTTGCTAAGAGAGATAGAATCAGTGATCAGGAGAGCAGCTGAGAGGAATTGAGTACAGAGAGACAAAGAGGTAGAGATAGTGTCGGCATAGCAGCAGAGCAGCCAGAGAGAGAGACGCAGGAGCAGCCAGTGCTCACGCAGGGCCACGCAGAGGCAACTAAGTGTTGCGCAGAGCACCAAAGGGGCCAGTGTAGCTGACGCAAAGGCTCATAGAACTGACGCAGGGCCTCCTGGGGCTGACGCAAGTCCAACGCTGGGCTAGGAGAGGCTGAAGCAGTCCAGATTGGGCAGACGTTGGGGTTTCAGGGGCAAATTAATGCTGAGTAGTTGCTGGAAGGATTATCCGGGGTTTCATCCAATAGATTTGTCTGAAACAGAAAGATATTACTGCTAAGGAAATTCTCTGTTGGGTAGGTCAGTTTTGGCACCCAGATAGTACTTTGATATTGCTTAATAAGAAAACCCTCAGATAGTTGCACCAGTTTTCCCGCAATGGGTTTTTCCAGGGACATTAGTTCAAAAGTAATGGTGTCATATGGTGTGTTTGTTCTTGTTTCTTTTACTTGTTGATCTGTAATATGTTGAGCATGCACTAGTGTTTATTTTCAATATTTACATTTTAATAACTTGTTAAGGAAAATAACAAGTAGGTAGGAATAAATCAGATAAAGTGCATGGAGGGTTTCTAACTAAGTAAACTTAGAAACTTCAACACTACGATCTTCTATGCCACTTTCATATGGATGACTGTAAGCCAGCCCCTTCTCCATTTCAGTCTGGAGTTAAACTTTCAGTCACTTGTACTTCCCTTGAAGCTAACGCTACCTTATACCATCAACTTGTAGGAAAACTTTTGTATCTAACACATACCATCCTGACCTTTCCTTTGTTGTTGGCCTTATTGCTCAGTTTATGCAAAACCCACATGAAAGTCATTGGAAAGCAGCGAAAAGAATACTTCGTTATGTTCGAGGTACAATTCAGTTTGGGATTCATTACAATGCAGAAGCATCTCCTCTATTGGTTGGTTTCACTGATTCTGAATGGGCTGGTGACCCTGATGATCGAAAGTCTACTACAAGTTATGTGTTCACTCTTGGTTTTGGACCTATTATATGGGCTTGTAAGAAACAAAGTGCCATTTCTCTTTCTTCAGCAGAAGCTGAGTATCTTGGCATCGTAGAAGCTAGTAAGGAAGCCTTGTGGCTTCGTCAGATCCTATCAGAGTTTGGCTTTCAGCAGCAGCATCCGACTACACTTTGGTGTGATAATCAAAGTGCCATTCAACTATGCAAAGATCCAGTCCAACATCAGCACAGCAAACACATTGAACTACACATGCACTTCATCGGAAAGCTCATTCATGACCATGTTCTTGAAGTGCAATATTGTTCGACCGATGATCAAGTTGCAGACATCTTTATAAAGGCTCTCACAGAGGCGAAGTTTACTAAACTTCGATTTATGGTTGGAGTTCAGGAAGTTGTCACTAAAAGGGGATAGGCTCTAATGCCTCCTTCCTTCTCCTATTGTGTCATATTTGTACATCCTTCAATCCTATCCCAAGTTGTTCTTAAGGGGGGATGTTAGGATATTCCGACACATAGGAAATAGTTAAGTATAACTTGGTCTAGTGTAGTGTTAGGTAAAGTGTGTTTCTTTAATGTGTACTTTTGTAACTTACAATTCGACGGTCATGATATGTTCTAGACATTAAGTGATCCGACGGTTCATTCTCTCCTCAGTATTACCGACACTTGATCCGTGGCTTAACACCCGATTGGTCCATGATCTCTATTTAAAGAGCATGGAGGGTCATTTGTAAAGTGACTGTTCATGAGAGAAACTTATGTAAATTTTATTTCTTTTATTAATGAATTGCCTGAAGTGGCCGCATTGGCTCAGGCCGTGGACTGTTTCCCTCTTTGAGGGTTTTAACCACGTCAAGAATACTGGTGTATTGATCTGTGATCTGTTTGTGAGCGGTGTCCTTTGGTGTTCTATCTAAGAAACTTACCCTGTAAATTCCTACACATGTGACTTTTTGTTCTCATGTTAAATAAAAAGTACAGTGTTAAATCTTCATTTTTTTCGTTTAGGGAGTAGTTCGGGGGAGAAAAGACAATTAATTAGATCCATCACCAACTTAGTTTTTATTTTACTATGTTCTACTCAATCCTGTTTTCTGATCTTTAGTCTCCAAAAAGACTCTCAACAATTGCTCAATCATCTCCTTACAAAAAATTATATCACTGGACTCACGCTATATCCCAAGAAATGGCCTCACCAACACATCCAAAAGCTACTGGATACAAGTGAGAAATTTCCAGGTGACAGCAATACTCCACACATAAATAACTCTTCACAAATAAAAATAGATGTTATGCTCTTTAGGCTCCAAAAAGACTTTCAACAATTGCTCAATCATCTCCTTCCAAAAAATTCTATCACTAGACTCACGCTATACCCCAAGGAATGGCCTCACCAACACATCCAAAAGCTAATGGATACAGGTGAGAGAAATTTCCAGGTGAGAGCAATACTCCACACATAAATAAATCTTCACAAATAAAAATAGATTATGGCATAATTCTAAGCTTGGTGTCTATTGACCACTAGAGTGGCACCTAAAGATTATCTGAAGACTCCATGCCCAAGGATCTACCAAAGGATGCTTGTACCATCAGTCATCATCATACTTCAAGAGTTTTTAAACTCTACTTCTTCTTCTTCATCATTTTCTGTTGTACCCAAATTCCACACCCTGCGGGAACATTGTAAAAGCGATGCTAGTATGAGGAGTTTTGAGTCGTGTAACAGGCCTAGGTAACTTTGGGACCTTGTCATCAAGTGAGTATTACTCTGGGAGGTTTTTTTCACTTAGTTAATTATCATCTCCCTACCACGACTTAATAATTAATTTGAGTTTTTTCCTCCAAATATACCCCAAAGTTGGAGTACAGCTTGATGGTGAGGCCTTGGGTGAGTCCTAGTGTCTAGGGTCAATGTTTATTACTGATTTGAATTGGATCCTAAACACTCTCTAAGTTTTCATAAACCCGTTCAAATTATGTCAAACAGATTCAAGTCTTAGAAAGATCAAGCTATCAGAAGGAATCCTCGCGACAGTTGCAATTGTGATCAGCGCGGAGCAACGAGGACCCTCGGTCAAGCGTGCAGACCGTTGGCCCATGGTAACGTGCGCTGGCGCAAATTGGCAAAACCAAAGGCTAATTCAAGAAACAGGGGTGGTTTCTGATAAAGCGCTAACTGCGTACCGCAGGGCATCCCCCTCAGTGAAGGAAAGTCCCGAAGTGCCCGGACCCGAAATGGCTATGAAATGCGGAAAAGTAATAAATTTGGTTCCGTGGATTCCACAAAACTGGCAGGGTATCGAAAGGCCTCGAGGCGGTAAGCATTTTTGACCGAGTCCCGCCCGATGCCACACACTGAGTCATGTGCCTTAGTCTCTCCACCAATTTTCATGGCTAGAGCACATCCAATGCTACCAAAAATCAACACTCCCTCTTAGCGAGGAATGTGCTCTAGTAATGCTTCACTATAGAAACATCACACTGATCTTCCGCATCAGTACCTGTGTTGATGTTTGGCCTGCTGCCTCACATCCCGTGCATTGTTGTTTCTTGTACTGTCTCCCATGACACTGCCACTGCCACATCTGTATTGTAGCTACCTCTCAACATGCTGCATCATGTTGCCCACAACACTGCCACTGCTAATTGTTGCACTGTGACTCAACTACCGAGAAGTAAGTAACAGACTTCACCCAAGTACTGACATCCCGGTCAGTCTAGAAGCCTCATGATGCTGAAGTTGCCTCTACTGCTAACACGTGCTCTTTCTGCTGCCACTGCGCTGCTGCAACCTCTTATGTGCCTCTCGCATTGCTGCAACCTCTACTGCATTGCTACAGAACTCTGCACTCTGGCCCTACCTTGCTGCTCCACCACACTTTGCTCCACCCGACACTTGTCATCATGCTACTGTCGTTAAGGGCTCCCGTAGCTGGATGTGATCCAAGGGATTGGGCACCGCAAAGATCCTGCCCCTAGTATGTAGTCCTCCTGACTACAACTCTATCTCCCCACCTCTTCTCTAGAGGTGCATGAGCACTCATGGCACAATCGTCATCAGTCTTAACCTCTTTCTCCGCCTTAGCTAGAGCTACCTTTGAATCGGAAGCCTCTCCCTTGTTTTACTTCCTGGGACACTAGGATGTATAATGTCCCAACTCCCCACAATGGAAGCACTTCACCATGGACATGTCCTTCTTCTTCGCCTTCCCTTACTGTCCAACAGATGCTAAAGTCGCATCCTCCTCCTCTTTCTTGATTCGACCTCCCTTGCCACTACTCCCCGCCTTAGTCATCCTCCTAATCTCTTCCTGGCGAAGAGTTGCCCACATCTCCTTCCAACCGGAAAGAGTAGCCCTACCCAAAACACTTTGGACAAATGTCTCCCACTCCTGGGAGACTACATTCAGGACAATCGACCATAAATTCTGGATCCGATGTAGACACCATGGAAGTAAGTTGGTCGCGAATCTCCTGCAACCTAAGAAGGAATGGATCTATCTGCTCTCCCTTCTGCATCTGATACGACTGCATCTAATTCTCCAATAGCATCTTCAACTACACGGAAAAGCCCTGGTATAAGGTGGTCAGGGTGTCCCACATCTCCTTTGATGTGTTCTTTTTAGCAATGTGGTATGGCATGATCTTTGACCCCGTCTAAGATCATGCACTTCGCCCTCGCCATTGCATCCTCATACTTCTTGTTCTCAGCTGGGTCAACTGGGATAGCCACGGATCTCAAGGCAAAGTCCTTGATGCGATGTCAATCCAAGACTACCAGGGTCCTGGCCTTCCAGACAACAAAGTTGAAAGCCCCGTCCAACTTGTCCTGATCCCTCAATCCATTCACTGCCATTTTAGCTCCTCTTATGGACTCCCTCTGAGTCTCGACTTCCCTTTAGGAAATCCTTTGGCCAGCTGTCGAACCGCTCCTCTCCAATCCTCCTTGCAACAGCGACTCAGATCTGGATTTCTTCGCTGGAAATCCATCAAGGTAGCGATTCCCTCTACCTTGGTTCTGTCTCCGTAGACACTGTTTTGCTTCGACAGAAACAGCGTCCCACCAGCTCCTCAAATCACAATCTGCCCACAGCTCCCCAAGCCCCAACAATCGAAGAAACTGAGCCTTTCAGGCTCTATGCAATCCCGACAACGGCTGAATCTGCACCTCCTGGCCACAGCGTCGATCCTTCCTGGCTGAGAAAGATGACCGGGCACTGCGTAGGTCTGATCTGCCCCTCTCTGCCTCTACGCTGACCCTCCTCCTGGCTCGAAATGATGACACAGGCTCTGCGTCACTTCCTCTCTAGCTGCTTCTGCTCTGGAACAGCGCTGTCTCTTGGGACCGCTGCTACTGCTACAAATTCTTCAGATTATTGTTGGTGCCTTCAGTTCTCCTGTGATCTGCAATGCTCTGATACCATGTTGAAATTTCTAAGTTTGACACATCAGAAATTCCTACTACATTATCTGGTTTATTATCTCCTACTTATGCTTTCCAATAACAAGTTATTTATAAATATAAATATCGAAATAAACACAAATGCAGCCTCAACACATATACAGATCAGCAACAAAAATAACTGAGACAATCACACAAGGGACACCGTTAGTTTTGGACAATTGTCCCCGGAAAAACCCAATGCAAGAAAACTAGTGCAGTGAATATGAGGGTTTTATTATTATGCAATTTCTGAATACAACTAGGGCGCCAGAAATGGATCACCCTTCAAAGATTTTCCTTGGCAGAAGTACCTCTCCTCGGAGACAGATATTTCGGCTGATCAACAACCGAAAGATTGATCCCACAACAACTTCAATAGTTCCTTAGCTAGACAGCGAAAGCTGCTTCAAGCTTCTTTCTGGAACTGCGTCACCCTTTATTGCTCTATGTCTGCCTCTCAGCTCTCAGTCTACCCTATGAAAACTCCTCAGCGCTGCATCTTCAGCGCAACGTCATCTCTGCAGCCCTCTGCACTGCCTGCGTCAACCTTTGTTGCCTTTGTGTCACCTACGCTGGCCTCCTCAGCGTTTGCGTCAGCCTTCCAAGGCTCTGTGGCAGTGAACCGGTCAGTTTATGATGGAACCCGCCGGTTTATGCGGAAAAAAGGCGAAATTGGGCCATGAACCTGGTTTTTTGCCCGGTCCGGCCCGATTTGCCAGTGAATCAGCTGGTTTGACTGGCTTCCGGTTGAGACCGGCCGGTTTTTAAAACTATGATTGGACCCCACCTCATACTGATGTCAATTGGTCTAGTCCTTGTTTAATGAGACCTCTTACAAGACCAGCTAGATTTTGAGGCAACAATACCAGACCATCAAAAGAACAAGTGGCGATGATCAAGCTTGAAGGTGCAAACCCAAAAGTGGCATGTCTAGGTGACAATCCCTACTAAAGAAAGACAAGCGTTGTTGAAACTTGATAGGTACAAGGAACAACTTGAAGACATAGGTTGGGGCCTACAAATTGCTAAGTTGGTGCTTAGCTGAGGAGATTGGAGTCTCTTGTAGGTAGGTGCCTACAAAGTTGTTGACTTAGAGCTTAGCTAGGGGAGTTGTAAGTTGTTGTGTTTGAAGGGTATTCTTAGGTTGAAACAACACTTGGTTGGGATTAGAGGCCAAGTAAAGCCATGTGAAACACCAAATGAAGTGTTAGGTCCTGTTAGGGCAGCATACATTGCCTACTTTGAGAAGTTTGAGGAGAATCAGGCTAGGGAGAAGTCTATCCAAGAAGAAATTGCAAGGAAGAGGGAAATATTACAAGCCATGAAAGAGAGTGGGTGTGATGATTTTGAGATTCAAGACTCCTCTTCTATCCCTTCCACCAATAACCCCTTTCACTATGTTCCTCCTGCTCTTGGGCCTTAGCATCAAGGCCAACAATCTAGAGGAACAAAGAGGCCGAACATCCAGAGTTATTTCTCATCCTCTGCCACCACTGCCTATGTTAATCCCACTTCCTCCCAGCCAAGTTGTCAACCCACTTTGGATGAACATTGGAAAAAACAATGCAAAGAATCTTATTTTCAATACATTGCTAGATGGTGGTATGATGCAGATATCCCATATAATGTTGCTCGCTCACCTAATTACCAACCTATGTGGGACTCCGTTATAGCTGCAAAGAATGGCTTCAAAGGCCCTACTATGCATGACTTTACGGGAGCTCTTTTGCAAAAAGCGATTTCTTCCATTTATGAGTATTTGGTTGTGTATAAAGAGTCATGGCCCAAAACAGCTTGTTTCATCATGTCATATGGGTGAAACGATGGAAAGAACCACACTATCATTAATTTCCTTGTTTCTTGCCCTCAAGGAACCATGTTTTTTAGATTAATTGATGCATCTGATAAGGTGAAGGATGTGACCCTTCTATTTGAGCTTTTGGATGACATTATTCAAGAAGTGGGGGAGCAGAATGTTGTGCAGGTCATCACAGATAATGCCTCAAACTATGTTCTTGCTGAAAAAACGATTGATTCCAAATATAAGACCATATTTTGGACTCCATGTGATGCACATTGCATAGACCTCATGTTTGAGGAGATAAGCAAAGCGGAGTGGGTAAAAAACATTGTTGAGCATAACAAGTGCATTACAAAATACATCTACAACCACTCATGGGTATTGAGCCTAATGAGGAAAAACATTGGGGGCAAAGAGCTTGTTAGGCCTACAATTACGAGATTTGCAACTCACTTCCTCATGTTGCAATGTCTCAATTCTCAACAAAATAAATTGCGGAAAATGTTTTCCTTTTATTAATGGAATGAATCTCGGTGGGCTCGTAGACAAGATGGAAAGGACACCAAAAAGAAAGTTTTTGACAATTATTTTTGGAAAAGGTCTGCAGAGCTTGTGAAAATTACCGATCCCCTTGTTAAGGTGTTACAGATGGTGGATGGGGAAAAATTGGCCATGGGTTACTTTTATGAGGCTATGGATCAAGGAAAGGAGCAGATACATGCAACTTACAAGGATAAGTTAGCTAAATATGGGTGTATATGGGAGATCATTGATAACATATGGAACAATCAACTCCATTGTCCTATACATGCAGTTGGGTATTTTTTGAACCCAAAATATCATTATAAATCTCAGCTAGGAGATCTGCAGGTTGGGGAGGTCAAAGATGGACTGTATGATTGCTTGAAGCGCATGGTCCCTAACCATGTTGACCAGTTCGAAATACATAGACAACTTAATCTTTTTAGTATGGTAGCTGGTACCTTTGGCAAAAACTTGGCAAAGATGGCAAGATTGTGGATCAACTAGGTAAGCAATTTCAATTTGTTTTTCTTTTAAAGTTCAATTGTTTACAAATTTACAATTCAAATTATCTGTAAATACTTGTAAATAAGTAATGAAATGAACTAAGTTACTAATTAATGTCTTTTTCTTTGCAACACATTGGTGAGAGTCATTTGGCAGCCAATGTCCTTAATCGCAAAAGTTTGCCGTTAGAGTCCTTAGCCAAACTTGCAGTGCTTCAAGTTGTGAGCACAATTGGTCTGTGTTTTAGCGCATACACACGAAGAAGAGAAATTGTTTGGAACAAAAATGGTTAAATGATATTGTCTTCGTGCGATGAAGGCGCAACCAAATAATGAACAGAAGACCTGATCTAGATCCCATTGTGTTGGACAATATTGATCCAACATCAAAATGGGTGGAGGAGAGTGAAGATCCTAAGTTTGATGCCAATTTTGATATTGACATGGCATTAGGGGGATGAAGTAGATTTGGTATTGCCATCATAACCAAAATTAGTAGCCGCATCAAGCAAAGGCAAACAACCAATGGAAGGCACTAGTCGTGCAGCTCGACCAACTTGTGCTTCCATTAGGTCCACTTCTATTGTTATTGGTGGCAGTGCTACAACTGAGGTTGCAGATGAGGTTGAGGCATCCTCAGACTCTGATCCAGATGATGTTTATGTAGCTCCTGTTGATGATCCTGTGTCTAGTAGTGGTGATGAATTTGATCATTGATATGTAGCTCATGTTGATCACTAATATGTACCAGTAGACTTGTAGTCTTGTAGTAGGCTAATGGCCCCATAGCTTGTAGCATTGTTTTTGGACTTTATATGCCATTTAGAGCCTCATTGCTTATGTATTTTGTCGATGATATGTATTGCACTCTGTGCCATTTTGAGATATTCACCTTTACATGGTATATAGATGAGAAAACGTTGCATATTTTGTCTCTATTAGTTTGGAATCATGGTTTTAAATCTTCAAATTAGTTTTTTTCATTAAAAAATAATTATTTCATGTAATTTTTTTAAAACTGGTTCATTTAGATCTGACTAGTCCCTGTTCGATCGGTTCCGGTTTCAAACCTAGTTTATTAGGTGGACTGGTCTGGTCACCGAATATGGTTTTTAAAACTATGGGCCCAATGTCACCATAGCCACCACCTCCTGCTCTTTAGTGGATTTTCACCACAAGGGAGGCATCCCTACGTAGGTTACCTAATGGATATTATATATTTAAGGCCAGAAGGTGAAAATGATAGGCCAACAAAAAACACTCAACTTAAGGACAGGGCACAAACAAGCATAGGCAAGGTAAAGCATACCCTCCAAAGGCCTATTTAGGGCATACGCAACCTAGGGTTTTGTGAATAAGCAATGATAATGGGCTTACCAAGGTGCACAAGACCAAGAAAAGGCTCAACAAGATGAATATGATCAATTTTTGGGACAACAAGCCTTCAAGTTCAACAAGCCCGATGTTGAAGCCTAGGGCTATATTAGGGTTTACCTTAGGGAAAATTTGCCTAGGGCTTGTGACCCCAACCCTAAAATGGAAGATTCCACTAAAGAAATGGGGTGATTTTGAGGTAATGACTTACAAACCACATGTAAAATATTGATTTTTAATGTACCTTGGACAAGTGGTTTCCCATGGGTTAGTCTCTTCCTAGGGAAAAGTGTCCAAAATTATTTTCCCAAGTGTGACTTTATAAGTGGTAAAGTCAATGTTAAATTATAAAGTGAAAAATGACTTTAGACATAAAGTACAATGTGGGTACTTTATTTAATGAGTGAGTTAAAAAATAGAAAGTGAAAATTAAATGCACATTTATTCTTATCCCTTAATCTAAATGAATCTGAGCCATTAGATCTTAGGGTTGCCCAAAGTCGTTTAGGGAAACAAAAGGGGGAAAAGAAAAGAGAGATTGCATTCATTCTTCATGAGTAGATTGGAGAAAGAAGGTTGAGAGTTGGAGAAAGTTCTAAAGGAGAAATTTGTTGCAGCAAGCTGAAGGAGTGCTTTCTGGGCAAAGTTGGGCATGGAAATCAAGACATAGAAGACAGAGGAAGGTACAGTACGAACAACATTGAAATGCTATGAGTTGCACGTTGTTCGAGAGAAGCTTTTGAAAAAAAATTGAAAAAAAAATTCGTAGAGTACAATCCATATAGTCGTATCCGTACAGTACATATTTTCAACTTCAAATGGGTACAAAAATCGAGGCAAAGTGGGCACGGTTTTCAAGGAGTTTTGGGCTGAAGAAATAAGTTGTATTTTGTTGTTTTGTTTTGTCTGCAAATGTATTTTTCCTTAACTTGAAAGATAAATAAATTTGAAGAGCTCTCTAACAGGTTTTCCCTAGAGAAGATTGAGGGGTTTTGCTTGGGTCTAAGTTGACCAAAAATCTGTGTATTTTTATGTGTTGCTAGTCTAGTTATGTCCATATTTATTTTCAGCATGTGTTGATAGTCCTATGTGTTTTAATCTGAAAATTTCATTTCCAGAATTTTATATGTTGAATGTATGTTTATGGGAAAGGGCATTTAACTGAATGGGAATGATAAGGTGAAATTAAATCCGGGTTGGGATTGCAGGAAACTTTTTTTTAGTCATCAAATTTCAACATAGAATCCTTTCAAAAGCAAAACACAGCCAAGTTGAATTCAATCCTAACCCTAGCCTAGTGACTTGCCTTAAAGGGTTCAAAATTTGAGGAGAGAAGAATTAGGTTTAAGGAGATTTTTATGGTATGATGATCTTGGGTGATGGAGTCTAGAAGGAGATCTACTTATGGAAAATCAAACTGTAGAATGGAGTAAGGGATAATGAAAAACCGTAGTTTTCATTCCCTAGCTATCATTTTATGAGGAATAAAGTCATTGAGGAGAGCTTAACATGAAGAATAACTCAAGGGATTGTCACACAAATCTTAAAGGGTAATACATACAATACTTTGCCAAGATTTCATAGAAAAATATTCAATAAAAACTAGCACATAGAAACCCTAACAATATCCATTCCATGGAATAGCCATAAAGATATTCAACAACAAAAAGTACTTGCAAGAAAATGCATGATCCAATCTTTTATTATTCCAAAATGATGTCTCCAAAGCAAGAGAGTCTCCACAAGCAAATACTCCACAAAAGATCACATTTCCATAGGATATATGTCTATTTCAGCTAGGCCAAAATCTCTCAAATAGGTCGATTTGATCCACAAGTGATGATAAAAAGACAAATGGGGTGGACCTCTATTTATGAGGTCTTCCACAACAAATTTATAATTAATGAAACCCCTAAATTAAGTTTGACACAAAATAACCTTGCGTTACAAGCCAACCCACTAGCTAAGCAACAAAAATGGCCATAAATGCGCACTTGTGTGTGCCTTAACCTCCAGAAGTGTTGACATAATGCCCTTTGAGGGCTCCAAATGCCATGTCAAGGTGTGACGAGGTGTGAAAATATGCCATAGTGCTAGAATCATCCAAAATTTGAGGAAGGTCCCTCAAATACACCTCAAATCCTCCTCTACAATCCCAAATCAGCGGGGGTGCCATCATGTCAGCTCCATGGATCTCCAACTGTCAAATTAGGGCCTCCTCTGTTTAGTATTAGGGCTTCTTCGAGTGCAACAATCCCCAGTGTCTCAATGGGAGACCATCCTCATCTGGGCTTTGAATCAAGTCCTGCCCATTAAGTTGTGTCAAGGCCAACCTAGGTGCATGTTGGGTCCAGTGGTGTCATCATGAAGAATCCTCAATGCTAGGTCAAAGTAGACCAACGTCTTGGGTCATGAGGGTGCTTTGGGACATTTAACATCTACACAACTCATCAAGTGGTTGAACTCTCTCAATGTTGTATCTACTAAGCTATCTATCTCTCTGAAGATGCCTGGGTACCTGTGGACCACCTGACAAAACAATATGAACTCACGTGAAAGCAACCATCCATCAGATACTAAGATCATATACGTGTCTAAGTGGACCAAACATGAATAGTAAGGGCATATCAATACTTCAAACAAGGATCACGTTCCGATATCTAACAAGACCAAGTCCCGTAAAGGGGTTCCCTACCTTGATAGAAGTGGCTAATGTTCAACCCTATTAGGTGGTTCCAACCCTCAAGGGGAAGTGATAGTTCTAAGGTCAACTTCTTAATTAATAGGTGTTAGTGAAAAAAATTTATAATGGGGAGGGAAAGGCTTCATGGCCAAGTGTTATGGTCAAAGGGACCAATTGATCCACATCTTGAGTGTATGAATGTAAAGGAGGGAGCAATTGTGGAGGCATGAGTGTTGATTTGGGGTAGCATCGGTTGTGCTCTAGCCACGAAAATTGGTGGAGAGGCTAAGGCACATGAGATCTCCAATACCAAGAAAGGGTTTGGGCAGATTATAATAGTTTGGGAAATATTAAAATAATTAATATTTTTAATGGAGTCCCTAAGTCTAAACTTAGGGAAAATAAAATATTAATGTGAATTAATATAAAACTGTGTTAGAATGGTCCAAAAGTCATGGATTGAGCGAGATCTAATCTTAATCGTTGATTAGGGACTTAATCTCGGTCGTTGATTTGTCAACGAGAAAAATATAAGAGAAGGCTTGAGGATCACTTGGAGAACACACCAAGAGATCAAGATTTCGTCTTTCTGGGGCTGGGTTTGCTGAGAAAGTTGAGAGAGTGATCAGAGTTGCAGCTGAGGGGCAGTGAATACAGAAGTAGAGAGGCAAAGATAGCACAGGGAGGATCAGCACAGTAGCCGGAAAGAGGGACACAAAACCAACCAAGGGTTCACGCAGAGCCAGCCAGGGCTCACGCAGAAGCAGCCAGGAGCTGCACAATGCCTCAGAGGGCCAGCGTGGGTGACGCAGAGGGCCAGAGGGCTGACACAGTGCCTCTAGAGGCTGACGCAGGCCAAGCCAGAGTGACGTTGGGCAAACGCTCGGCCAGAAAGGGCTTACGTTGTCCCTAGAGGCTGACACTAGGGTTTCGTGGGGCAGATTGGAGTTGTGAAGCTGCCAAAGTGTTTATCCGAGGTTTAAGTCGAAATATCTGCTTCCGAGTAGAGAGGTACTACTGCCGAGATTTTTCTCTATTGCGTGAGCCAGATTTGGCACCCAGATTGTATTCTGAAACTGCTTAATAAATCAAACCCTCATATAGCTGCACCGGTTTTCCCGCATTGGGTTTTTCCAAGGACATTAGTCCAAAAACAACAATGTCACTTGTGTGCTTGTTTCTGTTTCCTTCAATTGATGATTTGTAATGTGTTGAGCATGTACTTGTATTTATTTCCTGTATTTACATGGTAGATAACTTGTTAATTAACATAACAAGTAGGTAGGAATAAATCAGTAAAGTACATGAAGGGTTTCTAACAGGTAAACTTAGAAACTTCAACATGCTATCAGAGCGTGGTTGCAGATCACAGGAGAACTGAGGACATCAGCCATGCAGAGCAACAACAGCAAAAAACAGTTGTCCCAAGTGACAGAAGTTGCTCCTAGCAGAGAAGCAACAAGGAAGGGGTGATGCAGTGCCTGCGTCATCAAGTTCGAGCCAGGAAGAGGCCGCACATAGGCTGAGGGAGGCAAAGCTCAGGCAGAGGCCAGGAGGACTGACGCAGTTGGCTGAGGAAGCTGGTTTGCAGGTGCGGGGATTGCGCAGAGCCTAGGAGCTCTAACCTTCAGTTTGTTGGGGTTTAGGAGGCTGTGGGTAAGTTGCAGAGTCGAGCTGGTGGGGTACTGTTGTCAGAATAGTACCTAGCAAGGCAAGGCCAAGGAGGAGGAAGTTGCTACCGAGGATTTCTAGCCGAGAAATCCATGTTGTGTGTGGAGCATGATTGTTCAGAGGTCTTTGTTTCAGACGAATGTATACTCCAGGAAGTTTGTACACCCCTCCACGCGGGGGGTGCGGGGGGGACTTGTCCCCCCCGCGGGCCTTCTAGTCAATTTGGGCCGTTCATTAGGCAGATGATCTGACGGTAGAACTTATGTTTAGTTTAGGGTTTTTTGCCCTAGAAGGCAACCCCTCTCTTTGTATGAGGGCATTGTATTGGAGGCTGAGATATAGATGTGTATTCTGTGAGCGAGAAACAGAGAGGTGAGGCTGCGAGAGAAAACAGAGGATATTACAGCGGATTTGCTGTAGGTTGTGTCTCTTCATTTTGCTGGATAATAGAAAGGAAGCACTGGCTGTTCGGGGTGGACGTAGCCCAAACTGGGTGAACCATGTATATCTGTGTCTCTCTTGTTTTGTGCGTTCTCTGTGTTTATATTTCTGCAATATTTTATGTGTTCCATTGCTCCATAATATATATAATTTTCTAAAAATCCAGATCAGTGGTGCAACTACACTAACGATCGGAGTAGGAGCATCTCGACATTGGCAGAATGGTTTCCAGGAGGGAAATTGAGACTCAGAGGGAGTCACACCAAGAACTTCCAGGAGGGAAGTAGAAGAGCAGCTAGATGGCAGTGAACGGGGTAAGAGACCATGACAGACTGGACGAAGCCTCAAACTTCGTAATTTGAAAGGCCAGAATCTTATCCGTTCTAGACAGGAATTGTGTCAAGCATTTCGCCTTGAGGACGATAGCTATCCCAGTTGACCCAGCTAATAACGACAAGTACGAGGAGGCAATGGCAAGGGCCAAGAGCATCATTCTTGACAGAGTCAAGGACCATGTAGTACCACATATTGTCGAAAAGAACACGCAAATGAGATGTGGGAGGCCCTAAAGAAATTGTACCAGCATACTTCTGTGCAAAGAGGGATGTTACTAGAAAATCAATTGCAATCATACCAGATGCAGAAGGGAGAACAGATTGACCCCTTCCTCGGTTGATTGAAAGAGATCCGGTATCAACTGACTTCCATAGGAGCCACGCCGCATCAAAAATTGATGGTGAGAACAGTCCTGAACGCAGTCTCAGAAGACTGGGAGGTGTTTGTCTAGAGCATACTAGGCAGGGCAACACTTCTAGATTGGGAGGAAATGTGGGTGGCGCTTCGCCAAGAAGAAATCAGAAGGTTGAGCAAGGCGAGAAGCAGCGACAAGGGGATCAAAATCAAGGAGGAGGAGGAGGTGGATTTTCCCCTAGCATCTGAGGGAAAGCAGGAGAAACGGAAGAAGAAGGACCTCTCCAAGGTCAAATGCTTCCACTGTGGGGAGTTGGGTCATTATGCGACCCAGTGTCCAAGGAAGAAGAGCAAGGGAGAAGCCTCTCAGACCAAGGTTGTGCCAGCAAGGGCAAAGAAGTAAGTAGAGACAGACGATGACTATGCCATGAGTGCACACACACCACTTGAGCAGAAGTGGGGAGACATCAAGCTGTAGTCAGACGGACTACAAGCGATGAGGGGCAGGATCCTCGAGGTACCCAGCCTCTTGGATTAGACCTTGCTACGGGAGCCCCGAAGAGGAGTAGCAGTACTGGCGGATGTCGATAGAGACAGATGCGGATGGAGCGACAGAGGGAGCTATAGTGCAGGAGTCCCAGAACAACGTGAGGCAACAGTGTGAGAAGCACGGAGTGTTGCAGCAGTGGAGAAGCACGGGAGTGTTGCACTAGTGCACGATGGCACAGAGAGGTGTGCAACGGTGTGAGATGCATGGAGTCGTTGCAGCAGCGCAGAGGTCAGAGAGGGAGAACTTGTCAGCGATAGAGGGATTTTCAACATCGAGGGTGTCTCTATCCTGACAGAGATGTCAGAGTTGGGAGATCAGTTACTTACTTCTCAGTAACTGGGTTGCAGTGCAGCAGTTAGCAATGGCAGTGCTATGGGCAGCACGATGCAACCAGATGAGAGGGAGTTGCAATACGAATGCAGCAGTGCAGATGATGGGCAGCAGGCCTAGCATCAGCACAAGGACCGAAGACGGATGATCAGAGTGATGCTCAGTAAGGAGTATTACTAGAGCACAGTCCTCGCTAAGAGGGAGTGTTGATTTGGGGTAGCATCGAATGCGCTCTAGCCATGAAAATTGGTGAAGAGGCTAAGGCACATAAGATCTCCAATACCCAGAAAAAGTTTGGGCGGATTCTAAACAATTTGGGAAATATTAAAATAATTAATATTTTTAATGGAGTCCCTAAGTCAAAACTTAGGGAGAATAAAATATTGATGTGAATTAATATAAAACTGTGTTAGAATGGTCCAAAAGTCATGGATCAAGCCAGATCTAATCTTAGCTGTTGATTAGGGACTTTATCTTGGTCGTTGATTTGTCAACGAGAAAAGTATAAGAGGAGGCTTTGGGAAATATTAAAATAATTAATATTTTTAATGGAGTCCCTAAGTCAAAACTTAGGGAGAATAAAATATTGATGTGAATTAATATAAAACTGTGTTAGAATGGTCCAAAAGTCATGGATCAAGCCAGATCTAATCTTAGCTGTTGATTAGGGACTTTATCTTGGTCGTTGATTTGTCAACGAGAAAAGTATAAGAGGAGGCTTGAGGGTCACTTGGAGAACACACCAAGAGATCAAGATTTCGACTTTCTGGGGCTGGGCTTGCTGAGAAAGTTGAGAGAGTGATCAGAGTTGCAGTTGAGGCGCAGTGAATACAGAAGCAGAGAGGCAGAGATAGGACTGGGAGGATCAACACAGTAGCCAGAGAGAGGGACGCAGAACCAGCCAAGGGTTCACGTAGAGCCATCCAGGGCTCACGCAGTGGTAGTCAGGGGCTACGCAGTGCCTCAGAGGGCCAGTGTGGGTGACGCAGAGGGCCAAAGGGCTTACGCAGTGTCTCCAGAGGCTGATGCAGGCCAAGCCAGAGTGACGTTGGGCAAACGTTGGGCCAGAAAGGGCTGACGCTAGGGTTTTGTGGGGCAGATTGGAGCTGTGAAGCTGCCGGTGTGTTTATCCGGGGTTTCAGTCGGAATATCTACTTCCGAGTAGAGAGGTACTACTGCCGAGATTTTTCTCTGTTGGTGAGCCGAATTTGGCACCCAAATTGTATTCTGAAACTACTTAATAAATCAAACCCTTAGATAGTTGCACCAGTTTCCCCGCATAGGGTTTTTCCGGGGACATTAGTCCAAAAACAACGGTGTCACTTGTGTGCTTGTTTCTGTTCCCTTCAATTGATGATCTGTAATGTGTTGAGCATGTACTTGTATTTATTTCCAGTATTTACATGGTAAATAACTTGTTAATTAACAGAACAAGTAGGTAGGAATAAATCAGTGAAGTCCATGAAGGGTTTTTAACAGGTAGACTTAGAAACTTCAACAATGAGTTACCTTGCTTGGCCTGTTTTTTCCACCCCTCTTGTGCACCTTTTACTTCTTGATAATGCTTTGTATAACTACATATATTTCAAGGGTTAGATGTAGTGCCCCAGAATGTAGTGCCTAAACTGTGAAAATCAAACTGTGAAAATTTAACTAACAATCAGAGGGGGATAATGCTTTGTATAACTACATATATTTCAAGGGTTAGATGTAGTGCCCCAGAATGTAGTGCCTAAACTGTGAAAATCAAACTGTGAAAATTTAACTAACAATCAGAGGGGGAGTCGGTGAAATTTGGGCATATAAGGCTGTTAAGAAGGACTGAAGCGGGGTATGATTCTGACTAGAAAATTTTGGAAGTTGAGCTGGAACTTCTAACAGAGTCACGGATTAAGCTTGATTGTTCTTGGAGTTTTGGGCACGGGGGCTAGAAGTTATATCTGTCAAATAAAATCAGATGAGGGCGGTGGAAGAGGGCGGTGGCCTCCTAGTAAGGTATTTATCCCGAGTACGCAGAGACACCAAGGGAGGGTAGTTTTTGGGGTAAGAAAGATTGGAAGGAGAACGGAAGATCTGAATCAGAGTTGGAGATTCGAATCAAAACTTGAGATTTGAGCAATTGTTCTTGAAGCTTTTGGGCACAAGGGCCAAAATACTCCAATTGTGAAGTATTTTGGAGCTGGGTACCAAGGTTGTGCTTAATTTGGCTGGGTGGATTTGGTCATTTGGTATCAGGAGCAACTGGGTCGACATCAGCATGGAATCGACGTCAAACTCGAAAACCAGGTTTGCATATGTGAATTAAATTGATAAATTATGATTAAATTGTAACTGGTAAATTCTGTAGAAATTAGTGGCTTAATTTGGGTCAGGTCCTTAAATTAGAGCTTGTTGTTTATAATGTCACATTTTTATTATCCCTTAAGATGAGAAAGTTCATCACTCATCAGGGTTGGGACATGCGAGGGTACCTTTTGATGTAAATGAGCATCATGTGCTCAGGAACTAGGTGATGGCTAATGAGGAGGCTAGAGCTCATGATAGGCTTTTTCCCACAAGCTAATTTATGTCCTTGACCATCTTTTGCATTTTGATTTTCTTCTTTTGCTTTTGTTGTGGCCGTGATATGCTTTTTCATTCTTTTAGTTGCATCAACCTCCAAGGCAATGTTTTTTGGCCCTACTCAAGCAGTGTGAACATATGGGTGCGAAATTCAAAAGAACAAATGACAAGTTAGACTCAAAGAATGGATGTGGTATATGAGGTTTGTAATGTGGCATGGAAAGTGTCAAGTATGGTATAGAGGATAATGAACACACTATCTCAATCTAGGTTTTCCAAGTAGTGCCCCTCCTAAAACCTTAAGGCCTCAAGGGAGGTCCCACTGGGGCTAAATATTAACCCCCCTGGTAAGGTGAGAGAGCAGATTTACAGTCAACATCGGTCAATCTTCCAAATCGGCCCTTTATCCATACTAAATGCCCAAAACAAACAAGTCCAAGCACCAGATTACAAAATGATCAAAGCACCTTTTGAATAGTAGCCCACCATCATCCAAGTGGTAACGTTGGATGGTGAGAGGCATATGGCTAATGTAAATGGCGGAAACACATGGCATATCATCATGAAATAGTGGTTGTCAAGAGTTGCTAGCCAGTTGGCTGTCAAATGTAGGAGAAAAGTTTTCTCCTATGGGGTTACTCATTTTGGTGGGTAACATTTGGCTCCAACTCAAGGACATGAGCCACCATAGAGTGCATGATTCATATGCTCAAATGGGAAGTTCATGAAAACTCCACCAATCCCTAGGCTCGCAAACCTGTAACCTACACATCCAAGTCAACTTGTTTGGGAGCATGTTCACTAGGTGTAGGTTATCACCCTTGTTTTATATGATAATAAAAATCCATACATAAAATGAAATCTATTTAAATGCAATCTAATCTATAATGAAACATAACAATATGAAAACGCGGGATGTTAGAATGCTCAAACAAAGTGCAATGCAACTAACTAAGATGCATAATTAAATTAGTTTCCATTAAACAGAGTAACAGGTGAAGGTAAGAATTTACCATCAATTTTAGCAATATAGAAGTAACCAACCCCTACTTTGGCATGGATCCTAACAGGGATGAGGTCCTTATCAATCAACACAAGGTCACCTACTTGGTATTCTCTTTTTGGTTTTTGGACCCATTGCTTCTTCGCAATCGTTTATCTTTTGTTGCTGCTTTGGATATGACAAACATCTTGAGGAGAATTGGGTTCGTTCAACTTTGGGGACCTTTTGGAACGATCTTGACTCATACCCTTGTGACTTCTATTGAGCTTGGCCTTTTCTATGGTCTTAGGGAATGGGAATGACTCCATATCTTCTACATGATCAAGCATTTGCAGTTCCCTATACAAGACACATGGTGTTCCATCAAAGGTAGGGGTATGGTCGCATATGATAGGTCCATCTGTAATTTCCCTCCAATTGAGGCACAACATATTCTTGATAATCACATACCCCAGGCATCAGGCACATCAATGTTTATAATATCCATCAACATAGATATATCTTTATTGGATGGCAGAGATACCTTGACATCTTCAATAAGGCCATAAATGGGTATAGATTTCGAATCAAAACCACATACATTTTTGTAAGCCTGGTGATATCCATCTGCAATTGATGCATGACTCTTAAAGGAATTACATTTCCAAAGACATCGTAGACAAGCATGCAGTTATGGAAAATGAGATTGTTGATCACCAAAGACAACAAAAATGGTTGATGTCCTCCATTTTTTTTATCAATATACATGTTTTGTAAAATAACTCGAGGATCTCCAAGCTCTTCTTCAAAGTTGAAAGCCTTCCTAATTTGCCTCCTTTGAGGCCCAAGCTTTGCTATCTCGTAAAGAGGAACCTGTAAATTTACTTTAGCCAAAACATCGTCATATCAGCATTCAAAGCAACATCAGGGTTTTGAGGTTTTGGCTTGGGCATAGTTTCAAACTGTACCTGAGGTTTGTCCTTCTTTTGGGAAGCAGTACTAGAGCTTCAACTTGCTTGGCCTTGGTCAACATTCTTCTAGAATATTGCAAACCCTAAACCTTCCATTATTTTTTAAGCGAACAAAGTTCGTCCTTCAGTTTAAATACTCCAGAAGACTTGAAACATGTAGATCTCCATTGAGATACAAGAATATATATTAATATGTAAGAATAAGAATGATGATGATACGATTGAGAATGAGAGGCCTGCTTATATACTAGAAAGGTGCCTCTTCATGGAAGGCCATGTCCCATGAAGACATGTCTCTTAAGTACTAATTACTATATATATATATATATATATATATATATTATTCGTAACATTGCCTTCCTCCTCAAAAAAGGTTTGTCCTCAAAGCTTGTTGATGCAAAAGACTTGATCTCTTTTTTGGTTTTGAATGTCTTCTCGTCTCGGCACCGTCATCTTCGTTGATACAAGTTGATATGATCTTCTAAGTGACAAACAAAAATGCAAAAATGTCACACTGAGAAGGGATCAGACCATCCTAGATTAATCTTTTGTGGAATATTTTGATCACTGGAATTTTGTAACGAATTGTCATCATAGGACTGGATTGAGGTTACATCAATATCTTTGGAACATTAGTTTGTTGTTTATGTTCTGAATGCTCCCGACATGTAGCATGGTTGAGTTGTCTACTCATGATTCGGATGTCGATAGGGAACTTTTTTGGCTAATTTTTTTATTTTCTTCTGGCGAATATGTTGTCGAATTGGTTACGGAATATTCACTTGGGATGTTCATTGTCTGAACTACAACATTTAAGTTTGTATTTGCTTCAACTTGCTTGTGTTCTTCCTGAGTTGTGACATTCACTAGATTGAATTCCTACATTTGATGCTTCCTTCTCGATAAGTTGTTGTACCTTGTTTTCTAATGACTTCTTATCCTTCTTAAGCTTCTTAATTTGCGTCAGCAATTTTTCACTATGGTTTTTAAGCCGAGAAACTTCTTCATTTTTGTCAACAGTGATCTTGTCAACTTCTCCTTGCATATTTTGTAAAACTTTTTTACCTTCTTGAAAAATTACTTTTGAAATATCTTGTATGTCGTTTGGCGTTACTGAATTTGGCTTCAATGTAACATCTTGAAGTGTTATTTTTTTCTTTTTGTATGAAAATGTCAAAAACTTATTTTTCATATTCAGGATGAAGGAACCTAAGGTTTCCATCCATGTTGATCCCAGAATAATGTCACTTGGATCATTCCATAGGGATTGAATAGAGAATTGCGATATAAATGTATAATCGTTAATGTTTAACTGTAAATCAGTTATTTCGTATTGTTTTCTTTTGAAACAGTCTAGTTTTTTAATTATATTTGATTTTGGAACAACTAATTGGTTTTCGATTTTAGGAGTTATATAATTTTTATCTTCGATGGGTGAGATAGTAATAGTGACATCTTTTCCTGCGAGAGTTCCTTCAATTTTAAATAGTACTTTAGCACAACTTGGTAAGGTTTCTGGAAATCTTCCTTCCTTCATCATTTTCAATTTTCTTGTATTTGGTGATTGTCTTCAAAAATAAAATCTCTAAATACTCTCCCCCTTGATATTTAATTACTCAAACTTTTGCTTTTTTGTTATCTCCCTTTTTTTCAAGGTCGGCCAGCAAGCATATGTAGGCTCAGAAGCCCAACAGTCACATCTATCCATCCTCAATGATTGTTATAAATACATGATGCCTCCTCTTCATTTGGACACACTCATCTTCACACGTCTCTCTCTCTCCTCATCTGATTGGGTACACATTTCGAGGCAGCTTATCTCTCCACACGTGTGAAGGAAAGGACAGCTAAATTTATGTTTTGGACGTTGACCAAGTTTGACCGAATTTCCAGAAGGTTGTTTTGGGCTCCGTTGACCAAGCGTTGCCCTGTTTAACTACGTATTTGTGAGGTTTATCTCTGATTGGGCACGCCCCATTTCTGGGCACAGAAATCGAGGCAATCCATTGAATGTTTGATCAGCGTTGACTGTGGTTACAGATGACCGGAGGTTGACTGTTTGACCAGACTTTGATTGGGCAGAATTCAGTTTTTTTGAGGGTTGTTTCATCTTGTTGTTTGGAGGCCGAAGTTGACTAAGTTGACCGAATTGTTGAGGGTAAAATCTGCCCTGTTGACTTTTCTGGTTAGGGCTCTTTTGCTGCTATTATAAATTTGTAAATTGTACTATATCTCTCTATTGAACTATTGAAGACTATAAGAAGAATTGATCAAGGGTTCCCCACATTGGGGTTTGTCCCTGGCTGGTGCCACATTTTGTGTCCTCTTGTCTTCTACTGTTTATGTATATGTTCTATCTGCATTTTACTATCATGTTGATGCGATTGCTAAACTGGATATTGATATTGGGCTACTAAAGAAATTGAAATAAAACTGCTCTAAGCATAGAACATACCATTGTTGCCTAAAATTAACATGGTATCAAAGTTGAGGTGAAGATGAAGCCCAAGCAAGAGTGAAAGACCAATCACCAAAGATAGTTGGACAAGGACAAAAGACTCAATGGGTTCCTCATCCTACTTCCCGGTTGAAGATAAGCTCCATGATAAATCTGACTATCATGGATGGAAGATGTCTCTTGATTTGATCTTGGAAGAAAAAGAAGTGATGGATTATGTGCATGGTAGAATCCCTGAACCTCCTTCAAATCCATCGGCTGCTGCGAAGACCAAGTACAATAGGGCTGAAGTGAAAGCGAAGAAGATTATCTAGGATTCCATTGACAAGCATATGGTGGTCTATATCTCTGAATTGAAGACCTCCAAGGAGATCTACGACCGGTTGCTCGGCATGTTCAAGGTTAGTAATGCTAATCAAATTCTTTTTCTCAAGAATAAGTTGAAGGATATTAAGAAAGGCAAGGATGAGGACATTCAATCCTATTTCTTGAGGATTACTGAGATCAAGAATGATCTACTCTCGATTGGAGAAGTCATTCCTGACAAGGAACTTACTCTCACCACCCTTGGAGGACTCCCACCTGAGTGGTATTTATTTAGAACCACTATACTCAACAATGATCGAATTCCAGGGTTTGAAGAATTGATGTCGAGATGCATTCAAGAAGAAACAAGAATGGTGGAACAAGAAATGTCTTCTAAAGAAGCAGCCCCACTGAATTCTCCGCTCATGCCAAGAGAGTTAATTTTTGGTAGCATCGGAAGTGTTCTAGCCTCGAAAATTGGTGGAGAGGCTAAGGCACATGAGTTCTAAAGAACCCAGAAACCATTTTGTGAAAGTCCACCCAGATTGTATTTTATTAGAATAACTAATATTTTTAATGGAGTTCGTAAGTCTAAAATTAGGGAAATTAAAATATGGGTATTAATCAAAATATGGGTGAGAATGATCTAGAAGGCGGATCAAGTCATGTTTTAATCTTAGCCGTTGATTAGAGACTTAATCTCGGTTGTTGAAAACTCAGCAGGAAAAGTATAAAATGGAGGCTTGGGGTTCAATTGGAAACACACACAGTGAGATTGAGGAAATCGATTTTCCAAGGTGAGAAGTTCTCAGGAGGAAAATCGGTTGGGGAGATCTTGCAATTGAGGGGCAGAGAGAATCTAGGAGAAGGACTTTCCGGAAAATACAGAACAGAGAGGCGGAGAAAGCTTGCAGAGAGACAGCGCAGTAGCCGAGAGAGCTGACACAGAAAAGTTGCCTGTCACGTAGAATCCAAAACTGTCAGAACAGCCAAAACTCCCTGGAATTCCCGGAAATGTTGGGAACTTCCAAAACAACCGGGAGAGTTGACGCAGAAAAGCTGCCTGTCACGCAGAATCCAGAAAAGCCGAAACTATCGGGAACTGTCGGAACTGCCAAGAGAGTTGATGCAGAGGGCAAAGAAGGTGACGCAGGGCTAACACAGAACTAGCGCAAAAATAATCGAGGTTAGCCAGTCTTGTGTCGGATCAATCATTATTCTGTCGGGTGAAGTGAGGTAAAACTCACTCAAATTTTCCGCTAATATTTTCTCTGTAAAGGATTGCTAGATGAGCATCCTAGATTTGTATTCAAATATTTCTCCTGCATAATAATAAGCCCTCAGAACTGTTGCACCAGTTTTCCCGCATTGGGTTTTTCCGGGGACTATTGTGTCAACTCTCCTGGCTTCTATGCTACCTCTCTGCAAGCTCTCTTCACCTCTTTGTCAGTATTCTCCGGAAAGTCCTTCTCCCGGATTCTCACTGCCACTTTGCTACAAGATCTCCCCAATTGATTTTCCTCCTGAGAACTTCTCACCTCAGAAAATCGATTTCCTCAATCTCTCTGTGTGTGTTTCCAAATGAACCCCAAGCCTCCATTTTATACTTTCCCTGTTGAGTCTTCAACGGCCGAGATTAAGTCTATAATCAACGACTAAGATAAAAACATGACTTGATCTGCCTTCTAGATCATTCTCACCCATATTTTGATTAATACACATTAATATTTTAATTTTCCTAAGTTTAAAGTTAGGAACCCCATTAAAAATATTAATTATTTTAATAAAATACTATCCGGGTGGAATTTCACCAAACGGTTTCTGGGTTCTTTAGACCTCATGTGCCTTAGCCTCTCCACCAATTTTCAAGGCTAGATTACTTTTGATGCTACCAAAAACTAACACTCCCTCTTAGCGAGGAAAGTGCTCTAGCAACAATGTCCAACCTGCATGTTGCTCTGTTTCTGAAGCACCTCCTTTCTGCACTGCTGCTACCACCAACACTATACTCCTGCTGCAACTGTACTGCTACCCATGACACTACCACTGCCACTGCTGCATTTGTACTACATCTCCCTCTCAAATGTTGCATCTCTTATGCTACTAGCACTGCCACGGCTATGCTTCTAGCACTGCCACTGCTAACATTGCATCCGTACTACAACTCAGTTGCTGAGACTCGAGAGAAGCAACTAAAAAGCATCCAAAACTAGTTGAACTTAACTGTGTTCAGCATAATACAATTAATGTTGGAATCTAACTACTGTTGATTCTGACCCTCTAAATCTTCTGCATAGTTGCTGACTCCTGCATTGTGCCAACTGCACTGCTGCCAACCTTGCTCTGCGTTGATCAGTCTCTGGTCCTCATCTACTACATTTGTCCTCCAAACACTCCACTACATCATCTAACACTAAGTGCATCTCGCTACTACTGAATCTTGGGATCCCGTAGCAAGGAAGTGATCCAAGAGGTGGACTCCTCAAGGATCCTGCTCACATGTAGTCCTCCCGACTACAGCTCAATATCGCCCCGTCTCCCTCATGGAGATGCGTGGCCACTCATGGCATACTCATCCTCGCCAATCTTTGTTGAAGCAGCCTTCGGATCATGTTTCTCATCCTTGTCCTTTTTCTTCAAGGGACACTGGGATGCATAGTGGCCCATCCCACCACAACTAACACATTTCACCTTCGAAATGTCCTTTCGCTTCGGCTTTTGTTGTCCCTTCGATGCTAGAGTTGTGTTCTCCTCCTCCTTCATCTTTGTGCCACTCTCACGAGTCACTGCTGCCATTGAGGTTGACCTTCACTAGGTCCCTCCTTAAATCCTCCTCTTAAAGAGCCTCCCATGTAGTTTTTCTCTGCCCAATATGCTTTGGACGAAAACTTGCCATTCATCCGAGACTCCATTCAGGGCTATCCTCACCATCGCGGTTGGCTGAGGAGTGGACCCTGTTGACCACTACGTGTCAACGACCCATAGCAGTACACCCCGTTTTTTCACAAAAGGGATAGCGCCTAATCGATGTGTTCGTGTCGTCCAGCTATCATCATCAACTTGATCATCATCTTATAATGTAAACCCAGTCTGCATGTGTATAATGTAAATAATCTCAGCAGATCCGTGTCGTGTATGTAATCACCTAGGTAAACCTACTTTTCTGGTGACGATCTACATTCTAGGAGGTTTTTTGTCTCACCGATCCATTCTCGGATGGTCGGCAAAGTTTTCCTTCAGCCTTACCCCAAAGCTGGAATGGATTTTGTCACTGGGATCTTAGAGGAGTCCTAGTGTTCTAGATCGAGTCTATGTAAAAGTGATTTGGGAATAATCCTAACTATTTGGTTAGGTTATTTTATTACAAATTGCTTGATCTACTAGATTATATTTCTGTTGCAGAACTAGGTAGTCTGTGAGGGTCCTTTTCAGATGGGTTTTTCCCCTTGAGATGTAAAAAATGTGAAAAATCACGATGTAAAAGTGTCCTGAGAGTTGGAAAAATAATTTATCCCCTCATAGGTTAATTAATTAAATTTTTTGGCCAAAATTAATTAAAATCCTAAGCCAAAAATTTGATTAATTCTAGGTCCTAAGTGAATTTAAATTTTCCAAAGGCAAAATTCGTGGGTCCTTTAAAAAATTAAATTTTAAGAGGTCCAGGGACTAAGGTTAATTGATTATTTTGCTAAATTTTATGCCTTTGGTCCCTGGGGTTAAGTCAAAGTCAAAATTTTGAGGAAATTAATTCAAAATTTTAATTTTTGAATTAATTAAAATGCATTTAATTGAAAAATTCGAAATTTCCTCAATATTTAAAATTTCGACGAATGAGATTAAAAGAAATTTTGATCCTCATCAACGATCGAGATTGCTTTGACAAGGATCACTCGAACTAGCCGTTGGAGGATTTATCTTTAAATAGGAGGTCATTTGTCAGTCAGTATCATCCGATCTCTGGATCGTGTACTAAGCGAAAAGCTCTCTTGTAATTTTTTATGAGCAATAAAGAAAGACTTTGGGGTTAATTTCTATTGGTGTTACTCTTCGTGGAAATACTATAAGATGTGTCATTTTCATGCATAAATTTCTTTTTTAGCCATTGATGATAGCTTTCTCAAGAGCGATTTGAGTACAGGTATCTTGCTCGGTGGCTGGGGTTTGAATGATAATTTAAGTTTTTTGAATATAATAGCAGGTATCTCTATTAAATCTAAATTTTATTATCGTTTTCTCGCTCTATGTTGATGGCTGAGTTAAGTTTTGCAGGAAAGTCTTGAATTTTAGATCATCGGGCGTTTGGGGAAGTTCTCGGTTGAACCAGCCATCTCGCGATCCGTGTTTTCTGAAGAGCCCAGCTTAAATTTGATCCCGAGCTTATCATAAGATATATTTTTATGGGTGATGCATGAAGGGTTTCGAGCTCAGTACCTCCTCTAAAATTCAAAATATTTAATTTTTGTGCTAAATCGTTAGATCTAGTTGTTAAGAGCCTCAGATCATCAGGTCTGGGAGCGGAGTCAGACTCACACTCCCTAGATCTGATAAATCTGCTATTTATGTACATAGATATGTAACTTTCTTTAGTTTTCTAACTTGGGTTTTTTTGGGTTTTAGTTTTTTGGGTCACTGTATATATCGTTTGGGTGTTTCTTGTTGTCATGTAACTGCAGATCTGAAGCTGAAAGTTGTGCAGAATCCAAATCTAGGCCCTGGAGGGTAAGATCTGGATCTATGGAGGTCCATCAGCATCATTTTTTCAGGGAATTTATTTATTTTCGGATCTGGAAAATTTCGTGAGGGTTTCATCAGGAAAATCTGAAGCAGAAGGATTTAAAATTTTAATTAAGATTTCTAGGAATTTTTTTTTATTTTAAAAGGGGTTTCGGGGCTACCATTTTGCAGATTTGTTTGTTGCCTAAGTTTTTGGGTTTAGTGTTCAAATTTCGAATTTTTTTAGGGACCCTCTCAGACTACCCTCTCAAATTTTTTTGGGTTATGGGTTATATACCTAGGGGGGATAATATGGGGTACCAAGGGAGGTACCCAAGGTAATAATGTAATAATGGGATGGGCCATAGTAATAAATAAGGTGGTTAACCCATGTCATGTAAGGGACCACAAGTAGTTAATAATAATGTAATGGGCCCATGGTATTAGTTGATGGTATGAGGGAACCATGGTAATGACCCATGGTATTGTATGTATGAGGCCTATATAGAGGCTAGAGACTCCACATGGAGAGAAATGAAGAGAAGTATTATTGTATGAACAGGCATATGGCTTGTGGAGTATTCTCCTTTCTTAAGGAGTGAATGTATGGTGTTGCCCTACCTTAAGGGTCTTGATATCAATAAAGAATCATTTCATATTATTTCTGGCTTTATTTGCATTATCTTATATTTTCGTATCCGATCTATAATATTCTTGGGTTAGATCTACAACAAGTGGTATCAGAGCTCTTTCTTGGGCAAACCGTGGAGAATTTTTTTTCCATTTTTGCAGGGTTTCTGGGGCGGCGAGTTTGCAGATCAGATCTGGACGTCCTGGCACAAGATCTGCAAAATCTAATTGTAGATCTGTATTCTTTGGTAAAAAACACCCGATTTCAAAAAAAAATCGGTTGAATCGGAGTCCAGATGAAGAAGATATCGCTGATTTAAAAATCAGTGGGGTTGCAGACAATTTTCAGGGCAGCGATTTTGCGGCGCAGATCTAGACGTCCTGGTACAAGATCTGCAAAATCTAATTGCAGATCTGGATTCTTTGGGGAAAAATACCCAACTTCAAAAAAAAATCAGTCGAATCGGAGTCCGGATGAGGGAGATATCGCTGATTTAAAATCAGCTCTTTTTTCAGAAATTTTGGGTGACGGCGGGAAAGTAGCAGCGCAGATCTGTAATTCCAGTGTCTGAATCAGGATTTCTATCACATGGGTAGATGCAGAATGGTTGTTCCATTTCCAAAAACAGGTTATAATAGAGATTCTGAGCAAGATTGACAAAACTGTGACATTTTCAAATTTTCGCCAAGTCAGTGAATTTTTTTCCAAACCATTCATGGCTTCTAGCAAGGATCTACATTTTACAGGAAAAGATGATGGTCCTACTATTGAGGAATACATAAATAAATACAAGAGGTTAGTTAGACCCGTTTGGAAATGGTGGGTAGTGCAGAACTTTAGAGATGAGGCAACCACATGGTGGGGATTACTTAACCAAAAGAAGTGTTCCAACCTGCCCGAAGACGAATTTGAAAAGTTACTTTTAGACAGATGGTCTCATGCCAGAAAACAAGATAAGGAGAAACATGTGGGTCTATTTTCTACTGGTATATCCTTATTGCAGGTTCATGGATTGATTCAGAAGGAGAAAATCATTGTGTCTATAAATCCTAGTTGCAAGCATAATCTCATAAATGTCAACTTGGCAAAAAAATTGCAAGTTCCAGCGAAACAAATTGAAAGTACACAGGTTGATGATAAGGATGTTCAAATCTATAAGGATTTGAAGCTTTCTATGGATAAGTATGTGTTTCATGGTGATTTTTATGCTTCAGATATGAATAACATGGATGTTGTTTTGGGATACCCTTGGATGGAATTAGTGGGTACTACCGATATTAATGTGCAGAAGAAATTCCTGAAGCTTTGGTATAAAAAGAAGAAAATTACATTACAGGATATTTCCATTAATAAGCAGGTAGAGTCCAAGGAGGCTGAAGCAGAAGATGTTCAAGGGACTGACACATCAAATGATGAGCCTTTGATGATCAACAATCAAACACAAACAGAAGCTGCAGAAGAAAAGGTTACAGGTGATGATACATCAGAGGAGGGCTCAGTAGTTGAAGTCATATTGAAAAAGAAGACACCACAACAGGCACCACAGCAAGGTGAAGTAAAGAAAAAGCCATCGTGGGTTAAAACTTCAACATATCATCACCCACATCACCCAGCAAGACAACAATCAAGATGGCAACCAATTAGCCACATGGACAACAAACCCCGCAGGACAGATCGAGAGGAACAAAGATCCACCTACTATACATCAACACAGAAGAACTGCCACGGTCAACTTCCATCTCAAGCGAGCGAGGCACCAGCGAGATCGATGGTTCACCTTTCTCTTGGATGGCTAGATGCACGTGCATGGTATCAGTGGACTACTCTTTTGAGTAGATCATATTATTTGTGTTCTTCCCATGTTTCGGGGACGAAACATGCTTAGGGGGGTGGAATGTTATATACCTAGGGGGGATAATATGGGGTACCAAGGGAGGTACCCAAGGTAATAATGTAATAATGGGATGGGCCATAGTAATAAATAAGGTGGTTAACCCATGTCATGTAAGGGACCACAAGTAGTTAATAATAATGTAATGGGCCCATGGTATTAGTTGATAGTATGAGGGAACCATGGTAATGACCCATGGTATTGTATGTATGAGGCCTATATAGAGGCTAGAGACTCCACATGGAGAGAAATGAAGAGAAGTATTATTGTATGAACAGGCATATGGCTTGTGGAGTATTCTCCTTCCTTAAGGAGTGAATGTATGGTGTTGCCCTACCTTAAGGGTCTTGATATCAATAAAGAATCATTTCATATTATTTCTGGGTTTATTTGCATTATCTTATATTTTCGTATTTGATCTATAATATTCTTGGGTTAGATCTACAACAGTTCAGTGTTCAAATTTCGAATTTTTTTTAAGGACCCTCTCAGACTACCCTCTGTTATCTGCATTTTCCATCTGCATTTAAAGCCTCATTCCTGTTGTTGCCATAGCTTGTAGATTCCTCGGCCTTCACTCCATAGCTCTCTACGCTGCCCATCAAATTTGCCCTCTCTTCTATACGCAACTCTTGCCATATGCTTGTTTCTCAAACGCAGCCTTCTCCAGATCCTCAAAACCTCGCCGACAGCATTTCGAAATCTCTTCCATCCTAACGCAGTCCTTCAACTCGTTGTCCGTCCACCTGCAAACACTGCGCATCAATTTCTATTTCATAGCACGCTGCCCTTCTACGTTTTGCTCTCATCAACCCCCTCACGCATCCATTCTTCACCCCGTCAGGCCTCACTCTCCACGCTGCTACCGCAAACCCCTTTGTCTCTCGTTACCTCATTGCTGTCAACTGCTATTTCCTAATCCACAGCCCATTGATATCTGCACGTCCTTTTCCACACTGCCCCTTCCACGCATACCTGCAGCTATATCTCAAATCCGTTCTCACTTGCTCCTTCCTCTGCTGCTTGCCCGCGTCCGCATTGAACCCTGCCTCACAACCCTCATCCCTGTTCGTCGAGCTCTATACCCACAACTCCTCCTTCGTCGTCCTCCCAACGTTGCTCAGCTCCTTCCTCCAATCGCATTTCTCCTCATTCGCGTCCCTTCTACATTCCGTCCACTCCCTCAACGCCGGAGTCTCAACCTTCACCCTCAGTTCACCTATTCGCTGCACTTCGCTGCCATACCTTGTTCCCTTACAAAACCCTCATTCCTTCACTCTCCGCCGTCGGATTGACCTGCACAATACACAACAGCAAACACACACTTCGACTTTTTTTTGTGTGTTAGTTATTTTAGTTTTGTATATTATTAGAGTTAGGGTTAGCGTAGGTCCTTTTTTTTTATTATTTGGTTTGGTTTTCAACTTAGGCTAGCCCCCTTTTTTTTAATTTTCAAATTCGATTCTATATTTTTTTAGTTTGATTCTTTAAAAAATAAAAATAAAAAATTCTAAAATCTTAAACATTTAAAAATTTTAAAAACTAAAAATATCTTTCAAAATTAAAAAATCTAAAAAAAAAAATTAAAATCTCAAAACTTAAAAAAATTCTAAAATATTTAAAATCTTAAAAATTAGAAAATCATAAAAATCTAAAAAAACTTTCAAAAAAATCCTAAACATTTAAAATCTTTAAAAATTTAAAATTAGAAAAATTAGAAAAAAAAATCATAAAAATCTAATTTTGGTGGCTAGAGAAATAAATTAAAGGGCTTGCATTTTCACATTGAAAAT
The DNA here is from genome assembly GCA_031772625.1 of Pinus tabuliformis. Lineage (NCBI taxonomy): Eukaryota > Viridiplantae > Streptophyta > Pinopsida > Pinales > Pinaceae > Pinus > Pinus tabuliformis. The sequence continues at coordinate 1,315,501,612 of CM062809.1, forward strand.
TTTAATGTGGCCTATGGTCCATTAAAATTTTGATTGATTGAACCTTTCGATTCACTTTGTCATTGAAGAAATTTTGATTTCTTCATTTGTTGCATTTAATTAATTTCCTAAGGAATGATTGAAATGCTCCTTGGTGTTTCCAATGTTAAATGCTAAATCTTAAATGCATGTTTTTCTATGGTCGAGGTGCAACAATTGTTTTAAGTTATATTCACTGCTGGAGAAAGTTAATTAATTCTAGATCTTGGTCATTAACGATAATCACTTTAAATCTGGAATATCTTGCGTGATACAGTTTTGGGCATTTATATTGATTATTCATGATTGTCATTATTCGTCACATATATTTAAAGTCCATCATTAAAATTTCCTAGAGCCCGTGATCCACAGGCTTTCCCATCCATTTACCTTAGGGACTACCCCCCTTGACTTGTCTAGGAGAGAGTCTAAACGGAGTAAGGATCAAGAGTGACAGCCCTTACTCTGAGCGTTGTCACAATGCCTAGACACTTTGCGCGACCATAAACCCCACTGCAGCAAGCTGGTCTCTAGTGTCCTGAAGATGCCGAAAATAAAGGTTCACCCCTTCTCCTTTCTGCATCAAAGTCTGCTGCAACTTCTGCTCTAGGTACATCTTCCACTGTTCAGAAGAGCCTTCATACAGAGAAGAAAAGGCTTCCCACATCTATCGGGCTGTATCCTTGCCCTACAAGTGTGAGACCACATGATCTCGAACTCCATCAAGAATGAGCCTCTTTGCCTTCCCCTGCTCAGCTTTGTACTTCTTCTTTTGATCATTGTCAGCAGGAACAACTACAACACTATTGATGTAGGCCTGGAAATCATATTCCTCCATAACAACTAAGATTATGGTCTTCCATATGACATAGTTGGAAGCACCTTCCAACCTGTCCTGATCTCTAAGCCCATGCGATGCCATCTCACCCAACTGTTGCACTGACTCCTCTAGTCACTGCTCAGTTGCTCAGCAACTGAGAAATTCGAACTTTCTGGCGGAAAGTTCTACGAGGAGAAAATTCCCTTTCTACATGTCTTCGTTCTTTTCCAACAGATTTATGCCCTGACAGAAACTGGGCCCTTTAAGCACTGCGTTGAGGCTCTGCGTCCTCTGTAAAATTTTCTGTTTCCCACCCCGGTTTTCAGTTTCACCTTATTTCTCCCATATAGTTAAATGCCCATTCCCATAGCCATACATTTAACAGACTGAAAAAATAAATATTGCTGAAAACACAAATTCTGGAAATTTTTCAGAGTGCTGGAAATTGCAGAAATAAAAAATCAGCAATTAAAACAGCCATAAAAACACATTTAAACTCAGTGATTTTTGGTCAACTTGACCCTGGAAAAACCCCCTACAACTCTTGGGGAAAACCAGTTTGAGAGCTCTTCTTTATTTCTGGAAAATGCCTTTTACAGAGAAAATATTTTCAGCAAAAAATCAGCAAAACAGAAATTTTTCCAGCAAGCAAAACTTATCTGTTTTCAGCCCAAACGACAATCTGAAAACTGCTGGAAGAGCTGTACGGACCGTACGGATGTACGGACTGTACGGACTGTACGGACGGCCGTACGGACTTGTACGGACAGCCCTCGGGAAAAGTGCAGAAAATCGCCTCCTTGATATTCGTGCTGAAAAATAATTTTTTCACTGTTTTGTTCACTAAATCTGCCTTTTTCTGCTTGTTCTTTATGCTGTTCAGATTTGCTGAAATGCTGCCTTGGTGTGTGTGCCAAACTGCTGCCTCTTTCTCCTCCTTGTCCAGAAATCTCCCTTGCTCTCTTGCTCTCCTTCTCCCAATCTGCTCATGAAAGAATGAATGATCTTTTCCACCTTTTCCTCCCTTAACCCAACCCTAAATGACTTTTGGGTGATCCCTAAATCCAATGGCTGAAATAGATTTAGATCAATGGCTGAGATTAAATGCTCATTTAAATCTCACTTTCTATTTTTTAATTCACCCCACTTTAATAAAGACCCACTTAGTCATTTATTTCCAAAGTCACTTTTCCTTTCTAATTTTTCATTGACTTTATAAAGTCACTTTAAAATTAGACTTAGTAACTTTATCACTTAAAGTCACTTTCAAATTAGATTTAACTTTATAAAAATTATAAAGTTACTTTAGGAGAAAAATTAAATTCTTTTGGACACTTTTCCCTAGGCCAAAGATCAAAGCCTTAGGGAACCACCTGTCCTCCGGTACCAAATTTCAACACTCCCTCTTACCGAGGAAGGTGTTCCTCACCACACCCATCTTGTCTCTGAAGTAGACATGCTTGCCCCGTGGTAAGGCTTTGGTAAGAATATCTGCAACCTGCTCATCAGTGGAAATATACTCAAGCTTTACAGCTCCCTTCTGAACATGGTCTCTGATGAAATGATATCTGATCCCGATATGCTTTGACCTGTCATGAAATACTGGATTCTCCGTGAGTTTAATGCAACTCTGATTATCACAGTAAATCACTGAAGGTCTCAACGGCTGACCAAATAAGCCAAACAACATCTTGCGAAGCCAGATGGCTTCACAACTAGCTAGACTGGCTGCCATATACTCTGCTTCCGCTGAACTCAGTGCTACTGACTGCTGCTTCCGGCTGAACCATGACACTACTGCTGAACCCAACCCAAAACAACACCCTGAAGTGCTCTTCCTATCAGAAGCACAACCTGCCCAATCAGAATCAGTGTATCCTGCCAATCTCACTCCATCTCCCTGCCTGTAGTCCAGACCATAATCCACTGTCCCCTGCAAGTACCGCAAAATGTGTTTTGCAGCCACCCAGTGAACCTTCCTAGGCTCACACATAAACTGACTCATCGTGTTGACTGCAAAACAGATATCTGGTCTGGTGTTGACCAAATACATCAAGGAACCAATCAGCTGCCTGTACAATGTGGGATCCACCAACTCGGAATCCGAAGCATGAAGCTTCTTCCAGTTGGTGATCATCGGTGTCGACATGGGTCTACAATCCTCCATGTGGAATCTGCTAAGGATGTCCACAATATACTTCCCCTGCCCCAGGAAGAAATGCCCCTCCTCCTGCCACACCTCCAAACCCAAAAAGTAATGCATCAAGCCGATGTCCTTCATCTCAAACTCCGCTGCAAGATCTCTCTTGCAGTGCTCTATGAGTCTCTCTGCACCTGTAATGATCAAGTCATCCACATACAGCACCAGAATGAGAGGCTCCTCACCAATCACAATAAAGTAAAGGTTCGGATCTGCCTCACTCTTTGTGAAACCCATCCCCTGCAAGTATGCATCTATCCTGGAGTACCAAGCTCTGGGAGCTTGCTTCAGGCCATAAAGGGCCTTCTTCAATCTGCACACATGGGACTCCTTCCCATGCACCTCAAAGCCCTGTGGCTGCTCAATGTACACCTCCTCCTGTATGAAGCCATTGAGAAATGCGGTCTTCACATCCATCTGGTGGATCTTCCAACCCATCTCTGCTGCTATCGATATAATGGAGCGGATCGAAGTATATCGAGCCACGGGAGCGAAGGTCTCCTCATAATCAACTCCCTCTACCTGTGAGAACCCTCTAGCCACAAACCTTGCTTTGAATTTCTCAATGCTGCCATCTGCAGCATGCTTTACCTTGTAAAGCCATCTGGAAGTAACCACGGATTTGCCCTCAGGCCTCGGCACCACCTCCCAAACATCATTCTTCATGATAGAAGAATACTCCTCCTGCATGGCCTCTCTCCAGACCTGCTGGCTAGCTGCCTCCTCATAGCTAGAAGGCTCAGAGTCAAGGATGCTGGTAACCATCGCCATATAGCTACAAAATCTCTCAGGTGGTCTACTCTCTCTGACCGGCCTCTTCGGCTCAGCAACAGATGTGGCATCTCTCAAGGTGTCCTGAAGCCACTTGGGCTTCCTCTTCCCTGAGCATGCTTCTCCCATAGGAGAATGAAACTCCTCCTCCTCATCCCCATCAGTAGCCTGAACTCCTGACTGTCTGTCTGCTGTCCTCCTGCCTGCACCTGAACCTGTAGAAGCTGAGGTACCGTGTGAACTGTCCATCAGTGGACTCCCTAGTGAACTGCTCTGCATGCTGCCCGGAGCACCACCCCTCTGGCTCGATGAGCCACTGCTCACTGACGGACCTGACATCCTCATAGATGTACCTCCGGATCCTCCTGATCCCTGCCCACTGGATCCCTGCGACTGACTCAACTGCTGCTGAGGGTCTGGCTGATCCAGATACTCTAACTCCCGTGACCTCCTAAAGGCCCTGTCCTCCTCGAACTTCACATCCCTTCTGACAACAACTTTCCTCTGTGCAGGAATGTAAATCCGAAAGGCCTTTGAGGTCTCACTGTAGCCCACAAAGATACCCTTCTCTGCGGTGGGCTCTAGTTTGGTCCTCTCCTCCTTGGGTATATAGGAGTATGTAATGCATCCAAGGATATGAAGATGACCAAGATCAGGCTTCTTCCCAAAGAAGGCCTCCTCCGGAGTCATGTGCCCCAAGGCACGATGCGGACTCCTGTTCTGCAAGTAAACAGCTGTGTTGCAGGCCTCTGCCCACAAGAACAATGGCAACCCCTGATCATATAACATGGCTTTGGCAGCCCCTATGATGGATCTGTTCTTCCTCTCCGCAACCCCGTTCTGCTGGGGGTTGTAAGGAACAGTGAACTCCCTCCTAATGCCTGCCTCTGCACAATAGTCAACAAACTCTCCAAGGGTGTACTCTCCTCCATTGTCCGACCTCAGGGACTTGATCTTTCGACCTGTCTGAGTCTCCACAAGAGCTCTGAACTCCTGAAACCGCTTGAAGACCTCACTCTTGGTCTTCAAGAAATAAATCCAGGTCCTCCTGGAGTGATCATCAATGAATAAGACATAGTACTCATATCCACTCAAGGAAACATGAGACATCCGACCGCTCACATCGGAATGAATCAAATCAAGTATCCCCGTCGCTCTGCTGTCACTGCTGGGAAAAGGGGATTTGGCAAACTTGCCCATCGCACAACCTCTGCAAGTATCATGGTGATCAGTACTGAAATCTGGCACACCTGTAGTGATCTCCCGCAATGTCCTCAAGGCTCCATGAGACATGTGCCCCATCCTGCGGGGCCAAATCTCACATAGCTCAGAACTGCTAGCTCTGCTGTCGGTACTACAGCTCAATGCCAAAGGGGGCTGGAATGCAAACTTGTACACCTTTGCATGGCGTACACCTATCACTCTAGCTGAATCAGCTGGAGAGCCCCTGGGATACATCAACACCTGTCCTTCCCTGAACAGTACCTCATATCCTCTGTCCTCCAACGCTGAGACGGATATGAGGTTCTTCCTCATCCCTGGCACATAAAGAACCTCTGACACCTTCAAGGGAGGTTTGGACTCCCTCTGAAATGTCACTGTCCCCACCCCGACTGCTCTAACAACTCTGTCATCACCGAGTACTACCTCAATATCAGTGCCACTCTCTGAAAGCTCTGAGAAGTACTCCCGGACTCCTGTCATGTGACGTGAAGCCCCACTGTCCACATACCAGATACCTGTAGATGCTCCGCTAATCGAGGGAAAAGCATGCTCCCTCTGAACCTGTGTGGCAGGTGATCCTGCACTAGAGGACTCACATGTAGTGAACGCAAACTCCCGGTCAAAACGACCTGCAAAGTCCTCAATCTCAGCTGACGCTGCCACATCCTGGGTCTTCCCCTTCTTCTTCTTCTTCTCCGGACACACAACTGCATAGTGTCCCATCTTCTGACAATTCCAACACTTCACTTTGGAATAGTCCTTTTGTGAGTTACCCTGTTTACCTTTACCTTTGCCTTTGCCTCCACCACCGCTTGTGGAAGCCTGCTTCTTCCCTTTGCCTTTCTTGCCTCCTGCCATCAGTGCTACGTCCTCATCCTGCTCAACTGGCTTGGCTGCCCCAAGCTGTCCTTTCCTGATCTCTGTCTGTATACAATCATCCCAAAACCTCTCCCATGTGGGAAGGGTCTCACGTGCACAAACCCCATCAGCAAAGTTCAACCATGAACGGGGGAGGCCATTCACTGCAATACGCACCAACTCAGTGGATGGAATGGCCTCTCCAATCGCTGCCAACTCATCTCTCACATTGGTAATCTTTGTGAGATATCCAGCTGCACTATCATTCCCCATCTTAATGTTCTTCAGCTTCTCCTTCAGGACCATCTTCCGGTTCTCATTGGTACTCTGGTAGAGATTGGACAATGCTGTCCACATCTCATGGGCATTGCTCTTTCCTCTCACATGAGGAATGCAATGGTCTTTGATTCCGTCTAGAATCAGCCTCTTACCCTTGTTGTTCTTTCTATTATAAGCTGCCAACTGAGTAGCATCAGTAGGCACAACAACAGGGTGCTGTGCTGTATGCACCATGATATCCCAGACTTCTGCCTCCTCAAAGATACTCTGCATTCTCTCCTTCCAAACGCTGTAATTTGTATGCCCATCCAACCTATCCTCCACCCTCAATCCCAATGACATCTTGCTGTCCTAAAACTGAAAAAATAGCACTGCTGTTGTAAAGATAAACCTGCTGTTTATGAAAAATCAGCTTGCTGGAATTTTCTGATTGAAAAAATCAGCAGCTGTATTTTTTCTCTTTTGCTGTCCCAAACTGCCCTTCAGCACTCAAGCTCTGATACCATGTAAAATTTTCTGTTTCCCACCCCGGTTTTCAGTTTCACCTTATTTCTCCCATATAGTTAAATGCCCATTCCCATAGCCATACATTTAACAGACTGAAAAAATAAATATTGCTGAAAACACAAATTCTGGAAATTTTTCAGAGTGCTGGAAATTGCAGAAATAAAAAATCAGCAATTAAAACAGCCATAAAAACACATTTAAACTCAGTGATTTTTGGTCAACTTGACCCTGGAAAAACCCCCTACAACTCTTGGGGAAAACCAGTTTGAGAGCTCTTCTTTATTTCTGGAAAATGCCTTTTACAGAGAAAATATTTTCAGCAAAAAATCAGCAAAACAGAAATTTTTCCAGCAAGCAAAACTTATCTGTTTTCAGCCCAAACGACAATCTGAAAACTGCTGGAAGAGCTGTACGGACCGTACGGATGTACGGACTGTACGGACTGTACGGACGGCCGTACGGACTTGTACGGACAGCCCTCGGGAAAAGTGCAGAAAATCGCCTCCTTGATATTCGTGCTGAAAAATAATTTTTTCACTGTTTTGTTCACTAAATCTGCCTTTTTCTGCTTGTTCTTTATGCTGTTCAGATTTGCTGAAATGCTGCCTTGGTGTGTGTGCCAAACTGCTGCCTCTTTCTCCTCCTTGTCCAGAAATCTCCCTTGCTCTCTTGCTCTCCTTCTCCCAATCTGCTCATGAAAGAATGAATGATCTTTTCCACCTTTTCCTCCCTTAACCCAACCCTAAATGACTTTTGGGTGATCCCTAAATCCAATGGCTGAAATAGATTTAGATCAATGGCTGAGATTAAATGCTCATTTAAATCTCACTTTCTATTTTTTAATTCACCCCACTTTAATAAAGACCCACTTAGTCATTTATTTCCAAAGTCACTTTTCCTTTCTAATTTTTCATTGACTTTATAAAGTCACTTTAAAATTAGACTTAGTAACTTTATCACTTAAAGTCACTTTCAAATTAGATTTAACTTTATAAAAATTATAAAGTTACTTTAGGAGAAAAATTAAATTCTTTTGGACACTTTTCCCTAGGCCAAAGATCAAAGCCTTAGGGAACCACCTGTCCTCCGGTACCAAATTTCAACATCCTCCCTCTACCTCTACAAACTCACGAACTGGAAACCGTACCTCTCTGTCGTCTCACTCAAAGAGAGATTCCTCAGATCTGCCTCTCGGCAAGGACTATGCAATCCCTTCAAGGGGATTCGAATCTTTCGACCTCACTACTCAGCACTGGATCTGCTCTTCCTGTTTCAAAATCAATGCTCTGATACCATGTGAAAATTCTTACACTCGAAGGAACCCCAACTGTAGCAAATCTGAATCTACTTCACCTACTTGATTCTTAAATTACATTCATCAAGTTATTCTTCTAAATACTGAAGAAAATTACTTTTGCAACCTACACTAATTAAATATTTGATCTAATGAAACAAAAAACAGAGCAAAGAACAAGATACATAGGACACACTTATTTTTGGACACAATAGTCCCCGGAAAAACCCAATGCGGGAAAATCGATGCAGCAGGTCTGAGGGTTTATTATTATGCAGGAGAAATATCTGAATACAAATCTAGGAATCAAGATGCTCATCTAGCAATCCTTTACAGAGAAAATATTGGCGGAAAATCTGAGTGAGTTTTACCTCACTTCACCCAACAGAATTTCGGCTGATCCGGCACAATACTGGCTAACCTCGGTTATTTCTGCGTTGGCTCTGCATCAGGCTTTAGCCCTGCATCACCTTCTCTTCCCTTTGCATCAGCTCTCTCGGCTGTTTCGGTTGTTCTCGGCAGTTTAGGCGATTGCCGACAGTTCTCAACAGTTCTGGTTGTTCCGGCAATTCTAGATTCTGCGTGACAGGCAGCTTTTCTGCGTCAGCTCTCCCGGTTACTGCATTGCCTTTGCGCCAACTCTCCCGGTAGTTCTGGGCAGTTCCAGCAGTTCCCAGTAGTTTCAGTTGTTCCTACAGTTCTGGATTCTGCGTGACAGGCAACTTTTCTACGTCAGCTCTCCCAGCTTTTGCGCTACCTCTTTGCAAGCTCTCTGTCTCTCTGTCAGTATTCTCCATAAATTCCTCCCAGATTCTCACTGCCCCTTTGCTGCAAGATCTCCCCAATTGATTTTCCTCCAAAGAACTTATCACCTCAGAAAATCGATTTCCTCAATCTCTCTCACTGTGTTTCCAAATGAACCCCAAGCCTCCATTTTATACTTTTCCTATTGAATCTTCAACGGCCAAGATTAAGTCTCTAATTAACAGCGAAGATTAAAACATGACTTGATCCGCCTTCTAAATCATTCTCACCCATATTTTGATTAATACCCATTAATATTTTAATTTTCCTAAGTTTAGACTTAGAAACCCCATTAAAAATATTAATTATTTTAATAAAATACAATCCGGGTGGAATTTCACCAAACAGTTTCTAGGTTCTTTAGAACTCATGTACCTTAGCCTCTCCACCAATTTTCAAGGCTAGAGTACTTTTGATGCTATCAAAAACTAACAGTTGAAATATGGTTGTCATTGATGTCAACCAAGCAACACTAGACAATGCCCCACTTTAGTTGACCAAAATGACGTGAAAAATCATGGTGTTTCGAGTCCAGATCATCCTTGTTGGATTCTCCTCGTCAAGCCGATTACAGTGCTATGTGGCATGCCCCGAGAGCCCTCATGGTTTGTGAGTTATGCCCATTTGAAGATGAAGAACCCAAATTGGGGGTAAAAACCCCAAAAGATGGTGATGTGGCACCCCATCAATGGCCAACATATTATACCAATCATAAAAATAGGTTTTACATCAAAATCCCATGATTTAAATATTTTATGAAGGGTTCCAAAGATGATTTTTAAATTCACAAGTCACAAAGGGGTTTTTGACTTCAAATAAAAATCATTTCCTTATCTAAAGGCAGACCACCTCATTTCTTGGGCTCCATACTTTTGAAAATTCAAATTTTAAATGTTGGTCTCCCTCCAATATTACAGCTCGGACTGGTCCTTATGATCTCCAAAACTATAAAAAGGCACTCGATCTCTCCTCCAAAGTATGCACTTTAATGCATATTCTTTGTGATCATCTTCTGCAATTTCATTTGGCCCTGAGGAGTATTCAAATATCAGACGAGAGGCAGAAAGGTTCTTGGATAGGAGTTTTCGTTTGGGGTTATGGTTAATTGCAGGTTCAAACAAAGGAGCTGAAAGTCCAAGGATTAAGGTTCAATTGTTTTTGCACTTGTTTTTCTGTTAGTTTGGGACTCGTTGGTCACCTGTGCAGGAAGAAGGGTCTCAACCCTCATTAGGGGAAAACATCTGTGTAAGGTTTTCAATCCATGGATGGCTTAAGTTCTGAGCAGAAACGTCACTCTTTTGTGCACTCTGTGGACGAATCACTTCACTTCAATCATCAGTACAGTTCAGACTTCTGTAGACTTTGGTTTGAGAAACAACTATACATTGTACGACTTTTCTTGGAATCTAAGTTCTGGGCTGGACCAGCGAAGAGGTATGTAAAACTAAACAATGACCTAATTAGTCTTGCGACCTTCTTATTCAACAGTCTTCTGGGCACTCAGTTTGGTAAAATTATGTTTTGGATTAGCTTTGTTTAAGGCATACTTCTGTGCATTTCAGGCATACGGTATTGAATCTTTTTGGCACGAAGATACTTGTGAAGTTAACGTAGTTCTGAGGTTAGACCCAAAAAAACGAAGCCCTAAAATCATCACTGTAATCACCTTAAGCTTGTGTTCTGATGAAAAGACCGAGGAATATGGTTTTGTGGCATAAAAGTTTCAGTTAAGCATCTTGTGCAGCATTCGGCCATGAGATACAGATCTGTTGAATACCATTCAGAACTGTGACCAAACTACTCATAAATCCTGCGGCCTTATATCCTAACCTCTGTGCACATGCTTATGGCATGGTCTAGTTGTTGGGCAGAGCTCTCCACATCAAATTATGCAATCCAAAATCTGAAATTTATAGTGTTGAACTATGCTTTTTTTGTTTCTCAGAGTTCTATTTGTAAGTGGAAATCTCTTATTGCTGCCTTAGCATCCAGGTATCGTTTGTGCATTGTCCTTAGGTAATATTCAGCTCCAAGAAAGAAGATAGATTTGAAAAGGTGATTGAACACAGTGGTTTGTTTCTGAAGCCTTGCATGATTTACAATTAACTGGAATTGAAATGTATATGCTTATACATGTGCTTGTGTCTCTTTAAAAGAAATTAAGCCGACCATATTCAAGAGTCACTGTAACACAAGAAGTGGTCCTAACCTACAGTGACAGTATTAAGAAACTTGGCTTATGGTGCAGTTATATGCCACTTGATGTGGTTTTTGTCTTGTCAAGATGATACAGAAAGTCTGGTTACTCATACAGAGAAGGATAAAGTTTTGATTCAGTGGTTGGGGATTGTTCTTAAAGGCCTTCATCATCTTCAGCAAATTATTCTTAGCAGTGCTTTTATTGCCAATCAAGAGGTTGGCCTCACTTTGCAGCCATGTCTTGTCATCTTGCAGCAAGTTGCAGTTGGGTTTCTGAATTAGAATTGTGCAATTGTAAGGGTTTTATTGTTGTAATTTTATTCATTGTAAGTGGGCCATTGTCCCTGGTATGGGAGCCCAATAAAGTTGCAACAGTCTATTTATTGTAAAGTGGGTCATTGTCCCTTGTACGGGAGCCCAAAATAGTTGTAAAATTCATTATCATTTTCAGGGTGGTTGGGGGTACTAGGCAGGTGGCTGAAGTCACCTTCAGGTTGGAGCCTAAAAACACTTCAATGTGGTAGAGTGGTGCTAGGGCAAGTTGGAGCTTGCTAGAGTGTTGGAGCATCCTTTTAGCGTTAGCTGATAAAACCCAGGGCATTGGAGCATCCTTCCAATTGGAGATGGAAAATTGAATGCTTTTCTAGAGTATTAGGGAGTCGGGGCTTCCCTTTTCAGTTGGCGCTGAATCATTTGATGTACTCACAAAATTATTAGAAAACCGTTCGGTGGTTTTTGTCCCGCAGGGGTTTCCACCCAAAAATTATGGTGTCTACTGTCTATTGGTTATTTATGCTTTGAATTGATGCTGAATATTAACTAATGCTCTGAAAAGATTAATAAGCTAGTATTGCTAAGAAATATTGATTCAACCCCCTCTCGGTATTTCCAAAAAACCTTCCAAAAGCAAAATGCGCTTGCCCTGGTTGAATTTGGCCCTAACCCTAGCCTAGTGACTTGCCTTAAAGGGCTGAAAATTAGAGGAGAGAGAGGAATTAGGTTCAAAAGATTTTTATGGTGTGACCACCGATGTGGAAAGGCCAGTACTTGATACCCTAGCTACCATTTTATGAGGGAATAAAGTCATCTAGGAGAACTTAACATGAAGGATCACTCAAGGGATTGTCACACAAATTTTAAATGGTAATGCTACAATACTTTGCCATGATTTCTTAGAAAAATATTCAATAAGAACTAGCATATAGAAACCATAACAATTGTTGGAAGAAAAACTGTTATTGATGTTAAAAGAGACACCAGCTCAAGGAAATGATGACATAGGCTGGTAGAGGACATCAAACCCTTTGTAACGAGCACTTGCTTCCTAACTCCTCATAGTTTGAGCGAAAATGAATTTACAAGTTGAAAATTTATATTTTTGAAGCCAGCCGACATGACCCTACATAAAAACAAGTTGGCTCCTCTTCAAAGGGATGTGTTTCTTCACAATAGGGCAATCGTGTATAAATAATAAGTTGGACTCCTCATTCTGGCCATCCAACTCGGTTCACACATAGAAGAGGAGCAGAGCAAAAGCAAAAAGAGTTCACAACTCGTGAACTAAAGGAGGCAAGGGAGATGACGATTGTTTGGACTTTTCAGTTGGGCAAATCTTGTATTGTTTCTTCGTATTTTCTGTGGTTGGATCTTGGACTTATACTTCGTTTTGTGAAGGACTACTCGACATCTAGTGCAGACCTATTTTGCTACTCAAACTCAGATCAGTTGACCTTGCTTTATCTTAGACTAGGATCTGTGGCAAAGTATCTCAGAATTGTGGCATATCTCGACCTGTTGCAATTTGGTCTTAGTAAGAGCAAACTTTGGCCTTGAAGGAAGCGACCTCGACCCCTTTGTTTGTTGCAATAAGGAGCTGAACTCGTCTAAGGAAGCAAAGAAATCTTGGACCTGTGGACTATTTTCTGATTTAAGATCATTTTTCAGACCTTAGGCTCAACCTGTGGAGAGATTTGGTAAGGACAATCAGAGGAGTAGCAAACCCCGTGGAAGCCTGCAACTTCGACCTGTAGAGACCTACAACCTCGGCCCTATGGAGGCCTGCAACCTCGGCCCTATGGAGGCTTGTAGATTCGGACTTGTGGTATAATCTTGGACCTGTGGCATAGTAGCAGAAGAGTTTGGTACTGTGGCAAGCTTGAACTTGTGGAAGGAGCTCAAACCTGTGATAGAGGAGCTCGGAACTGTGACAAGTTTGGATCTGTGTGAGGAGACAAGCTTGGCCCAATGTGTGGACAACAACTCGAACCTGCCTATTCTTGAGAAGACACAAGGTTCTTGGCCAACAGATCTTGAAGAGTACCTTGGAGCATCCTCTGGAAGTATCTCTGAAGTATAGTTGAAGAAAAATTTGAGTATTGAAGTCTGCCTCTTAGAGCAACTTTGAAGAGACCTTGAAGACTTGGTTGGAAAGGGCCTTTTGTGCACTCTTGAAGCAGTTGTGTTTGAAGACTATGAAAGTTGTAAGTTGGTGCTTACCAAGGATCGGTGTCCTCATCTTCTCAATAGGTTGGAGGCTACAATTTTTGTAAGTTAGTGCTTACAGAGGATTGGTGTCCTTACAAATGGTTGTAATAAATTGAAGATTATTTTCAAGTGTTTCTTCTTCAAGTTATGACTTGCACTTTGATCTTGGTGTTCATATATTGTGAATGATTGTTTGTGTGATGTGAATTAAGTTTTAACTAAGTGAAAATATGTTAAAAATAATGAAATACCGATTCACCCCCCCCCCCCCACTCCTTCTCAGTATTTCCAACAAATCCAAGCTTCCCAATCATCATCAGAATTGGAGTCTGAGTCATTGTATCCTCCCCTTCTATCATCTGCATCTTCTACAACTGTGGTATGATCAATGAAGAATAAACATCCTATTGTGCTACTATGTGAGAACCCGAATGGCCTAGAAAACATGACATCTAATGAAAACTGGTTGCATTTCCCATCGGCGAGTGCAGCAAGCACAAGTTTCCTTTTTAATCGGAATGAATATTTCAGGAGGATTCTTTAATTGGGCACTCTCCAACCTCCATTGTAAGTTGGGGAAGACTTGTAGCCTTACAAAGAGAAAACAGCTTCTAAATAATGCATCCCTGTAGCAGACCACAACTGTATTACACAGCCACATGCCCTTTTCAATGTCTTTCTGATGTGGGAAACTTGCTGGCGGTCCCAGTATAGGACTAACTGACCTCAGTTCAGCACATTATCATACAAATCAACCCATCCCGAAGTCTGTCCTGGTGAATAATGACACCTGATTCATTATGCAGATATGGCATTCCTCTTGATATCCCCAGAGAAAATCTATCGGCAGTCAACGTATTTGGGCAACCTAAAGGAAGGTGGCAGGTTTGGTTTGTTCACAGGCATCAAGCAACTAAGTTGGGTGGGACTTGGCCAGATGGCCAATTCGAAGCTCGAAGATGGAAGGCATGTCTCTTTGATCATCCATTCTTTCAGGCAAGGAATCTAAGTAGTGAGAAAATATTTTTTGGGAGGGATTTGTGGGATCCCAATTCTCACTCTTGGAAGGATTGATGCATAGTGGCTCAAGCGTCTGCATTGTGTCCTGCAGATTGGCTCACCTTCTTGGAGATTGTTGTGCTCATCCCATGGAATGATATATTCAAGATGAACATTGATATGCCAAGTCCCTTCTAGCATGATTGGAAATAGAGTTTTGGACACCCTTTGACTCCTTATGATTCTCGTAGCCTTTACCCCAGTTTGCATCAGAGGCATGTGCTAGGCCCAGTTCTGAATGCTCGATGGGTTTCAATTGGATGCTGAGATTCATTGGATCATAGATTGCATAGTGTTTGGTTGGTGCAGGTTTTATATAAGCTCTGTGTGTTTGCTTGGTTGGTGATCTATCAAGGTCTCTCCTCTAAGGCTTGATTGGCCAAGAGTGGCCTTTCAAATGGACTTTGCCTCTCCTGTCGAAACAGGGACACTCTAAAGCATACTTTATTGGAGTGCTCTTTTGCGAGGTCTTGTTGGGATGAGGTTTGATTGCAGTTGGCGAGTATTCTTTAGTGGCATCTACATTGGAGGGAAATGTTGTCGGGGGTATCCAAATATGTGATTCATGACCCTTTGGCTGGTATCCAGCATTGTTTGAAAATTTCGGCACTATTTGTTCTGTAAAAACTCCATTGCAAATATGTGTTCAATAATGAGGTCAATTCTTTGATATTTTTTTGTCAGTTATGGAGACAGGAGGCATGTATGCAACTGCTGCGAAGATAGGCATTATTGGTTAATCATGCCAAATTATTAGATTCTGCCACTTATTCCAATTGCATGGCTGTTTTAGTTGTAATAAGAAAGAGGATGTAAATTTCATTGTATATACCCTTCCATTTTTTTCTTCTCCTGATATAAACAGTTTTTCATATATTTAAAAATTATCTTCTACAAAAAAAATAGCAATAACCTCTAAAAACATTGTCAAGAAATACTGAGATTCACCACCATGACCAAATTTCAACCGCTGCTAGCCCTTCTACATTCTCAATGTAGTCCATGCTAATGTTAGCACCTTCTAAAAATAGAACTCACTAAAAATCTAAAGTTCCCCATCAAAACTCAAAATACCAAAGATACAACCAATGGAAACACTTACTATATATAACATGTCTAAAAGTACATGTTGCTAGAAATAGCACCATCTCATATGTTGTTGAAAGGGTCATTTGCCTCACGTGCCTCCAAGGAACAAGAATATGTTGTTTGTTTTGCCATACCAGCCCTCTAATTTCCAAGTGTCAAAATTAGCAGACCCTCAAAATCTCTTGCATGTCCTAAAAATGGACTCATTGGATTTGTGATAGTAAGGATTTAACATATGCCATCAAATCCAACAAGCAAGCTTTAGAGACGTCAACTATGGACCAAAGGGCAAGTAGATTTCCACCACAAGCATCAGCCAATTGACCATATTCTCCCCACGAAGCAATCATTAAGGTGGCGAGACACCATTCCTTGAAATCCTTTTGCAACTTTGTAGATTTTTGGAAAGCTTTTGACTCATTTCCAAGGGAGGACTTAATCCAATGGGTTCAAGACATCGACATTTCAAAGACTCTCATCACCACCACCACATGATCATATGAGTTCACTCTTTGTCACCTCCGCACTACACAACTAGTTTCTAACTTTATCCAAAGCACCAATGGGGTACAATAAGGGTGCCATCCCACCCCTACCTTGTTTAGGATTAAGACACCACCATGTGAAAGCCTTATGCTACTTTGTAGACATTTAGAAAACTTTTGACTAAATTCCAAGGGAGGCCTTCATACAGCAGCTTCGAAACATTGATATTTTGGAGACCACCATTCCCGCCATCATGTGCCTATATGACTCCATTCTTCATCACTTCCACACTACACAAATGGTTGCTAACTTTATCTGGAGCACAATTAGGGTGAATTAAGGGTGCCTCCTACCCCTACCTTGTTCAAGATTTATATCGATAAGCTAGGGTCCTTCCTACATAAGAATATACAACCCAAGGATGGTTGTCTTTTGCATCAAGTCTACATATATATCCTCCTCTTTGCAAATGATGTGATCCTATTAGTATCTACCCTAAAGGGCTTGCAAAGCTAGTTGGATGCCTTATCCAAATTTTGTAATCTTTGATAGTTCAAAGTCAAACTAGGTAAAACCAAGGTGATGACCATGAACAATTTGAACAATGTCCTTATAGACTTCCATTTTTTTTCTAGTGGAAGGTCGAGATTACCATGACTTACACATACTTGGTGGTCCAGTTTTTAGGACGTAGTTTTGGGTTGAGGCAGACAATCAAACCTTGAATAAAATAAGGGATATGGGTCCCATGCTCTCCTTGAGTGGCAATGCTTCCTAAACCACTACCAAGACATATCATCAAAGCTAGATCTCAAGGACTCTACCATTCAACGCATGGTTCTTAATGGTTTGAAGGTGTGGGGGCCTTGTCTACTTGATTTAGACTATGCCAAGGCAACGATTGTACAAGCCCTCCTGCTCTATTATATCAAAAAGAGCAAGAGGGTAGTTTCCCATGCCATTATTCAAATAGAATTTATAGCCCAACCTTTCAAAATCGAGACCACTTTCAAACTGGTCTCATCTCTACATCATATCTAGGATTTTGCTAACTCGACATTTGGTAGGGACCATTACACATATCTTGCATACTACTCCTCATAGACCGTTGCCTTGAACAGACCTAGTAGACAGGCTTATGGTCATTGCTTTTTAGAGGTCTCATGCCTTCTCCTATCAAATGGCATCTCAATGGACCACGTCCCTCCTTTCACCTATTCTTTGGATGCCCTCAAACATCAACTACCAAATAAACAAGAGTTGAACAACATTACTCAATATGACAATTATAAGCAATATATCCAAGGCACTTGTCTCAACCCACCAAGGGAACTGAGGTCCAAGATACCATTCTACGTAGAGCACTTCTTGGTGCTAAAAAATGGCCTCATTTTTCCAACACCCATACATGCTAAAACACTAGATGCACATGCTTAGTATCCTAAGACTAGTTTTGAGTAATTCACATAGGCTTTGCATCAAAGTTGAGCATCAAATTCCATGGGAAGATAAGATATGCCAACTATGTCATCTACAAGAGACCAAGTCAAGGAAGCACTTTGTTTTCTAGAGTCCTATCTACACCATAGTATTCAAAACCGTCCAGTTCGAACCGTAAACCTATCAAACCAGCTGGTTCATTAGTCCCAGCCATCGAATTGGTTGAAAACCCCATTTTTTTAGCGAACCCACAAATTTTGGCCTTGACCGGCCATAAACCAGTCGGTTTTCCCACAAATCGGTCGGTTCCGTCATAAACCGGTTAGTTTATTGCCAAGCCAGCCGCGGACCCCACAAAAGGTTGTTTCATGGTTTTTCAAGTGGTTTTGAGGGAAACTAGGGGTTGTTTCCCTCCAAAAACAAGCCCTCTAAGCCTTTAAAAGGATGTCTACCCTCTCATTTGCCTCACACATCTCATTTGGAGTTTTTGTGAGCTTCATTATGAGCTTGAATGTTGAGCTTTTGCTGGAGTAGTGGAACAGCAAAGCGTTTGGGCTAAGTAGTAGCCACCATGCCTCCAAAAGCCAAGGATACTACACGAGCTCATTGTGATACGATTGATGGAAAATGATATGCAAATATTCCCAAAATTCTATTGAAGGAAGGGGTATTAACAAGTTCAAGCAACACTTGGCTAGGATAAGAGGCCATGTAGAGCACCAAATGAAGTAATAGGGCATATTAGGGCAAAATATGTTCAAAAGTTTAAGACTCAAGTCACTCAATCAGCTGAGAAGTTTGTGAATGAAGCAGTTGCGAAGTTTGAGAGTCAAGACTCAACCAACTGAGCTTGATCATGACGAGAAGTTTCAAGTGATAATGTTGATCAATAATATGTAGACTTGTAGTAGGCCAATGGCCCCATAGATTGTAGGCTTTACTTTTGGACCTTAGACGCCATTTAGAGCCTCATTGATTATATATTTTGTTGTTGATATGTATTGCACTTGATGCCATTTTGATATATTCATCTTTACATGGTATATATATGAGCAAACTTTGCATGTTTTGTCTCTATTGGTTTGGAATCATGGTTTTAAATCTTAAAAATAGTTTTTTATTAAAAATTAATTATTTCATGTGTTTTTTTAAAACCGGTTCATTGAGATCTAACTAGTCTCGGTTTGCTCAATTTCTATTTGAAACCCGGTTTATTAGGAGCACCGGTTTCGGTTTTGAATACTATGATCTACACTATGTGATGCAAGAATGATTCGATTATCACATCAGGGAGTCGCAAAACTCTCTCCATCTTTTCTTCATACCCAAACCAATGGTACTTAACCTTCTTTATGAGGGAGGCACCAGGTCTCCATTCTTCCACACATGGGCCAAACCCCTGTTGAACACCACTTAAACAATTACACTCTTTGTTTTGGTGCTACTAACAAACATGGACACCATGGGTCCTGTGTTACCCTTCATGTCAGTAGGGGTACATAAAAAATTTTCACTTTGCATTATCACCATTGCAATCCCAAGGTCGCAAGTCAAAAGCCTTGTAAAAAACATGTGAGTCCTTGTATTTAGATGTCCATGCCTTGTCATGGTCAACCATGGCCTATCTTTTTGGGTTAAGTCCTTGGTCTCTTTGTCCTGTATAGCATCAAGAGGTTCTAGATCGATCTTTGGGGGGGGACCCATGGTTTTAAAGGAGCCTTGCTTATGTAGGGGTTATCACCAATGTATGGGCTAATCAAACCTGCATCAAGGTGCACCTACGTCTTACCACATGGTTATGTGTGTCATTGAATCTGTATGTGGCCTACTTGGTGCAATAATCCTAAGATAGCTCTCAATATGGCAATCTCACAAAATTCATTTTCACATTTCCCGAGGAAGATCATGTTTCCCAATGTATGTGGTCTCGGATGTCAAAAAGTCAACTTTGTCTCAAGAGTCAAAAATGCTCAACAAAAGATCTAGATGACGTGCGATATTATAATTTTTTCAAAATGTGAAGGCATCATCAAGAAAATGGAATCCAAAGGTGACCTAATAGCATGTGGGGCTTCGAAGTGGCATAACAAGGGCAAATATTAACAAAATTTGACATGCAATATGTCAAAAGTGATCGACAAAATCAACCAAGTAATACCGAGGTGGCAGATTCTCTAGATTCCCTAGGGTGTTGGTGATCCCTCTCTACCTGTGTTGAGGTGGCATATATGGTTCAAGAGAATTGGCATAAAAGGGGATGCAATACATCAAAATTTATTTAAAAAATTAGTTGGAGATAACCCATGTGTCGGAATCCTCAAAATCTCGAGAGTTAAAGATCTAGCCAAGGTGGCTAAGTAGACCCTCTTAGTAGTTGTTAAATTCAATTCAAGAGGAACATTGGGGATCAAAACTAGCCGTTTGGGAGTCAAATGGACTGTTGGACCATTGTGTGGAGAAAAAGTAGTCATTACAAGAGTCAAATCATCTTTTCAAACAAAGAAAGCTTCCATGGACCAAGTTGAATTGCCAAGGACCAAATTGACAAAAGTTATCTTGATGTTCATGGCATCTAGCAAGTGTCTAGGCATGTGAAAGTTACCTAATTAACCCTTAACCTTAGCAATTACTTTAACTATTAAACAAAATGACTTTTATAAAATGAAGTGAGTTAATCTATTATAATACAAAGGTTATTTGCATTAATGAATTAGATGAATCTCAATTGTTGATCTCAAGTGATGTTGAGATCTAATCTCAATCATCAAACACTTTGAAGAATGTGGTTGTGGATTCGGTCAATAACTCAAACATATAAAAGGAAGGTTAGGCTAAGGGAGAAGACACGTATTGAGCACAATACATAATGAGAGTGAGATTTCATTGATTAGGTAGAGCAAGATTTTCATTCAAGTGTGCAAGGTTTGAGGAAAAGTGCAAGGGGAATCAACGAAAGGATCTAGATCAGCCAATAGATCAAGGGTTTGATCAACTAGATCCATTCCAGGTTTATTTTTGTGTGTATTTTCCTCCAAGAGCTACTATCCCAAGAAGCAAGCCCTTGTGAGTTCTAAAGTTATTTGAATGAAGAAATGATTTCAAGGGCTGAAAATCTTGTGTGCATGTGATTGAAATTGGTATATTGTTTTGCTTTTATTGTTATAATTTATTAAGATCCTAGTTGTGTCTTTTATTCAATAGATCCACATAATAATTAAATATTAATGCAAGGAATCTGCTAGATAGTAATTGGACAAGTTGTTGGGGCTATAAAATTAACAAGTTAGTGGAACTAGCCACTTCAACTAGCCCTTGGAGTCGTCAAGGTAGAACATTGAGCATCTTTTTACTACTATTTTCATATTTTTCTCTTTCGGGGTCAATGCAAGTGGGACATTGGAATTCTAAGGGACAAATGAGCCAAGTCGAACCCCTTAGTGGGCAAATCATTGTAATTAAAAATTATTTACCTAGTCTCCCACACGTGGATGAAAAGTAAAAAATATATATCTTTTGAGAGAGAGGTTTGTTGAGAAATCAATAGGGCAATAGATAGGATGATTTCTCTTCTATGATAACTGCTTGTGATTTCTTTTTACTTTTTGTTACTTATTAGCTTCTTCACTTATTTTAATGTTCTTTATCATCAAACAGCTACCAAAACAAGAAGAAAAATAGTACACAAGAACACAAGATATAAGTTGCAAGCCAGAGCCAAATCTCTCCACTTGAGAGGAAAACGCGCAAATCTCTTCTCTTCTTATAGATTCTACAATTGATGAATTCCAAGACCTCTAGACCAAGGCCAATAACCTCCAAGACAAAGTCCAACCCTTCTAGATGATGTGCTTCCTTTGTCCAAGTCAAACCCAGTCAAATCTCTTCTAGTAGTACAACTTCAACCCCTCAGCTGCAGAATTTTGGCCTCTACTGCGGGTCTAAAATTTTCAATCTTCCCAGCAACAGTTGTTACCACACATGTGAGCTTATTCTGGCCTCCTAAGGCTTCTTCAGACCTTCACTTGGCTTTCTCCTTCTTCCAGTGCTTGAGGATGACCTAATGTGACCTTCGCTGACCTTATTTCTCTTCTTTCTTCAAGTTCGATCTTGCAGTAATAAAACCCTAGTCCAGCAGCAGAAACCCTGGTCTTCCTTTCGCACGTGTGGAAGAGAACTGTTGGAAATACTGAGAGGGGGTTGAATCAGTATTTCTTTTCAATTGTTACTTTTACCAGTTAGATCATTTATATTTAGAACACAAAATGAACAATAAGAAGAAATTCTTTTATTAATTTCTTTTTCACAATAAATCAAGTACAATGTATATAGGGCTCCAGCCCTAAATGAAGACAATGATCTTCAATCTTCCAGGCTCCAACTTGTTGCCAAGCACCAACTTGGACTTTTGTGAGGTTCCGACCTATAGGGCACCGACCCTATCAAAGGCACCAACCTTGTGTTTAGAGGCTCCAACCCCTAGGGCACCAACCCTTCTCTGGTACAGGGTCTGACCTGGTTTCTTGAGGACACCGATCCTCTAGGGCTCCAACCATATCCTCCAAGGCACCAACCTTGTCTTTTCGAGGCTCCAACCCACTGCAATACTTCATCAAGATATGTTTGGTAGTAACTCACGACTCCCAAAATCTTCTTCACCGAGCCCTGTCAATCTTCAGCTTCATTGTAGTCTTCCACTTTACATCATCAATGACAACCTTGTCATATAGAAGGTGTCACCACTGTTCTTCATGGTACCCAATCAAATCCTCCAAGTTTACTTCATGATGACTTCAGCACAACATCATGTCTCCAAGGATGTTTACAAGGCTTCTTCAAGTCTTACTCATCCACACATCACAGGTTCCAGGTGACTGTTCTTTTCACAGGTCAATAAACTTTAGACCCAAGCTTCAATCTTCCTATGAGCAATAATCCTTCACTGCATCAAACCACTGTTCAAAATATCACACTGCCCAATGCACCATGCTGCACCAAGACTTCAACAATGACAATCCTTGCACCACACTACACCAATCTCCAACACACCATGTTGTGCCAAGACTTCAGCAATGACAATCCTTGCACCACACTACACTAGTGTCCAACACACCATGTTGCACCAAGACTTCAGTAATGACAATCCTTGAATCATTAAGACTTCAATGATTCTTTAATATTACTCCAATATATGGTATGTTCCTTCAATGCCTCATATTCAAGTCTGCCTTCAAATTTCTCCAATGATGCCCTTTTCAAAAAATCCCTTCAACAAATCCCTTCAACGAGTTATCCACAGGTCTTGGTTACACCATAGGTTTGAGCTTAAGGCTTCAAGCCTTGACTGTTTGAGCCTCCACAGAAATATAACTGAACCACTCCATAGTTATTTAAGCCTTCACCGAGCCTTCCAAAATTTTATTATCTCATCAATCCTCCACTGTCCTTTCCGGTCTCCAAGCAAATGTAATTGGTCTGCACTACAAGTATCTTCCATAGATGACTATAGGTCCAAGACACATAAGCATAAGTCCAAGCCACTATTCGAGCTCAAAAGGAATGTTGCTCTACTATAGTCAAGGGTCAAATTTCTGTGGTGAGGAGTTTTGTAACCCTAGTCTAAGCTGCACCAAAACCAAGACTGAAGTGTTGTAAGTGATCTGAGTTCTTCAACCAAAGATGCAAAGTGGTCCGAGAGTTAAACTTCTTGTCCTAGGTCTAAAGATTAAACTCCTATCACAGGTTCAAGGGTATAGAGGCTTCTTAATACTGGACTGAGGTTTTGTTAGCTGTCAAAACTGCAATGTATCAATGAAAACAAGCCAGAGGAGGTCTTCTTTAGATTATCCAATTCAGATTTACCCTTAAACACTTTTTCTCGGCCTCCTATAGTTCACGAGTTGTGCACTTCTTGCTGCGTTATATTCTTTTTATTTTCCACCGAATTTTTACATGTCAAAACTAAGGAGTCATGGTTTATATTTATAGTAATTTACCACATCTAAAAGGACAAGACTATTGGAGAGAGAGCCGACATGAGGGCCGACATAACACAGGTTGGCTCACTGTCAGAATTATACCCTTAACTTGTAAATTCTTGTTCTCCCTTACCATTTGGAGTTTCGGGCCAAGTAATAGCTCATTGGAAAGGCAAAATTATGCTCTAAAGGATGGTGTAGGTGTCATGATGAAATTCTGCCTCTAAGGTAGTAAAAAATATTCTTTAATGTGACTGGTCATTTATTAGTGCAGAAATGGAGGTAGAGCAGAATGCCTTCGAGTGTTAGGCTTCTTCATAGTTTGATTTCTTCATTGTTTGCCTTCTTCATCATAGGGTCATAATGTCATCGTCAATGTCATCAATTCACCATGTCATTAAGATAGTGCAGTGATATGTCATCAATCATATGCAACATCATGTCATCATGTAGTCTTCCATCATCAAGATCACCAGAGGTAAGGACATTTAAGGTTATGGCTTCACACCATCATCAAGACCATCAAAGATAAGGACATCATCTAGTCCTTCATCAAGTGTGGTCAACATATGTCATCAAGGTCATCAAGGGCTTCTAGATCATCAGGGGCATGATTGACACTTCTTGTCTTATAAATGATTGAGCAAGAGTTATAGTCATCCTCTAGCATCTTCAAGAATATTTGCCATCCCGTCCACTGCCATATTGACATCAATGACAACCTAGATTAACAATCTCCCCCTTTGTCATTGATGGCAATATTCTTGCCCTTTCAAACATTCTCTCCCCCTTTGTCATTGATGACAATATTCTTGCCCTTTCAAACATTCTCTCCCCCTTTGACATCAATGGCAAACGGGGTGCCCAAGAACTCCCCCTGTCAATCTGCTCCTTTTCTTCACGACTAGTAGTTCTTCATAGGTATGTTACTCCCCCTGTCATGGTGCTCTTCTTTCTAGCAATGTGGTCCATGATATGTTTGCATTTCTTCATGTGATGAAACAGCTTCTCCTACCTGCACAACCTCCTCTGGCTCAGGAAAGATTACCTACCTAGTTGATCAAGTGGAAGGCATCTTAACAACAATCCATCAGATAGATAAGGGATCATGTTCTTCAATGGAGCTACCCCCGAGAGATGATCTATCAACGGATGATTATCCATGTGGCTCATCAAGGATTTCATAGGGCCTATCACGAATAGCTTCTACAAGAATGCTTAATCATCATAAGCTCCCCCTAACTGTATGAATGGTCTTCCTTTTGGCAGAGTCTTTCCATCAAATACTTGGAATATCAAGGATAACTTCATCAAGTCAACAACATGTGTTGTTGGCTAGAGCATTCAAGAGACTTCTGGATTCAATTTGCTTCCTTCTCCACACTTGTGTAACTTTCTTCTCTGGCACGGTTCTAGCTTGTGTAGGGGCCCAAGTCAAGTTACAATCACGTGCCATATGTCCAATGTTATGACACTTAAAGCACTCTATGTTGTTCATGAATGAGAAACCAAGACTTCTTGCAAAATTGTTTCTAGGAGATTGACGGGGACCATTATACATGTCTTTGTGATATGCCCTACAATCTTTTGCCATGTGCCCAAAGTTTGTACAATAATAGCAATAACCAAGAAATATACTTTGGTATCTGGGAGATGAAGATTTCCTTGATGTACTTCTGAAGTCTTTTTGCGTTGGGATCCTTTGATGACAACCATTGCTTCTTGCATCCTTGACACCATCTGCATTTCTTCTTGGAGTAGGATTTCTTCCAATGTCAACTTGACTCTTGCCTTTGCTAGGAGCATCAACATTTCTTCCAGGCTTCCTCACATCCTTCTTGTTTGAAGCATTATCATCCTTGCTTGAGGATTCACCGGCATAGCCAAGAACTGATTTATCAAGGGGAGACCTTTGATGATTTAAGATGTCATCTAGGGTTTGAGAGCTTTTCAAGTTCTTATTCAGTAAGTCAACTTCCTTTTTAAGAAAGGCA
The DNA here is from genome assembly GCA_031772625.1 of Pinus tabuliformis. Classification (NCBI taxonomy): domain Eukaryota; kingdom Viridiplantae; phylum Streptophyta; class Pinopsida; order Pinales; family Pinaceae; genus Pinus; species Pinus tabuliformis. Next base: position 1,315,527,113 of record CM062809.1, read on the forward strand.
AATTCTCCTTTCAACTTTTCACAATCTTCATCTTTCATAACTAGTTGTTGCTTCATTTCTTCCATCATCTTGGTTGCTTCACATGATTGGGCTTTAAGAGAAGTGATTTCTGATTTTAACTTGGTGATGTCATCATCCTTTTCTTCTAGTTGGCACATCATGGTGTTTCTCTCCTTTTCTACTTCATCAACTTGTCCTTCTATGAATGTTAAAGCTTCCATCACCTTCTCAGCTCCTTCTGCTTATTTCCTTGCTTCTTCTAGTTGAGATCTAAGGGAGGCGACTTCTTCCTTGTATTGACCAATCTCCGCTTCAAGTTTGTTCAAGCTCTTGTCCCTTTGTTCAAGGTGGCTTGACAAGGTATCTTCTCGTTTCTTTGCCTTATCCAATTGATTTGTCATGGATATGACTTCTTCATGATGCTTTCTCTTGTTTTGATGAAATTCTTCCTTAATCTTGGTGAGCTCCTCATCTCTTTCTTGTACTTGAAGCTTGACAAAGTCAACTTCCTTCCTTGTCTTGTCTTGGTCACCAATTTGTGCTTTCTTCTTAAGTTCCTCATTTTCCTTTTTCAAATTGTTAATCTCTTCCATGGCAGCCATAAGTTTAGTGAGGAGATCTTCTTCAAAATCTTCTTCATTCTCTTCATCTTCTAGGTCTTCTTTAGCCTTGATGTTATCATTCTTATCTTCAGCTTCCTTGATGGGCTCTGGATTTCCTTCTTGTTTTCCATCATTTTCTTGACTAGAGATCATTGTCAATGCTCCTTTTGAGTGAAGATCATGAATTTTATCCCATATGCCTTTTGTTGACGAACATTTTTCAAAATTGGCTTTCATAGAATCAGGTAGCCCATTCAAGATTGCTTTCATTGCTCTTGTATTATGTTCCTTAGATTCTCCATCCATCATGCTAGCAGCAATCACCGATTTCCAGACTTCAGTGCCTTGAGTCTTTAAGAAATTCCTCATTCTTGCCTCCCATATATCAAAGTTTCCATTGAACAATGGAGCCTTCACAAATTGATTGCTTTCAATTTTGGTGGTTGAGGGAGACACATCTTTAAGAGGATTGGAGACTTTCTTCCTTGGCTTCGCCATTTGTGTTCTAATGATCAACCTTCAAGCTATTAGGCTTTGAGTGGAGGTACTGGCTCTAATTCCAATTGTTGGAAATACTGAGAGGGGGGTGAATCAGTATTTCTTTTCAATTGTTACTTTTACCAATTAGATCATTTATATGTAGAACACAAAATGAACAATAAGAATAAATATGGGGGATTTATGATATCTAATAAGAATAAATGCTTTTATTAATTTCTTTTTCACAATAAATCAAGTACAATGTATATAGGGCTCCAACCCTAAATGAAGACACCGATCTTCAATCTCCCAGGCTCCAACCTGTTGCCAAGCACCAACTTGGACTTTTGTGAGGCTCCGACCTCTAGGGCACCGACCCTATCAAGGCACCAACCTTGCATCTAGAGGCTCCAACCCCTAGGGCACCACCCCTACTATGGTACAGGGTCCGACCTGGTTTCTTGACGACACCGATCCTCTAGGGCTCCAACCCTATCCTCCAAAGCACCAACCTTGTCTTTTCGAGGCTCCAACCTCTTGGGCTTCAACCCACTGCAATACTTCGTCAAGATATGTTTGGTAGTAACTCACGGCTCCCAAAATCTTCTTCACCGAGCCCTGTCAATCTTCAGCTTCACTGTAGTCTTCCACTTTACGTCATCAATGACAACCTTGTCATATAGAAGGTGTCACCATTGTTCTTCATGGTACCCAATCAAATCTTCCAAGTTTACTTCATGATGACTTCAGCACAGCATCATGTCTCCAAGGATGTTTACAAGGCTTCTTCAAGTCTTACTCATCCACACATCTCAGGTTCCAAGTGACTGTTCTTTTCACAAGTCAATAAAATTCAGACCCAAGCTTCAATCTTCCTATGAGCAATAATCCTTCACTGCATCAAACCATTGTTCAAATATCACACTGCCCAGTGCACCAAGACTTCAGCAATGACAATCCTTGCACCACACTACACCATTGTCCAACGCACCATGTTGTGCCAGACTTAAGCAATGACAATCCTTGCACGAGACTACACTACTGTCCAACGCACCATGCTGCACCAAGACTTCAGCAATGACAATTCTTGCACCAATAAGACTTCAATGATTATTTAATATTACTCCAATATATGGTATGTTCCTTCAATTCCTCATATTCAAGTCTGCCTTCAAATTTCTCCAATGATGCCCTTTTCAAAAAATCCCTTTAAAAAATCCCTTTAACAAATCCCTTCAACGAGTTATCCATAGGTCTTGGTTACACCACAGGTTTGAGCTTAAGGCTTCAAGCCTTGACTGTTTGAGCCTCCACAAAAATATAGCTGAACCACTCCATAGTTATTTAGGCCTTCACCGAGCCTTCCAAAAGTTTATTATCTCATCAATCCTCCACTATCCTTTCTGATCTCCAAGCAAAGGTCACTGGTTTGCACTACAAGTGTCTTCCACATATGACTATCGGTCCAAGGCACATAAGCATAAGTCCAAGCCACTATCTGAGCTGCACCAAAACCAAGACTGAAGTGTTGTAAGTGATCTGAGTTCTTCAGTCAAAGATGCAAAGTGGTCCGAGAGTTAAACTTCTTGTCATAGGTCTGAAGATTAAACTCCTGTCATAGGTCCGAGTGTATAGAGGCTTCTTAATACTGGACTGAGGTTCTGTTAGCCGTCAAAACTGCAATGTATCAATGAAAACAAGCCAGAGGAGGTCTTCTTTAGATTATCCAATTCAGATTTACCCTTAAACACTTCTTCTCAGCCTCCTACAGTTCACGAGTTGTGAACTTCTTGCTGCGTTATATTCTTTTTATTTTCCACCAAATTTTTACTTGTCAAAACTGAGGAGTCGTGGTTTATATTTATAGTAATTTACCATATCTGAAAGGACACGACTATTGGAGAGAGAGCCGACATGAGGGCCGACTTAAAACAAGTCGGCTCACTGTCAGAATTATACACTTAACTTGTAAATTCTCGTTCTCCCTAACCGTTTGAAGTTTCGGGCCAAGTAATAGCTCATTGGAAAAGCAAAATTATGTTCTAAAGGATGGTGCAGGTGCCATGATGAAATTCTGCCTCTAAGGTAGTAAAAATACTCTTTAATGTGACTGGTCATGTATTAGTGCAGAAATGGAGGTAGAGCAGAATGCCTTCGAGTGTTAAGCTTCTTCATAGTTTGATTTCTTCATTGTTTGCCTTCTTCATCATAGGGTCATAATGTCATCGTCAATCTCATCAATTCACCATGTCATTAAGATAGTGCAGTGATATGTCATCAATCATATGCAGCATCATGTCATCATGTAGCCTTCCATCATCAAGATCACCGGAGGTAAGGACATTTAAGGTTATGGCTTCACACAATCATCATGACCATCAAAGTTAAGGACATCATCTAGTCCTTCATCAAGTGTGGTCAACATATGTCATCAAGGTCATCAAGGGTTTCTAGATCATCAAGGGCATGATTGACACTTCTTGTCTTATACGTGATTGAGCAAGAGTTACAGTCATCCTCTGGCATCTTCAAGAATATTTGCCATCCCGGCCACTGCCATATTGACATCAATGACAACCTAGATTAACAAGAATTAGCCCAAAACAAATCTTCTTCATCCTCTTCCTTCTTCGTTGCCTTCTTCCTCTTCTTCCTTCGCTAGAATGAGAGTGTGATGAATGTGTCTCAAGGGGGTCGAGTTCACTCCTTTATATAGGCTTCTTAAGGTGGACGTGGCTCCTCAAAATAGGTTGACTTCTCAGTTTCCAGGCCGACTTGGCCTTGAAGGGTATTTTGACACTTTTAATGACAAAAATAATTTTCTTTACAAGTTACAATGTGCTCGATGGGGTCTTCAACTTATGACAATGACTCTTTTGAGTTCTTGGCCTAGGACAAACCCTGGAAGCACTCAATGGGTGCTTGACCTCTAAAATAAAAGACCTTGAAAATGAAACCCGTGCTCCAATAATAATAATTTTTCTTTCATTTTACAATATACAAGAATCAAAAGTACATTTCATATTTATGAAGACCGAACCTAGTTACACAATTTTCAACAAGGTTGACCTAGCCATTAGAAAAGAAATTACAAGAGGCTAGAAACTCCTCTCTTTCAAGTGGTTGTTGATTTGTGAGATCACTATATTCCATAATAAAGAACTCATTATGCAAACCTTTATGTAAAAACGTTGTGTGGGTTGGCTTTTCCTACTTTGCATTTTCCTTATCATTGTTGTGATCAGGTTTAATATAAAAAAAAAATGTTCACACTAAGTAAGATTACACAGTAGTTGGAGGAACAATATAATGGGGGGCTACATAGCCATGCGAAAAAGGTGGACTAGGTGCTAGTCCCCTTCCTTCTTTTGTTGTGGGTGGGTCACTTGGACGAAGGTTGGACCAATCTTATAGGAGGTAACTTCAACTAGAAGGGTAGTACTCACCGAATAGTTGATCTAAAAATAGGAGATGCCACACTAGGGGCCACTCCTAGTTGGATCCGAAGGTGTTAAAGAATTTTAAGACATAAGTTGGGGCAATATTCTCTACTCAAGACTAAGCCCACTTCACTATCCAAGATACAAGATTGACCTAAGTGCAATACAAAGATGGATGACCCAAAAGAACGCAGTGTTCCCTCCTCTACAAGAGATCGGCACTAAGGCTTCTTCCCTTCCCCTTATACTCCCTCTGGTGGCATCCCGCTAGGGTGTTTTGAACTGTGGTCCTCAACAGTCCTTGTATCACTCTAATTTTTCTAGCAGCAATTTCTTTTCTAGCTATTGGAGTTTAGATCTTAGTGTGAAAATTTTTGAATCTACACATTAGAAATCCTACTGCAATCACTGGTTTATCATCTCCTACTTGTTTTTACGTTCAACAAGTTATTCAATTATTTAAACACTGATGAAAAACATTATTGCAGACTACACTAACATACAGATCATAAACTGAAATAGATACGAGATAAACACACAAAGGACACCATTATTTTTGGACAACACATCCCCAAAAAAACCCAATGCGGGAAAACTGGTGCAGCAAATATGAGGGTTTTCTATTATTAAGCAGTAATTCTGAATACAACTTTGGATGCCCTCTTGGCTATCCAGTTACAGAGATAAAATATACTGGCAAAAACCTAAGTGAGATTACCTCACTTCACCTGGCAAAATCCCTCTGATTTGGAAACTGGACTAACTATCCCCGGCTACAACTGCGCTGCCCCTTCGCAGTAGTTGTGTGGGCCTGCGTGGAGCACTCTGAGACACTGCATCAGCTCTGCGCTGCCTCCTCTGCCTCCTGGAGCTCTGACGTTAGCCTTCTCGGCTGATCCTACTACTCCCCGCTAAATTCAGACTTTTGCAGAAGGGCATCTCTTCCCCTGCGTTGGCACTGCGTCAAGCAATGCATGGGTCCTCCTGGCCCAGCGATAGCCTTCCTTGGTCTGCGTTGGCTCCTCTGGCTTATCTTTGCCTCTCTCTGCTGAGTATTCAGGGTCTCAAAGAAGATCCTCCAACCACAACTATCCCTGCCCCTCTGCTGCAACTCATATCGAACTGACTAATCAATATGGTGTGTCTCCAACTGACCCTCAAGCCTCCTCTTATACTTTTCCCGTTGATGAATCAATGGCTAAGATTAAGTCCCTAATCAACAGCTAAGATTAAAACAGACTTGATCCTCGTCACTTAGAAGTTTCTCACCCATATTCTTATTAATACCCATTAATATTTTTATTTTCCTAAGTTTAGACTTAGGAACCCATTAAAAATATTAATTATTTTAATAACTCCTTATCCGGGTGGAATTTCTCCAAACGATTTCTGAGTCTTGGAGATCTCATGTGTCCTAGCCCTTCCACAAAATTTCAGAGCTAAAGCACATCCGATGCTACCCAAAATCAACACTTAGATGGGGCACCAAAACTTTCAACCATTTTTTTATATGGCTCCGGATCCTAGATGATCTCTAGGCCTCAAATAACAACCATCGATCTTATGTCGTGCAAATTGTTGTTCGAATGTCCAATATAGGGGTTTAAAATTGCTCTTACAAATAACATAAGATTTGTCTTCCCTAGCTGAATTTAAGCCAACCTCTAAAGGGATATCATAGGTCCTGAAACTTTTCCTATTTAGATAGGACAAGCAATGCATAGATTATTACAATGCACAAAAACCTGTTTATTTCTGAAAACCAGTGCCTAGGTAAATAGATTAGACCTAGATTTACACACCTGGAATTCTTTAACCAAATAAAGGCAACGGTAAAAAACTTAGAAAAGCAAGAAAAGGTAGGAAAAGAAAAAGCTAAATCTTGTGCATGCACGATTTTTCTGTTCTTCAACATCAATTCATCATTCAAGTAACTTTCAAAATTACAAGAGTGCCCATACTGGGAAAATGGCTCTCAGAAAAAAAAAATACAAACAAAACCCAGCAAAATTGAATTTCCAACTTTCGAAAATGTGCCCCGGATCACCTCTGTGCTGAACCATACAGTATGTAGTATATACAGCCTACAAATTAATGGCTTCCCTCTCCTTTGCTGCTGCTGCAATTCCTCTCCTTGCCTGGATAATCAAAAAGGTCCTTTTGATTTTCTCTCTCAAAACCCTTCTTGAGAAATACAATTAACGTGTCCCTCAAAATCCTTCTTGATAAAGATAGTTAATGTGTCCTCTCTTTCACTTGGCTTGCTTTAATAATTTTGGGTTGGGCCAAATCCCTAATCTCAACAGTCAAGATTAAATCTAATCTTGAGTTGAAATCAATGGTCCTAAATTCAACTTAAATCACTAGTACCCAAACTTAGGCACTTTATAAAATTAGACTCACTTTATAAAAAGACATTTACTTTATTAATTAAGTGAACTCCTGAGTCCTAAGTCTAAGAGTCATTTAATGATGATTCTCACAACTCAGACACTTGCTTTTGCGGAAATACCTGTCAAAGATACAATCATCAACAATTTTCCTATAGCCAATCAAAAGACAAGTTGTCTTGCTATGAATTAAATTGACTAGCATTATAATGATTCAACCCAAGCTATGAAGAAGTCGACCAAGCAAGTGTGAATTGACTAGTCGAAAGGAAAATCGGCTAGCAACAAACTTAATCGACCAAACAAGGAATGAACGACCAACTCTGACTTAAGTCGACTTAAGTCAACTTGGCAAGCGAGAATGGCCAAGTACAAGAACAAAGCGACCCAAATAGTGAGAAAATGGCCAAGGAGCACGAGGCATCTCACACAATTGTGCATAGCCTATATGACCAGCATATGGGCTATAGAGACGCTGTACAGCAGTATGGGTGAGTGGAAACAACCTAGGGAGGATAAATGTGCCCCATGAAATGGAATTACATTCAAGGGGGTAATGAATTTGCCCAGACAACGACAATTTCTTAGAAAGGGAGCGTGTATGCCTCTGGGGAAAGAGAAAATCACCAAAGCAAATAGTAAAATGTATGCAAATCACCAAAAAGAATTTCCTAGAGAGGGAAAGTGTATGCAAGTGTAAATTACGATAATTGAGCACTGAAAACTCAGCAAAGAATTTGCAACAGCCAATTTTTAACAGCCATAGATCTCAAACTTTGAAGGGAATTGGATGGTGGACATTCTGTAGTTGTAAATGTACTTCACTTGCACACAGAAAATGAATTCTCACACCATAAAATAACCAAGCATCAATTTAACATGAACAAGAACAATATCAGCACATATGAAATATCCTCACAACAATAAACACAACCATTGATCTAGTGGACTCAAAATTTTACCTTGGAAACCCAAATGGGAAACCAGTTTCAAATGGGGACCAATGATGCATTCCAGCAATCTCAGATTACAATGCTTTCATGGCTCTCTAGAGTCTATACCTCTTCCTTTCTTGGCCAAAAGGCCCTTTGAGAATGAAGTTAAAAGAGGCAATAGGGAGAGCTGGAAGGTTAAGGCCAGTAGCCATGACCCTCCATTTCCCATTCCTCACCCTTCTCTCCTATTTTATTTTATTTTATATTTTAGTTGTTCAATTTTTCCTTCTCATTTTCATTTTGTCTTATTCAACTTTTACATTTGCATTGATTTACAATGTTTGCTAACCTTCATAAGTCACTAAATTAATCTTACAGGTACTGAGTCTTACAACCATTCATGGGTTCTGAACCATTTCAGATCACAAGAGTAAATCAGATGGGTATGACCTAGAAAAACTAGCATGTGTGAAAAAAGATGTGCATGGAAACTGTGTTCTCACAGATGGCTGCTTCTGCCAGGTAGAAGAGTTTAGCCAGATGCTAAAGACTTAATTTTTTTTCCTCTGGTGTGTATGTGTATTTTTTTGTCTACCTACATTTCTCAAGGAACCAAGCCCATGTTTGGTCCAAAATTGGGAAATGGATGTCAAAAATGGAATTTCTGATGCACTTCCTGCTTTCAACAGGTTTCAGTCAAAAAAGCAGGCCTGCCATCGTTTTCTAATCACTAGTCTCAACATAATGTGACCTTTATTTTACATTAATATATATTTATTACTTGTCTCTTAATACTGCAGTGTTAATAGTTCAACCAAACTGTGGGTGGGTGTAAAACAAACAACGTATCTCTCAGGTTTAGGAGAAAGTGGCAATTTTTCATTGGTTCTCAGTATCAGAGAAACTGTAACTAAAAAGAGAAAACTGATACATTAGATAAAATGTGATAAATTTATTAAATGTTCAACAAATGACCACAAATAGGTCAATGGGAATGCTAAGTAAATATTTTCTCTTTATAAATTGACATTTTAAATTCAACCAGATAAAAATATAAAAAGACCTCAAAAGTAGCTTACCCGATGATAGAAATAATCATAAAGACGCAAGATGTGGTATCTGTCTGCAGGATCATGCTTATTTACATACTTAAGAAGTTTGATCTCATCTAGGCTCTGATCAAAAAAATCTTTGTTGTTTTTAATTATTTTCATACAAACGTCCATTCCTGTATGCAGATCATGTGCCTGAATAGCTTTACTGAATGCAGCTGACCCCAGGTATTCACTAACATGATATCTCCCAGCTATCACAGAATTTACCTCAACAAGTATCTCTTTTTCCTCTTCAAACCCAGTTCTGTGAAGATATGAAAAAAATAACAATCTTCAAGAATTAGGAATCTTTAAATATTTTGCACATAACAGATATGTGCAAATGCTGAGTACCTGATCAACTAAAAAACAGAAAATGAGATATTATGCAAGACAAAATAAACACCGGATTGGCAAACCTGTTTTTCCTGTGTATAATCTTTAGATCAAATTCCTCGTATTCATCTTCATCACTTACTATTCTCTGAATCTGATCCTGTGCAGCTTCCATATCTTCATCCTCTGCTGATATAGAACCTTCACAGGCACTTTCTTTGCATATATCCACTTCTTCTTTACCCTCCTCTTTTGCTTCCATGCAAAGATAGTCATTAGTGGTCTGAGAAGACAAATCTGAATGTTCATAAAGACCCAAGCTGAGAATTTCTTTACTCTTTACACTGCTGCTGAAAGAGGATTCATTGCTCAGGCATTTCCGATCAGCTACAATGACATCAGAAGGTACATTTTAATTCCTCAAGTTTGAATTGTCACCAATATTCTACATAATTTCTAGGAATAATCAGAGAAATAAAGATGTTGCATTCACTATACTTCAAGAAGATAATCAGAAACACTTCAAACCCCAATCTACGATTATCTTAATAATGAGGAAAAGCCTGGATCTCTTACTTGAATGCAAACCAACCAATTCCTGCAAAACTTTGTCTGGTAATTGCAAGTCTAAATTCTGCCTTAATGACTCATTGCCGTATGCACGAAAGCCATATTGCTCATTATAATCATCTTCAAGAGGCCTCAATGCTGCATACTCTGACTCAAGATGATCGATTCTAGACGGAATCAAAAACTCCTGAAAACTGGATCTTTGGCGGCATAAAGCATGCATGGATTCCTCAACCCCTGCCCCTCTCTTTCTTGATTTTTCTATATCTCCTCCGCTGTTTTCCTCTTCCACGCATTCGCTGTTTTCCTCTGCCACGCACTCGCTTCCTGAAACTAACACATCATTGTTTATCAATATGCTATTTAATCTTGCCACTTCAGAAAATATAGCACCATGTTCTGTTGAGCAATGGTAACTCCTTTTGCCGCAAGCATCCTTGTCACCAACTTTCACCTGTGTGTCCTCGTTCACACAACGCCAAGGATTTCTCATCTTTAACAAGTCTACGAACTCTCCTTCATAGACTTTTACATCACTATCTTCATGAAGGACAAGCACACCATCCACATTGGGTTGTACTCCTTCCTGAAGCATATTCCTCAACCTTGGTTTCCAAGGCTCCTCTTCCGTAACTCCCTTGATATCGCCACCCAATTTTCCAGGATCCTCATCCAGACTACAATCATTCTCCAACTTCATCTCTTCATCGCCACTAGGATGATCAATTTCGTGAGCCAAAAACCACGCTTTATCTTCAATTTGCTGTCTATGGTACCCGGGATCATCATCATCTTCATATGCATCGGAATCCCAATTTTGGCCAGGGTAATCAACCCAATTTTGGCAAGGGTAATCAATAGGAGATTCACTCAGGCAATCACCATCGGCGGCTGTTGCGAATCCGGAGAGTCGGTCTGATAAATCTTCTGACATCCCCCGACTTGCCGATAGCCTTCCGCATGAAATTTTCATCCCTGAAAAAATTGAAGGCATTCCAATTAAGAGCCCGCGGAGCAAACAGGCACCGTCCACTAAGCTGTTCTCCCTACAGAAAAAGGGATTCATTTGGATTTAACCATCTGGAAACCCAGTTCGTATCTAGTTCGCTCGGACTCTGACTAGTTTCAATACATTGCAAATTTCACTTCGATAAAAATAGTTGTTTCCAATTCGAACAAAAAGAAAACATCTATACGCGCATCAAGTTCTACAGACCCATCGAGCATCTAGGAAACTAGCTAGATGGAACGCCTTAGAGCCTTTATGAACTCATTTTGCGAGGCCCAAAAAATTATTTGAAATATTTAATGCCGAATTCTAAGGCTTGTTTTGTAAGTTAACAATACAGTGTCAGAGGATGATGATGATTCATACCTGAAGAAGTGTCCTGACCCATGAAAGAGCCCAACCCGAAAAATCCTTCTGGTGTATCAGTCATGCTCAGAAACGTAGCAGAATCGAAGCTCCCACCAGAATTTCCATCCTCAGAATTTCCATTCAACTTGTTGTAATTCCCCAATTGAAGTCTTACAGGCGGGAGCCTTGGAAGTTCATCAGCAGCAGCAGCAAGAGCTGGTGAAGGTGTCGAAGCCTTCATTGCCATCAGTTCGGCTCTCAGTACGGACTCCGTGTTGCTGAAATTGTTGTTTTTCAGAAACTCCAATATCACTTCTACTGTGGCATCCATTGTCGTCTTTCGAATTCAGTCGTAGCATCTCATGGCAGAACAGTTAGCGAGGAAACAGCGGTCGATGAAATTGGAAAAAAACGAAGAACAAGAAAAAGCTAAAAAGCAAAAGCGTGGAACTACGATAAATCATTTTCTTTCGGAACGTATCCCTTCGGTGATCACCCACTTCCTGTGCCTCGACTTTATTCCATTCCACACTAACCAGAAATTAGATTGCACTTTTCAGAGAAAAGCAAAGAAAAATGCAACCACCTTCAGTTAGAGTGACAGGAACGTCCTACCCGACCATACGCCGATGCTCATCCATGCACATGGAGTTGTTAACCCGTGAGTTGTTAACCTGTGGGTGGGGTGAGGACAAGGGTGGGACACACTTCTCTCTAACCCACTCATTGAATCCACTAAAAATCCACTCGGCCATTCAACACTCATTATATGCCCTTACTACCTAATTTTTCATTGAGATGTTTCATGCTAAAGGGGGGATCATGACGCACTTACATCACACGTATTTAGAGGCTTTTTCAAAATTCTTTGTAGAGAGTGGTATTTTACTATTGTTTCACATGTGTTCAAAAGTTTTAGTATTTTATATATAGAGATAGATGTAGTTTAATTTATAAATAAAATGGAGTTTTTTATAATAATAAATTTGGTTAATTTTAAGCAAAATTCTTCAGAGATTTTTAAAAACTTTAGTTTAAGTTGTTTAATCTATAAAACTTGAATGTAATTTATAAAATTTGAATGTTTCTGGTTTTTCAGGGTGTTAAATCCATTTTAACTAACAAAAAAATCACATTCTTTCTTGAAATTGTTTTGTCAGATTGCGGTAAAAAAGTATATTTCGTCTATAAGTTAGATTACACATGTAGAAGAACTTATCTAAGAGGATTTCAGTAGGAGCTCTACAATGCGCGCTCTCCTCCCCTTGTTACTAGCAACCGTCCCCTCTCCTTTATCCCTCCCTTCTTCCCCTACATCCTCCAAACCCCTTGGTCACTGAGCTCTGCAAGCATGGTGCCCATTGGGGGAGGAGCCTCGAGCTCCTCCGTTCCCCACAGTCACATGGTTGCCTCTACAGCCTTTGATCCGAACCCTCCTGACCCCTCTGCACATTCTGCCAAGACAAGATCGCTAAACGACAAATATGGGGATATTGTCATACAAGATGCTCTCCTCCCCTTGTTACTAGCAACCGTCCCCTCTCCTTTATCCCTCCCTTCTTCCCCTACATCCTCCAAACCCCTTGGTCACTGAGCTCTGCAAGCATGGCGCCCATTGGGGGAGGAGCCTCGAGCTCCTCTGTTCCCCACAGTCACGTGGTTGCCTCTACAGCCTTTGATCCGAACCCTCCTGACCCCTCTGCACATTCTGCCAAGACAAGATCGCTAAACGACAAATATGTGGATATTGTCATACAAGAGCCCCAGGCGCACCCAAAACCCAAGTAGAGAAGCACCAGTACATGCAAGGCTAAATTGGAAAAGATCCTCATACTACATATCCCCCTGGCAAGGTTGAATAACAATATTCAGTACATGTAGGACCATGCACTAATTTACAAGTTCATCGAGGTCTGGCCAATAGAGAAAACCCTTCTACACTAGATTTCCCTGCGATGGAAACCAAAAGCACATTATGGCGTCAAGTTGAGCTCCAAGGGTTTCTTCATGGTGGTCATTACACGTCAATATGACCTCAAATTTGTCCTAGAAGGAGGCCCCTATTTCCTCAACTTTGCAAGCCTCTACATGCGACAATGAATACCACGCTTCATCCCTAAAAAGGAGGATTTCTCATGGGCGTCAGTATGGGTCCGACTCTACTCCTTACCTTATGAATATTGGGACCCTAACACTCTTCACGATATAGGCAACAGCCTGAGGAAGTTTGTATGCCTCTCAAAGCAAACCCACCAAGGATTTTATCTTGCTTATGCGTGAATGTGCATCTACATGGACATATTTGGAACCCTACCATAAGTTATTGCCCTTGAATCAGAAGATAGGGACTAGTTTCAAATGCTCGACCTTGAGCACTTTCCATTTAGGTGTAGGAAGTGCCATCAACATAGCCACTTGATCAGGGATTGTCCCCTTAATGACCCTAAGCCAGAAGCCATCAATGTGAATCTAACAGATGGGGACGGCTTCACAAAGATCCCCACCAAGTGGAGGCACACGAAGAAGAAGAGTCAACCAGCACAAACCGGTCCACTGGCGTCCAGTAACAACTTTGAAGTGTTGGAGGATCTCTTGGAAGATACCCTAGACAACCCAAAAGGACAAGTAGAAGTAGCGCCCAACAAAGCCAAAGGCTAGACCATGGCCATGGACAAAGTAAAAAGGCTCGGTGCCCATGGAAAACCCTGAATCGACAAACTTGCAACCCCAAGAAGAGGATGCCCCCATGGCAGAAGATGAGGGTTTCGATGACTTGGGGGGGCTAGACCTCATAACTATGGAAGCCGCCTATCACAAGAATGCAACCAACTTGATTCCAAATAAGAAAAATCACCTTTTAGTAGTGGCTCTTAAAAAAGTGAAAGCCAAGATTCAGTTAGGGGTTCAAACCATCACAACTAAAGAAGGTAAGGGAAGCAACAAAGACTTCAAGAAGCGAGGGAGGAAATCCACACTCCAAAGATTGTATACTCTAGGTTGTTAGCTAGTGGAATGAGGACAATGTAAGCATATCTAACATATTTACTACTTCCAACCTGGCCTTCCATAATGAAGATAATCTTCTGGAACATAAGGGACCTAAAGAACCCCTCAAAGCATAGTATTCTTCATAGGAAGATCCAACATGATCATCCTACTATCTTGCTCATCCAAGCAACCAAGTGCTCTAGCACTGACTTTGCAACCGTAATCTCCAAAATCTGGAGTTCAACCAAAAGTCTAGTAGTGGACGTAGAAGGAGCATCTGGCGGCCTCGATATTTCCTAGAACCCTTCCCTAATAGGTATGGAACCTCTCTTTTTAAACCCTGATGTCCTTACCTCCTCTTTTCACCTTCTAGGAACCAATCTTCGTGGTAACATCTCTAATGTCTACGGACCTCAAGCCCCCTCCAAAAAACAAGTTATGCTAGAATATCTGTCTTCACTAAAGGGCCAACTAGATCCTTCTAAATGGGTAATAGGTGGTGACCTCAACATCATCACCTCCCTTAAAGAAAAAAAGGGAGGTCACAGACAGTTGGACCATGAATATGAAATGCTCTGCACCTTCATAAAGGAATCCAACCTAGCTAACATAAAAACCACCAACGACCTCTTCACTTGGAACAATAAAAGAGGGGGATCAACCCAAATATCCTCACACTTTAACATATTTCTGGTCTCCGAAGACTTCTTGGTCAAGGGAACGAGATCTCTGTAGTGATCCTACCTTCCTCAAGCTTCGATCATTGGCCCATCGCCCTCTATTGGAGAAATGTTGGCAAACCAATGAAGAAACCCTTCATATTCGAGCAATTATGGCTCACAAACCCCAACCTCATCTCCAAGATTGAAGGTTGGTGGAGAGGGATGAGCCACTACAAGGGATCCAAAATGTTCATATTTCAACAAAAACTCAAACAAATCAAGCTCCTTATCAAAAAATGAAACAAGGAGAAGTTCAAAAATATCTACCAGGAAAAAGAGGCTCTCGAAAAAGTTATGGCCTCCCTTCAGCGAGAAATAATCCTTCAAGGCCACTCCGAGGAAACCAAGATCTGACCTGCAAATATATGAAATAGAAATATGCCCAGAAATAACAAGATCTAAATATAGAAATTCTTCTATTTATTAATGAAAACCCTTGAGGTAGGGTAACACCATACAACTACTCCTTAAGGAAGGAGAACGCTCCACAAGCCATATGCTTGCCAATACAATATTCCTTGACATTTCTCAATGGGGAGTCTCTAGCCTCTATATAGGATTCATGCATATAATACCATGGGTCATTACCATGGTTCTCTCAATACCATATATCTAATACCATGGGCTTATCACATTATTGCTAACTACTTGTGGTCCCTTGCATGATGCGGGTTAACCACTTTATTTATTAACTATGGCCCATCCCATTATTACATTATTCCCTTGGGTACCTCCCTCTGTACCCCATAATACCCCCTAGGTATACTACACAGTGAGCACATAATCCAAATGCTTTTAGGGTGCTTTCAATGTAGTCCCAACATAGTTTGTCGAAGGCATTTGACATATCCAGCTTGAGCAGCATGCCAAGTTTCTTGAGAGTTTTGAGAGTGTATGGTCTCATGGGCTAGGATGATGCCGTCAAGAATTTTCCTCCCTTCCACATAACCTGATTGCTCCGGGGAGATGAGGAGGGGAAGGATAGGTTTAAGTCCGCTGGCAATGATATCGGTGATGATTTTGTAAATGACATTGCATAGAGCTACGAGTCTGTATTTACCTGGCGATGTCACATTGTCCTCCTTTGGAATGAAGGTTAGGAAGGTGGTGTTGAAAGCCCAGAGAATTGACCTGGAGCATCTGGACTCCTCCATTATGTCATGTATTTCGCTGCCTAGGAAGTTCCAACATATTTTGAAGAAGGACACAGTGAAACCATCCAAACCAAGGGATTTGTTTTTTTAGAGATCTGTGGTTTGCATCTTCTGAATCAATAACCGGAGAATCCACAGTATGAACATTTTTATACCAACGTTTCAAATCCCAAATAGGATCCATCATCAGGATATTTAGAATGATGATAGAAGAAGAGCTATTTTTGAGAATAAATAATAATGAGGAAAATTTTTAGGGAACCACATACTGTCGGCTTGGAATAATAATTTAATTTTTAATTTTTAATTTAAAATTTTTACTTTTATTTTTATAAATAACTTATAATTTAATAATTAAATAATTAATACAAAACCTAAAGATAAAATTAGGGGATAGAAAAATAAGACTAATATAATAATTTCTATATAAATTAAATTAATATATTAAACTACTTTATATTAACAATTATAAATAATAAATATTTATAATTGGTTAATATAATAATTAATATATTAATTAATCGTTATATCGAAATTATTATATCAAAGCATTAAAATGCCAATTCTTATATTAAGAGGTTAATTAAAAATATTAGGGAAACCTATATTAATTTCTATATAAATAAACCTAATATATTAAACCAAATCATATTAACAATTATAAATAATTAATATTTATAATTAATTAATATAATAATTAATATATCAATTCATAGTTATATAGAAATCAATATATTATAGAATTTTATGCTAACTTTTCAACCTTGATATTAATAAAAGGTACAGGCTAATAAAATAGAAAAGGAGAGGGATAACTTACCTGTTGAATGCTTCACCTGGGGATGTGTTGGCGTCTTTGGCGTTTTTGATTTCCCTGATCAAGGGAAGCCAGCTCCCGCTAATCTCCATACCATTGTCTCTGTTCAGATTTTGAGGATGCTTGATAATTTCAAGTGCTTCTCTGATCTTTCGTCTCTGATGCTGCTCTTCCCTTGCGATAATGGATGCGCTTTCCAGGCAGATATGGTGCTTAGTCTTTGAGGAGTGCTCTGCCAGGGCTGAAGTACGAGATCTTCCATTTCTAATATCAGCACCATGTTCCTTGAGCCTTGTCTGGAGGGAGCGACCTGTTTCACCTATGTAGCTTTTTCCACAGGAACAATCTATTTTATAGACTCCTTTAAGCTGATGCTTGTCAATATCATCTTTTACAGACTTCAAACCTTGCCTGATCGTACCAGGGGCTGAGAAATGAGTGACAATGTTTTTCTTTCTTAGGATTTTTGCGATTTTGTCTGTAACCCCATGGATATAAGGAAGAAAAACCTTACCATACTGAGGTTGGTCCTGAGCTTTGGGCTCATGAGATGACAACTTTCTTTCAGCTTTCTCTATGGCTTTTTTAATTTCTTGCTCTTTGTAGCCTATATTCTTAAAAGTTGAAACTAAATGCTTCTTTTCATCGATCAGATGCTCTGAGTCGGAAATTCGAAGGGCTCTAATGGCAAGAGTGTTTAGAACACCAAACTTCTGGGCTGGGTGGTGGTGGGAATCAGCATGGAGGTAACTTTCTGTGTGGGTTGACTTCCTGAAAACCTTATGGCCTAGCGAGCCATCCTCTTTCCTGATGATTAGAACGTCTAAAAAAGGAATGCTCATGTTTTCTTCAAGCTCCATTGTAAATTTTATTTCTGGAGAGATAGAATTTAAGTGAATGAAAAACTTGTCAAGTTCTGCTTTACCATGAGTCCATTTTATATTGGTATCGTCGACAAAACGCTTCCACCAAGCTGGTTTTAACGGATATGATTCCAAAGCCTTCTTTTCAAAGTATTCCATGTATAGGTTGGCCACGATTGGCGAAAGGGGTGATCCCATTGCCACTCCAGATGTCTGCTCATAAAATATTCCTTGGAAGGTGAACACAGTTGACCTTAAGCAGATTTCAGCCAGCTTTGCAGTCCCTGGATCAGTAACATCTTTTATAACTTGAATGGCTTCATCGAGAGGAATCTTTGTGAATAACGATACCACGTCAAAGCTTACAAGGATGTCATCACGCTCCATCTTTTCATTTTTAATAAGATTCACAAAATCCTGGGAGTCTTTGATGAAGGAATCAGTATTTCCGACAAGGGGTTTAAGAATTTTAGCAACATATTTAGCAAGTTCATAGGTAGGGGAACCAATAGTATTAACTATCGGTCTAAGGGGGACCCCTTCCTTATGGATCTTGGGTAATCCATAGATTCTAGGGATAGTTTCACAAGAGGGGATTAATTTCTTTTTTAATTTTTCGTCAAGGTTGGAATCTGAGATGATCCTTTTTACATCCTTCATGATTTTGGGGATGGGATTACTGTTCAGCTTCTTATAACTGCCACAATTTAGGTGATCATTCATTTTACGAACATATTCTTCTTTGTCCAAGATGACCGCTGCTCCACCTTTATCTGCTTTAAGAACCACGACCTTGTCATTGCTCTGCAAGGATTTGAAGGCTTTATGTTCTTCTTTACTTAAGTTGCTTTTGGGAGTTTTGGCTTTCCTCATGATGAGAGAAAATTCTTGTCTCAATGCTTCTTTATCTTCCAGAGGAAGGTTACTGATACCATCCTCTATGCTACATATCATCCATTATCGCAAGGGAAGAGCAGCATCAGAGACGAAAGATCAGAGAAGCCCTTGAAATTATCAAGCATCCTCAAAATCTGTACAGAGACAATGGTATGGAGATTAGCGGGAGCTGGCTTCCCTTGATCAGGGAAATCAAAAACGCCAAAGACGCCAACGCATCCCCAGGTAAAGCATTCAACAGGTAAGTTATCCCTCTCCTTTTCTATTTTATTAGCCTGTACATTTTATTAATATCAAGGTTGAAAAGTTAGCATAAAATTCTATAATATATTGATTTCTATATACCTATGAATTGATATATTAATTATTTATAATTGTTAATATGATTTGGTTTAATATATTAGGTTTATTTATATAGAAATTAATATAGGTTTCCCTAATGTTTTTAATTAACCTCTTAATATAAGAATTGGCATTTTAATGCTTGGATATAATAATTTCGATATAACGATTAATTAATATATTAATTATTATATTAACCAATTATAAATATTTATTATTTATAATTGTTAATATAAAGTAGTTTAATATATTAATTTAATTTATATAGAAATTATTATATTAGTCTTATTTTTCTATTCCCTAATTTTATCTTTAGGTTTTGTATTAATTTATTAATTATTAAATTATAAGTTATTTATAAAAATAAAAGTAAAAATTAAAAATTAAAAATTAAAAATTAAAAATTAAAAATTAAATTATTATTCCAAGCCGACAGTATGTGGTTCCCTAAAAAATTTCCTCATTATTGTTTATTCTCAAAAATAGCTCTTCTTCTATCATCATTCTAAATATCCTGATGATGGATCCCATTTGGGATTTGAAACGTTGGTATAAAAATGTTCATACTATGGATTCTCCGGTTATTGATTCAGGGGATTTGTTGTCTGCCATTTGAGAGAGAGCTTCCCAGACCTCAAATTCAGTGACTAGTCTCATGAGGGCAACATTGTGCTCTACAGTGACGAGATGAGGGATATTGGCAGTGATTTGGTTGATGGCTTCTCTGTGCTATGTGGGTGGTTCCTGGGGAATGTTGGAGAAGTAGATGACAAATTCTTGTTATATGTCCTCCCGAGTCTTTGTGTTGGTGCCTGATTTCATTCGGAGGAGGGAGATCTGATTGTTGGTACTGTGTTGAATGGTGGATTTGTGAAAGGAGGAGGTGTTGTGTTCTCCCTCTTTGAGCAAGTGCGCTCTTGATTTTTTCTTCCGGTAGATTTCTTCCTTTTTGTATCGTTCCTCCAATTACTTGGAGAGGACAACCTCTTTGTAATATACCTAGGGGGGATATTATGGGGTACAGAGGGAGGTGCCTAAGGGAATAATGTAATAATGAGATGGGCCATAGTTAATAAATAAAGTGGTTAACCCGCATCATGTAAGGGACCACAAGTAGTTAGCAATAATGTGATAAGCCCATGGTATTATATATATGGTATTGAGAGAACCATGGTAATGACCCGTGGTATTGTATGTATGAATCCTATATAGAGGCTAGAGACTCCCCATTGAGAAATACTGCAGTGGTCAATTTCCTAAAAACTTGATCCTGCCGAATGTCTTGCGAAAATCGGGCACAGACTATAGTAGCCACAAGCCCTATTGTCGCAGTATGGTTCAGATCTAGCAGTTGGGGTTTTGTCGCCGCTGCCACAATCAGATCCACCAGTTGGGGTTCTACCGCCGCAGTACCATTCAGATCTAGCAGTTGGGGTTCTGTCGCCGCTGCACCAATCAGATCCACCAGTTGGGGTTCTGCCACCGCAGTACAACTCACATTCAGTCGTTGGGGTTTCACAGGCAGATCTGACCCTCTGCGTAGTAAGGCTTGTGGCTGCTATAGTCTGGGCCCGATTTTCGCAAGACATTGGGAAGGATCAAGTTTTCGGGAAATTTGCCACTGCAGTATTTCTCAATGGGGAGTTTCTAGCCTCTATATAGGATTCATACATACAATACCATGGGACATTACCATGGTTCTCTCAATACCATATATATAATACCATGGGCTTATCACATTATTGCTAACTCCTTGTGGTCCCTTACATGATGCGAGTTAACCACTTTATTTATTAACTATGGCCCATCCCATTATTACATTATTCCCTTGAGTACCTTCCTCTATACCCCATAATATCCCCCCTAGGTATACTACAGACTATTTAACATAATCAATATTTGATTATATAATATTTACATTTATTTTATTTATTTACTTGTTATGAATTATATTCATAACAATGATATTTAACTAATTACATAAGAATCTCTTGAGCCCTTTGATCCTTTCCATGTATTCAGAGGAGACCTTTCCATTGATATGTTCAATGACTTCACTTTCTTCGAGGACTATGTTTATCCTCCTTATCCATGCAAGGAATTTCGATGACCCAACCAGCTTATAGATATCCTTGTAAACACGAAGTCATTTTACGAAATTGATTAAAGAATGAATTTAAAGGAGGCTGTCCAAAAAGGCAGAATTTTGGACATCCTCCTCCTATTATGGGTGAAATTGAAAAAAAACAGAGCAGGCGATGTGCACTTCCTTTAGGTGCTACACAGTCCCTTCATGCATTGCGCACTTACCTGGCGTTGCGCACTTGCACACCCTTCAGGCGCTATGTACTTGCTTCAGGCGCTATGCACTCCCTTCAGGCATTGCGCACTTTCTTCAAGGGCTACGCACACCCTTCAGGCGCTACACACTTCCTTGTGGCACTGTGTGTTTGTCCATGAAAGCTAGAATCGCCTCCAAAGCTCCACCAAACTTGTATTCAACCTCCAAACAAGTATGTAACAGCTAAAGATAACATGCTTCTTCCTCCTAAAGTCACTCATATGGTGTTTTGAAAGTTTATTGAAGATTTGGTGTTATTCTCACATCAAAACCCTAGTATCTCCCTTAAAACTACCATTCCACTCTTAATTCCCAAATTTCAACTTCCCTACACTTTCATATACTCCCCTACACTTTCATACATTCCTATACACTTTCATTCCCTTTCCCTAAACCCTTTATCCCAATACTCTATAACCTTTATCCCAAAACCCTAAGCCCTAGGTGCTACAACTACCTAGGCTCCCAAACCCCCAACATTGTAAACAATTTCCCCATCCTAAAAATCCATCTGACTAAATACTCCCTATCCCCTCCTCCATTACATAAATCCCGAAAACCATCTCCTTCAATTTCCCTTCCCCATTCCTTACTCCTAAAAAACCATATTCCAACAACCTAATACCTCCCTAGGGTTTGATATTAAAACACCATGGTAGAAGAGGAAATAAACCACACAGTGAGGGAGAAGAAATAGAGGTGAAGAAACCACACAAAGGGGGCAGAATACTTAGATTTGAGCCAATAGATCTCAGGGAACTCTTGGCATCTCCTATGGTTGTGACATCTTTCAAATATCTTGGCTGTTATGATTTCTGTGAGCAAATTCAAGCAGTCCAACACCATGCTATGTTGACTAGACTCTTCATATCCAAAATCCATGACAACCAAGTTAGTCTAGATGATGTCACTTTTACTTTATCTACTGCAGTTATATCAGCTGCCACCAGGATCCTAGATGTTGGGGAGAAATGGTTTAAACAAGGTGAGTTGGAGAAATATTACTATGATCCTTTCATAAAACCAAGGTACCGAAATCAAAGAAAGGGCTATTTTCCTTTTTCTCACCTCCTGGATAGATGTGCCCCAATGATGAAGATTATCATGAAATATTTTTCATGTGAAGGTAGATTTTCTAGGTTATATTCCTATCACATCTAGCTCTTAATGCATTTCACTAGGGTAAAACTGCTCAACATACCCTACTACCTTTTCTGGAGCATTGATAAGATGGCCTATATTGTCCAGAAAAGGGAATATGAACATCAAATGAAGAGTCTTTTTCATCATTCCCTCATCAAAATCATAGTCCTCTATCATCTCAAAGAGCTGAACATTGCATGGAGTACCTTCATAGCCAATCCCATATTCATTGATCCATCTATCCAGAATGTTCAAAATGTCCCTTCATCATCTCATCCTTCCACCTCCATTCCTCCATCTCAGCCTATAGGTCTTTCATCATCATCAGATCAATCACCTCCACCATCACCCCCACCATCACCATTTCATGAGCATATTGAGTCACCTAGTAGAGATGAGATCAGTGAGCCGGAGAAGATTGAGCAGGTTGAGGTCATCAAGCCTAAAGGGGCAGATTTGGGCACTTTGGCACACACTTATCAGAGAGGCCATAGGCAGGTGTTTTCCCCACAGATTGTGGGAGGGACCTTGCCTTCTTCATCAACAAAGCAGGTACACAAAGGCAAAGAGAAGATGACAGAGACAAAGATTCAGCATGAGGAGGAAGACCTCCATGAGACAGAGCAGGATTTTGACTTGGTTGTCCTAGGTGAGCACGATGACAATAAGGACACCAACATTTTCATCAAGGAAAAATATGCACTCGTCAGGGAGCTCCAGATCAACTTAGAGAGGTGATCTGAAAATGGGGCTGTCAGGATTCTTGTCTAACTTACAAGAACCTCTCCCACTTCCAAAGCTTTAAATTTTTCCCAAGCCTTAATGATTAACCAATGCGGAATTAAGAAATGCTTGAAAATCAGGTGTATGCTTGTATTTGTTTTCAGCTGATTATTTACTTTAAAATCTATTGTTTGTGTTGATATGGGAATGTGCTTAACTGATATATAAATGCATATAATGGTAGTTAAAGTAGCAGTAAAAACAAACACATAAGACAACAATATAATATGGAGTTCACCCTGATATCTTGGGCTACGTCTCCTTGAGCTCTAGTCAACTTGACTAGGCTCCCTGGGATTATGGCAACAGTTCTTTTACAAGTTCCACACTCAACTCCAATGTTTTACACAGGAACATTGGGCTCAGAACACCATCTTATCCCTTGGCTCTTGGAGCTCTTCGGCTTTCTAGCTCTGGCTCTTGGCTCTGGCTCTGGCTCTTGCTCTGGCTCTTGGCTCTGACTCTAGCTCTGGCTCTTTGGCGCGGGCTCTGGTTCTGGCTCTTAGCTCTCGCTTCTGGCGCTCGCTCTGGCTCTTGGCTCTGGCTGTGGCTCGCGGCTCTCTGCTCTAGCTTCTCTAAGCTCTTTCTCTTGGCCTTTGCATGCCTTTGTGAGTCGCTCGACCTCCAAGCAACTTCAACAACAATATGTTGTTGTCAATTGAGCTCTTTGGCTTTTCTAAGCTCTTTCTCTCATCCTTTGCATGCCTCTGTGAGTCGCTCGACCTCCAAGCAACTTCAACACAATATGCTACTGTCAATTGAGTTCTTTGACTTTTCACTCGACCTCCGAGTGACTCCAAAGACTCTCTGTGCATTCAGCTTTTTCTCGTTGTTCGTTCTCCTCTCTTCTTCTATCCCCCCCTCCTCTATCTCTGTCAGTCTGTGGCTTTAAGCCATCTGCTTCCTGACTGTTTTTTTCCACTTTCAACTCTCTCATTCCTTGCCTCTATGAGTTTGAATCCCTTCTTTCGGCTATTATAGTCACTCCATCACACCTCACAAGGAAGTGGCCACCTATTCCGTAACGGATAAGTGTCAGGTTCACCGGAAACACTCGATCGTTTGAAACGGCCATAATTTCCGTTTACTCCAAGAATGCTTGTGAAACACGAATTTATGCCAACTCATCGTCCCTGTCAGACTTCAAATCTTTATGCGTCGTAGCTTATTTCTCCCTCGGGTCCGGTCATCCATCGGGTGGAACCTCCGCCATTGATCTGGGACCCCCAAATCCTACTATCTTCACTTGTATCGCGCGGTTGAGTTGCTCGACCGTTAGTCCGCGATGTAAGCAGTTTTTCTCTCTCCCCGCCGGACACGCGGCACTCAGTGTATGGAATCGTTGGGTCCTCGGCCAAACCCGCTTACTACCCGAAATGCCTCCGATATTCCGTCAGTTTTGAGTGCGGGACCGCCTGTCAGTTTTAGCGCTTTCCCACAGTTTTCCTGGTTTCCCTTGTGACCGAGCGCTCGGGGCTTTTCCTTCTCAAGGGGTTTTTCCCATCGATATAAAAATAGCCTCCATTTCTGGGTTTGAGCTTCCCAACTACCATTTTTGCACCATGCACAGTCTCCATGGGCCAACGGTCAAGCGCTTTGACCGAAGGTCCTCGTTGCTTCGTGCTGGCTGTAAATTACCATTATTTAGAGGTTATTTCTGATAAGCTCGATATCTACAAGACTTTGAACTTCGGCATGAGTTTCTTTATAGAGTTTGGGTAACTTTAAGAGGGTTTAAGGATCCAATTTGGATCAAGAGGTCAAAATATATCATTTCATATTATGAGTAGGAGAATGAGCAGCTTTAAGCCAAACATGATGTCATGGAGATTTAGCTCATCAAGGCAAAAAGGGAAGCAATGAAAGTCAAGGCATTGCTTGATGAGGCCTATGACAGGTATGGTGAACCTGAAGAAGAGCAAGAACCAAAAAGTAGACCTAGGACTAGAGGGCTGAAAAGAGCTCTAGAACTAGAGAAACAAAAGGAGGCTGAGCTTGCAAATGAGCTCACATGGAATGAGAGTTTTCCATCTTGATCAATGAGAACCGGGAGCATTGGCTTGATAAGGTCAATCAACATTTAGAGAAGCTCCTAGACAAGGCTAATCAGCAAAATGACATTCAGAGGAAGATGGAAAAACATTATGCCAACAGAGAAAGAAATGCAAGGGCAAAGCTCAAGGCTGCAAAGGCAAAAATTGAAGCCCTAACTCACCAAGAAGAGAAGAAGAAGCTTGATATACTTGCAGAGGCTTCACTCCAAGCCTAGCCACACCAAACATCAGCTCCTTGACCAATTTTGAAACCTCTTGGCTCTTTTTTGTAAATATTATCTTTTCTGTGTTTTTTAAGGCAATTTAATATCAGGAGCATGGTCAAACGTGTAGCGCCTTTGGGGAACTTTTTGAAGAAATGGAGACCACTACTAGATGCAAAATGACAAATACATCTAAGAAAACCATGTTTCCAACCTTGTTTTGCAAAACTGGCAGGTGAAAAGGGCAAAAAACCAGCAAAAAAAATGTTTTTGCCTCATTTTTTGCCGAGGTACTGCGCACAGACCAGTATTTGGAAAATGAAGTTTTGGAGAATAAGATCAAATCCATTTTGGAAACTGAAGGTAGAATTGGAAACTAGATAGGACAAGCTTTCCAATGAGCTATCCTGGGCTCAATTTGGACACTGGGAAGGTAGTCAAAAGCAGTCTGCAACATGGAGGGCGCACATGACACTGTGAGGGCACACTTGACATAAAGATGGCGCACTTGACCATTTTCCTGATTTTTCACTGTTTTTCTCCAGATTTGATTTTCATCTTTGGAAATCAACTTTTTACCAGTGTAATTGATATTTCAAATGTAATTTTGGTCTTTTACTATTACCTAGGGGTAAATACATTAGGTAAAAGACTTCATCAAGTCAAATGAATCAGTTTCAATGTAATTAGGGAGGAGTCGCTTAGAGCTCCCTATACTCTAGGTATCAGTTCAGATATTAGTGGATCTCTTCCTCGAATCAGGGATTCGACCCTTGAGGATGAGAGAAGGTTGTTTTGATGTCTATATCATTCCCTTCTTCACTCTTGGAAGAGGTTGGACTCAATTGGATGTTGTACTAGTGATCAGAGACACTATTGTATCAGAATTTGGCCAGTTTTAATAGATGAGTTGCAACTATTTCCTTGGGATACTTGTGGTATGAACATTTAGCATTGTTTCTTCTATTGTCTCATATGTTTGAATGTGTTGTTTATTCCAGCAATCATTTCATGTCTATTTTGTGATAGTTTTCAAGTTGATGAACAGAATTCATGAGTTTTCATGCTTTGTTTTGGGGAAACTTTCATAGTATGTAATCATTTCTTCAGTTTAGGAAAAATTCATGTGTTTTCATGCTTTTCCTAGCTCCTCATCAGTCTAATTCATCCCACACAAATACCCTTAAGTGTTAGTTTTTATGCCTACCTTGCCACTTGGAATGTCTGCAATCATATCTCATTTGTCTTGACCTAGTTGACCTAATCCTCATCCAACAACCCAATCAAACAAACAAAACTCTCTGCACTTTATACCTAACCTAAAACCCTAATCCATCCAGCCCTCTTGGCTGTTATTTGTTGGAGAGAACCCCCTCCGACTTGGTAGGGCTAGCTACCAAGTCAAAAGATTGGTTTGTGGTTACCTCAACAGGACTCTTCCTCAGCCTTGGAGATCCGGAGGAGTGATAAAAAAGGTGAATACTCAAGCAATAATGATAATGTTGTGAGGAAGCCAAAAAGAAGTGTTGATGCTCCCAAAGGCAAGGAGAAGAATCAACACAACAATGGAAGGAATCCTACTCCAAGGAGACTTGCAAATGGTGTCAAGAATACAAAAGGCAATGAATATCATCAAAGAATCCCAAAGCAAAAAGACTTCAGAAGTACGTCAAGGAAATCTTCATCTTCCAAGTACCAAAGTATATTTCTTGGTTATTGTTATTCTTGTACAAACTTTGGGCACATGGAAAAGGATTGTAGGGCATATCATAAAGACAAATATAATGATCCTCGTCAATATCCTAGAAGCAATTTTGCAAGAAGAAGTCACGATTACTCATTCATAAACAAGATGGAGTGCTTCAATTGCCATAACATTGGACATATGGCACGTGATTGTAACTTGACTTGGGTCCCTACACAAGCTAGAACCATGACAACCAAGCCAGAAAAGAAAGTTACACAAGTATGGAGAAAGAAGAAAATTGAATCCGAAAGTCTCTTGAAAACTCTAGCCAACAACACATGTTGTTGATGAAGTCATCCTTGATATTCCAAGTATTTAATGGTGAGACTCTACCAAAAAGGATACCATGCATACAGTTAGGGGGAGCTTATGGTTCTTAATCATTATTACAGAAGCTATCCTTGAAAGGGCCCTATGAAATTCTCGAAGTAATGTAAACACATCTATCATGGACCACATTGTCATAAGGAAGAGAACCATGACAGGGGGAGCAACATGCCTATGAAGAACTATTATTGATGAAGAAAATATGATGAAGCGAAGCCGCTTGATAGGGGGAGTACTTGGGCACCTTGTTTTCCATTGATGTCAAAGGGGGAGAGAATGTTGAAGAGCAAGAATATTGCCATCAATGACAAAGGGGGAGACCGTTAGGCAAGGTTGTCATTGATGTCAATATGGTAAATTCTTGTGAGCTATGATGTTGCCCTAGATTCCCTTTGATCATAGTGCCCTAGATGTCCTTGAACTAACCATGAATATGTCATAATCTCATGCATATTATGATATCCTTGCTCTTGATGATAAATCCCTAAAACCATGATGATGTCCTTGCTCATGATGACAATGAAAAATCCCTTAAATTATAGTCCCTATATTCTTCACTAAAAATTCCAAAATAGTCATCCCATGGTCTGCACTACAAAAAATTCAAACACAGTCACAAAGAAAAATATGTTTTGAAACCTTGGAGGCATCCTTTTGCATTGATTCCTTCACCATCTTAAAGAGGATTTTTAACTCTTTCTAACGAGCCCTTACTTGCCCTTAAACTCCTGGTGGTTGAAGAGAAAATGATTTTTTAAAGTTTAAAAATATATTTCTGATATTGAGCCAACTTACACTTAGACATCATGTCGGGCCTACCTCTAGAAAGACGTGTCCTTTCATTTCAACGTCAAATTCATATAGAAAGAAGATTTGAAACATTCATTTGACCAATAATTTTCGGTGAAGGTATCTCATAAGAGAAGGAAAAGGTACAGGAGGTCGAGGGAAAGAAGAATATAGGACTAAGGAAGAGCTTAAGGTCAAGAAGCATTTCTAGAATATTTTTTTGGGATAATTGACCTCTGCAACTCTATAATTTTGGGCCTCTTCAACTCTGTAATTTCGGGCCCCTGCAACTCTGTAATTTCAGACCCCTGTCACCTTAATTGCAAACTAGAGGACCTGTGACAAACCTCGGACCTGTGGGAGACTAGAACTGTGGACAGTTACCATTGTTGAAGCTCAGAAAACCATTTGTGAGAGTTCATTTAAGGCTCGGATCTGTGGTATAAAAAGTTCAGAATTGTGCTTTGAAATTCGGATCTGTGGCTTAAGCATTTTAGACCTATGATTTACCTCTAGGCATATACCTCTTGCAGAACTTGTGACAAATCAGTTTTTTTTTGTTGAGACATTGGTTATCTCTTAAGCTTCTCTTAAAACACTTCAAAATATCTTTTGGTACAACCTTTGAAGACACTTTGGAGCAGATCTAAAGGATTTATTGACCCTTTTGCAGATGTACGAGTTTATTTGAACCTGCATCCTCAAATCTGTACCAAGAACTATGTACACTTGGATCATTGTTTTGAGAGAAGTATCTAGGCATTGTTTCGAAGAAACCTGGTAACAAAATTAAGGATACCTTGGAGCAGATTAAAGCAGAATAGAAGACCAAGTTGAGGTACAATTCTAGAATTGCTTTGAAGACACATCTTGGAGAGTTTTTTGAACATTCCCAAAGTCATTAGTTCCTTATCTCAGTTGGGAACTTGTATCATTGTTTGAACATACTTTTGAAGACCTTGACGTAGGATGAATAACATACCTCATACAGAATAAAAAACAGAAATAATTCCTTGGAGTAATATTAGTGAAGTTTGTTGAAACATTTTCTTTAGAGCAACCCTATTAAATATTGTAAAAACACCTTTTGGAAGTAGCTCTTGAACTCTCGAAGGTGTAGTGAAGAAGCTTTGAAGTTTGGACAGGCTTGAACAGTGAAGACTTGGGTTGACTTGAAGAACATTTGAAGACATCATTGTTGAGAAAATTCTGAAAAACACTTGAAGCATAACTTAAGGCCTAATTGAAGGTTGATCTTGTATTGAAGAATAATTGAAGGACTCTTTAAGTTTTGGTGAAATAGCCTGTTGAAGAACATTCTAAGAGTGGTGTGCAAATATATTGGAGAACATTTGAACACCTTGGAAAGTTCTTGGGGCAGCCTATTGATGACACCTTGAGGGATTATTGAAGACATCTTGTTGAGAATCTTTCATTGATCTTGAAGACATTGTTGGAGTCCATGATGCATTGTTGAAGCCATTATGAGGTGAATTGGAGAAATTGTTTGGGTACGATGAAGAGCAGTGATGACACCTTCTAAGAAGACAAGGTTGTCATTGATGACGTGACGTAGTGAAGGGATAGTTGAAGATTCATAGGGCTCGTTGAAGAAGACATTGAAAGTCATGGAGTGTAACCAAATACATCTTGATGAAGTAAAGTGAGGGTTGAAGCCCAAGAGGTTGGCGCCTCGAAAAGACAAGGTTGGTGCCTTGGAAGTTCAAGTTGGTGCTTGGAAAAATACAAGTTGGAGCCTGGGAGATTGAAGATCGGTGTCTTCATCTAGGGTTGGATCCCTATATATATTGCACTTGATTTTTTGTAAAGAATAAATTAATAAAATCCTTTATTCTTATTGTTCATTTTGTGTTCTAAATATAAGTGATCTAATTGGTAAAAATAACAGTTGAAAAGAAATACGGATTCACCCCCCCCTCTCAGTATTTCCAACAATTGGTATCAAAGCATAGGTCATGAGTTTGATACACACTCGACTTGCATTAGGGGGGAAGATTGTTGGACATTGGATAAACCAACACTCCCCTTATGTTTCGTGACATGGACTAACCACCTCTCGTGGATCCTTATCTCTAGCGATGCGATCCTTGACTAAGACTTGTGTTTTTTGTTCTAACGACAATCATGATTCCCAACACTGCTTGCACCTTACTGTCTCGATCATTGGAGGTGGATTTTGTGTACTTCCCCAATGTACACCCTTTGCATGTATCTCGCTGCTCTAGTGCACCTTTGGGAAGGCCTGTAGAAATTTGTTGCATGATCTTCAAAGCATCATGGTGTTATTGTAAATAATATAGAGAGGGGGGGTCAGTATTTACAATTCAATAATTTTTCATTTTCCAATCAAATTTATATACGCTACTTCAGTGAAGTGAACTTGCATGTGCACATAACTGTGATTAAAGAAACCAACATATACCCATATATTTAGTTAATTCATCATGTGTTGATCTTTAATCAGTGCATCAGTACTTTATTATACAATAACTAGGTGCAGTAATAACATAATAAACCATCACACATAAGCAACACACAAGAACACCAAGATTTAAGATGGAAACCCAATGCGGGAGAAAAACCACCTGCTGTTGTCGTATCTGTCTTCTTTCTAATATAAAGAAAATATGTTTACAATCTTGTACTGGTGTAGACTCATACCAGTATGCAGG
Organism: Pinus tabuliformis; assembly: GCA_031772625.1. Taxonomy (NCBI): domain Eukaryota; kingdom Viridiplantae; phylum Streptophyta; class Pinopsida; order Pinales; family Pinaceae; genus Pinus; species Pinus tabuliformis. Next base: position 1,315,558,180 of record CM062809.1, read on the forward strand.
CACCCACCTACAGAATGCTACTACCTTCTCTCGTTCTCCAACTTCTACTAGAAGGGAGCTACAACCCCCTAGCTTTTGTACTAGCTGATATGTTTACTAGAATGTAGGCGCCGACCTACAGAAGGCTACGACCTTCTCTCTTCCTCCAAGGACCACGTTTCATAAATTTTCAGACTGGATGCTCTTGGTACACAACAACATAATATGAAGCCCTCGTTTCATTAAATTTTCACACTGGAACCATCAGAAACTTTGAATTTCAAACTCTATAATAATAACTGCATTATCCAACAATCAGTCAATCTGAACAGTCAGATCACTGTCACCAGAACATTGTGCTGAACCTAGAAACCTGCATCATTATTCAGAACCAACTTCAACCTCAAAAATCATACACCAAATGCATACGCTACTTTAATGAACCCAACCTGTGTGTATACGATACTTCCTTTAACCAAACCTGCGTATACCTCCAAAACTACTGAATCATAAAAACTTCTGAATAAAATCTGTACCAACCAGTAATATTCTGAACATCTACTTTCAAATTACAGAGATCTAGACAATCAGCAGTAAATATCACCCTTCTCAATCAATCAAGCAATCAATCAATCAAACTCAATCTCCTTATGCATTTAGTTCTACTTTCAGATCTAAGAAGACATCATTGACAAACAACAGTAAACCAGCATCAGTGATCAGATAGATCAGTGATTTCTAAATAACAGGATTTTCTTTTGTATACGTTGTTATCACTCCTACGGATCTCCAAAGTTGAGGAAGATTCCAGTTGAGGTAACCACATACCAACCTTTTGACATATAGAGTTTGAGTTGGTAGCTTAGGAACAACACTTATTACATATAGTGAACATAAAATTACATAAAAAGTAAAAATAAATTACATCTCTGTTTTTGGAATAAAATTACAATATGAAATAAAAACTCATACTTGAAATGAAAATTAGAACTGGGGCAACCATGGTTACATGTTTGCAAATCCTCTTTAAATGAAAAAGGGATATTATTTTGCTTACTCTCATACTTTTTTCCTGGCCTTATGCAGTGAAATGGAGTATTATTGAACCTTGGAAAATGAAACCTAGTGACCTAATGAAACCTTGGAAAACCCTAAAATACTTAATGAGACCTTGAAGGACTGAATTTCAAGATGACATGATGACCTCATGACTGATACAAATGGCATGATAAAATTAACTTTATGGATGATGTATAGTCAACAAGATATGAAACTATTCCAGCAAGTAATCACATTTAGGGAAGAGTGTTCTTTTTTTGGACTAGGACTACCATCAATGAGTAAATTTTTGAATGAGGAGCCAGGTGGAATGACAAAAATTTCTGAGTGAGACCCTAATATGAATATGAAAAGAGGAGTTTTGATCACTGATGGCAGTATGAAAATACTGAAACTAACATCGGCCTTATTGGGGATGGCAGCTCCTTGGAGGTGTTAAGAACACCGTAAACCAAGTGCCTAACCATGTGGCCCAATACGATCAAAAACTAACAACCAAATTGAACACTAAAAACTTCAATCCAAACTATTAGATCATCAGAGCCTTAGGGCCTTCTCCTCGGGCTTCAAACCTTGATGAATTCTATCATCACTTGTTGAAAACTGAACTTGAAAGAAATTTTCTACTGAAACAAAATCCACACCCTATTCTATTCTAATTGCTGAAAATAATTGCTAAATCAGGTAAAGGAAAAATGCCAATGAAGCCAATCAAGCAACTGGATACCTGATTGTCCTCTATTTACACTATCTACAAAAAACTTGAAGATTGGAAACTCAACATACAATTGAAGCTGAAAAATATGATTCAAAACAAGATAACCATCATGATCTGATTACTGCAGCAAACTGGTAAAAGGATCTTGTAAAGCATGTGCAAAGAAGAGATCTTGATGATCAACAGAAAGATCAGAACAACTATCAAGTTGAATTGTTTCATCTTCATGAGACAGAGGCAACACATTGGCATGTTCCTCCACTTTTTTCCCTTATTCCACCATTGCTGATTGGGTGAAATGATCCTTCCAGTGTAACCAATCCAGTAGATGGTTACTTACTGAAATTCTACTCTCACTTACCCTGAGCAAGCAGAATGATATATATGTAGGCAACACACAATGAAACTGAAACCATGTTTTATGATGGTAAACAAAACAACATTCATCTTCTCCAATGCAAAAGGTTGTCCAAGGGATCTTGAAAATTATGAAGCATTACCTTTTGTGAATCAATAAAAGGAGAAGAATAAGCATTATTTACATATGGTTGTAACAAATTAGCAAAAGGATCCTCCATAATATTTTCAACAGCATAAGTGTCCATATCTATAGGATCTGGGGCAAACTCATTTTCATCAATAGACCTTTCATTTTCTGAACCTTGAGTAAGATTTGTATCTGCAAGGGGCTCTAAAACAACTTCTTCTTTATCACTGTTCTCCTCTTCATACTCACTTGGAAACTGGCAAGGCTATACAATAACATCATCATTCTTAATGGATGGAATATGGATTTTCAAATTGAGAATATATTTTATTTCTTCTTCAATTAAAGGAGGAAGTACTCTTTGTTTTCTTTGGACAAAACAACAATTGTCTTCTTTCCCTCCTAAAATTTGACAAGCATGTTGAATATCTTCATTAATTTCAAGCAAAGGAGTATATAAATTTTCATCAGACTGTTGATTCATTTCATGCGATTCCTTTTGACTATTAATATGAAAAATTCCTTCATCTTCAAGCAAAGAGGAAGCTAATGTATGTTGATTATGATCTTTTGTATCAAAGTGACTGGCTTCTTCTGACTATTGTTGAAGGGAAAAATCAGAGAAGGCTTCAATGATTTCTTCATCATCCATACATTTGATATCATCAATACTTTCAAGATATGCAATGAAACCTTCACTATAATCACAACAGCTTTGTAAAGAAAGATAAGACTTCACATAATGGTTGGAGAACACATTATGGAAATCTTTTAGAGAACATAAGCTTCCTTCTGGTAACCCTTCATACCATACCCTAGCTTTATCTTCAAGGGTAGCCATAAACAACTTCATGAGACAGTCCTCAGGAAACTCAACTCTTAGTCTACATACATGTACATGAAACCTTACTAAATGAAAAGTAGCATCATCTTCTTGTTCATTTTTAAATATAGGAAGATTTGTAAACCAGTCAACATGAGGCATAGGATTTGGAAATCCAGGGATCTAAGATCGATCCATAGGAGCATACCTGGGATTTCTTCTTGCAGTAGAACTCATATTGACAACAATGAAGTCACCAAGAAGGTTTTCAAACTACTGGTTCTTGAAAAGTGGAGTCGCCATGAAGTGTTGATTTTCTGGATCTTTCAGTCAATGGAGTCGCCAGGTGAATGGTACAGCCTTCCTATGTGTCCAACTATTGTTCACCATCAACAATTAGATCTAAATCATTGTCGTTCTTTCTTGGGGAAGATAGAGCTTTCGCTCCCCGGCAACGACACCAGTATGTTATCACTCCTTCAGATCTCCAAGGTTGAGGAAGAGTCTAGCTGAGGTAACCATAGAGCAACATTTTGACTTTGCTTTGATGAAGTTGGCATATAGAGTTTGAGTTGGCAGCTTAGAAACAATACTTATTACATATAGTGAACATAAAATTACATAAAAAATGAAAATAAATTACATCTCTGTTTTTGGAATAAAATTATAATCTAAAATAAAACTCATACTTGAAATGAAAATTAGAACTGGGGCAACCATAATTACATGTTTGCAAATCCTCTTTAAATGAAAAAGGGATATTATTTTGCTTACTCTCATACTTTTTTGCTGGCCTTATGCAGTGAAATGGAGTATTATTGAACCTTGGAAAATGAAACCTAGTGACCTAATGAAACATTGAAAAACCTTAAAAGACCTAACGAGACCTTGAAGGACTGAATTTCAAGATGACATGAAGACCTCATGATTGATACAAAGGCATGATAAAATTAACTTTATGGATGATGTACAGTCAACAAGATATGAAAATATTTCAGCAAGTAATCACATTTTAGGTATATGCACCTTCCCCAAGGCGAACCAGCATATAGATCTGCAAATACTAACTTACAACTTCGCTGCTATTCCAGATTTTAGATATACCCAGATCATGAAAATTAAAGAATAAATCATGTGTAAGCAATCAGATCTAGCCTAATCAATATCAGGTCATTCAATTATAAGTCATTTTAGGTCTCATGATCCTAATCCAACATTGAATTCAAGGTGCACACAATATTTCAGATTAAATCATAATCATAGCCCCTGCAACATAAAATATACTTCAAATAGAAGTATTCCTGAGAAACCCTTTCACTTGCACACTTGGCCCTTTGATCTTCTCCTCCCTATATAGTTTTTGGCCTTTCCCAATACCTCATACCAAAACAACACTTAGAACCTGTGGTATTCTTGGACGTGATCAAATAGTCGTCACTCCACTCAATATTGTGGGCTAATACCATGGTATTAGCCCTTGGTATTCTTTAATCTTGAATTTCCTTGATTTTCCAACCCATACACACTTTTCCTCTTGTGAAAGTGCACGCATACGTATACACTCTTTTTGTTTTGTTAACCCATGTGTATACGCTGCTTTTTAAAGGTGAACCTGCGTATACAGCTTAAACTACCTTACAACATCCTTTTCCTTCAACTTCTTGATTCTAATCAGTAGACCTTTGTTCCAACTTCCTGTTCTTTTGTACCAATTCCCTGTTACCTCTGAATTGACCCGTTACAATGTGAGTTGCCCTTTATCAAATCTGAACTAACTTGTGAGTGAGTTGCCATCAAGGAAAACACCTGTATCATAATGCCAACAATCTCCCCCTTTGGACTTGATGGAAACCATATTGGTGTTGATTACTTCAAGTTGTTGAACCTGTTAGAGATATCAAGCAACACCAAAATATCAAGCAACACCAAAATACTCTCCCCCTTTGACATCAAGGGCAAAGGGCAGATCAAGATATTCTCCCCCTTTGAGATACATTATGCTCCCCCTGAGTACATGCAGATTTTGCAGAGATATTTTTCAAAAGAATAACATGAATTTATAACTCAACTATGTGAGTATGACCTTCCTATCACCAATGACTCATTCATACATCAATCACCCAACCAAGTGGGGATATACCAATTGTTTATACATGACTGAAATATAGCAATTATTACATCATCCTTCCCATACATAGTGGGGATACAAATTACATCATATGTCCAATAGGACTCATTCAAAAATAGACTATGACAGAAGGAGACATATTACACCCTAGATCTTTACATGACCTATGCAAGAATTGATATGAATATCTAAAACCATAGTTGAAATCAACAACCATAATGCCAACAATGCAGAATGTTTGTGAAGGCTAATGCTTCCCCTGAACCTGTTCTACCTGTCCATTGTCAACAAATCATTCATCAAGGCATCTTCATCAGTTAGATAAAAATCAATGAACAAAACATATCAACAGACTGTAATCATCAATATCAGACTGAGCACCCATGTCAGAGTCTGACCCACTGTTTTTCTATCAGAAAAACATATACGCTCATGTAGCCACAGAAACTCACGTATATACATGACTATCCTTCATGAAACCTTCGTATAGGAACCTTATTATGGAAACTAGATTTAACAGCGGGATGATGCAGACACTGTTAGAAAATTATATATTACAGAGCAGTGGAACACATAAAATATTGCAGAAATATAAACACAGAAAACACAGAAAACAAGAGAGACACAGATATGTGGTTCACCCAATTTGGGCTATGTCGATGGAGAAACAACCAGTCCTTCCTTTTACATTATCCAGTAAACTGAAGAGATACAACCTACAGCAGATCCACTGTAATTCCCTCTTTGCTTTCACACAATCTCCTCTCTCTTTCTCACTCAGTATACAGATCTACATAGGTGCAATACAATTCCCTCATATATAGCGAGGGGTTGCCTTCTAGGGAAAAAAACCCTAAATTAAACATAACTTCTACCGTCAGATCTCCGCCTAATGAACAACCCAAATTAACTACGAAATTACAACATTTTACAAGGCAATTTTACATCTGTTTTTAGCTTTGGGGGCACTGCCCCCCTTGTATCCCCCTAGCAGCGAACATTTTACAGGCGGTGTTGCCGCCACATTACGAAATGGGGTCCAATGTGCCGATACCTCTAAATAAAGAAGATAATCATGCTCCACACGCAACAAAAACTACTCCTAGCTTTTGTTTGAGATATTCAAATGTTTCTCTAGGAAGCAGTTTGGTAAATATATCAGCAACCTGTTCTTTGGAGGGAACATACTCCAATTTAACCTTTTGTTCAAGCACTTGTTCTTGTAGAAAATGGTACTTAATGGGTATGTGCTTGGTCTTGGAGTGCATGACTGGATTTTTCGAAATATTGATGGCACTTGTATTATCACATAAAATGGAGATGGGTGGAGAAAATGTGATTTGAATGTCTTGCAATGTTTGCATCATCTAGAGTAGTTGTATGCAGTAAGATGCAACAACCACATATTCTGCTTCAGCTGTAGATAAGGCAATCGAACTTTATTTCTTGCTGAACTAAGATACTAACCGTGATCTAATATAGAATGCACCTCCACTATTGTTTTTTCGATCATCAACATTTTCTGCCCAATCTACATCTGTATATGAATGAAGAGTAAGATCTGTATCTTTAGGATACCATAGACCAAAGTCTTGAGTTCCTTGAAGATATTTGAATATTATTTTTACAGCCTGAAGATGTGATTCCTTTGGATTTGCTTGGAACCTTCCAACAATTCCTACTGCATGCATGATATCAGGTCTGGTACCTGTTAGATAGAGCAGACTTCCAATCATAGATCTGTATGCTGGTTGATTCACTGTAGGTGATTCATCATTAGAACTGAGACTGCATCCTGTTACCATTGGAGTACATACTGGTTTAGAATCTTCCATTCCATACTTCTTTAGAATCTACTTGAGATATTTAGTTTGTGAAAGAAAAATACCATCTTTTGTTTGTTGTACTTGTAGACCAAGAAAATAAGTAAGTTCACCAAGTAAAGACATTTTGAATTCTTACTGCATAACCGAAGCAAAGTTCTGACTCATAGATTCTTCATTGCTGCCAAAGATGATAACGTCAACATAAACAATAATAATTAGTAGTTTATCATTCTCAATCTTGGTGTATAAGTTTTTGTTTGCAGATACTTTTGTGAACCCTTGTTGTTGTATATATTTATCAAGGCAATAATACCAAGCCCTTGGAGCTTGTTTCGGTCCATAAAGAGCCTTTTTGAGCATACAAGCTTTGCATCAGTTCCTAGAATGAATCCTTCTGGTTGTTCAATATAAACTTCTTCTTCTAACTCTCCATTAATAAATGCAGATTTTACATCCATTTGATACACTTTGAATTTATGAAAACTTGAAAGAGCAAGAAATATTCTTATGGCTTTAAGTCTGGCAATAGGTGCAAATGTTTCTTCAAATTCTGTACCTTCTTGTTGAGCATACACTTTACAAACAAGTCTTTCTTTGTTTCTAATAACCTCTCCATTTTCATTCAATTTATTCTTGAATATCCATTTTGTTCCTATAACATTTTATCAAGAGGTCTAGGAACTAGTTCCTAAGTATCATTCTTTTCAATTTGGTCAAGTTCTTCATTCATTGCCTTAACTCAACACTCATATTTTCTAGCTTCATTAACATTTTGTGGTTCTATGGAGGATAGGAATGCTAGATAACTGGGAGTTCCTACAAGAGTTCTTCTTGTTTGTACTCTAGACCCTTTTTCTCCTAGAATTTGAGATTCTGGATGATTCTTTTGAACATACCTGGATGGAGTTTTTTCCCTGTCAGTTGTATCTTCTTCTGATGCTTCATTGGTTTCTTCCTCTATATCATTTTGATTTGATACGGGAAAGCATTCATCGTCTTCCTCATTGTCATCATCCTTTGTTGACTTTATCTGTTCTGGATTTCTGCATGCTTCATCAATTACTACATCAATGCATTCAACAATTTTCCGAAGTCTCTTGTTATAAAATTTGTATCCTTTACTTCTAAATGAATAACCAAGAAGAATTCCTTCGTCTACTCTAGGTTCAAACTTACCAAGTTTTTCATCAGCCTTTTTTATGAAACATTTGCTTCCAAAAACTCTAAAGTGTTTTACAATAGAAGGCTTACCATACCAAAGTTCATATAGAGTTTGATCACTATTTACCCGAACATTAGCTTTGTTGAGAATAGTCGCGGAAGTAAATGCAGCTTCACCTCAGAAGGTGGCGTGAGTTCCAGATTCATCAAGCATAGCTCGAGCCATTTGTTGAACTATTATATTCATTCTTTCCACTACGCCATTTTGTTGAGGAGTTATGGCAATAGAGAACTGCCTTTTTATTCCATGTTGTTCACAAAAATCAAAAAATTCATCTGATATGAATTCTCCCCCTCGATCAAATCTGAGACATTTGATTTTTCGATCTGATTCATTTTCAACTAAAGCTTTGAAGGCTTTAAACTTTTCAAATGCTTCACCTTTATGATTTAGTAGACCTATCCAACACATTCTAGAAAAATCATCAATGAATAAAATAAAGTATTATTCTCCACGAGGTGACTTTTTCCTTGTTGGTCCACACAAATCAGTATGGATGAGTTCAAGAGGCTTACTTGTTGATCCTTCTTTTTCATTGAAATGAACTCTGGTTTGCTTACCAACTTGACATGGTTTGCAAATGGTATTTTCTGGGATGCTGATATCTAGAAGATCACGAACCGCCTTGAGTCTGCATGCTTTTCTTATTTGAGAAAAGCTTAGATGCCCCAATCTTTTGTGCCATAACCAATTTTCATATGCTTTTCTTAGATAGCATTGTTTTTGTCCTCCTTTTAGTATATATAGATTGCTTGGAGTTCTTATGCCTTTGATTACCGTCTTTCCTGTATCAAGCTCATGAACCACACATCCGTTTGATCACACATTTGATTGACGCTCAACAAGTTATGTTTGAAGCCATCAACATACATGACATTTCCAGCTTTAACCTTTTCTTTCAAATAAACAAAGCCTTTACCTTTAATGACAACTGGTGTGTCATTTCCAAAGGAGACATTCTTTTCCTTTTTCTAAAGCATTATATGAATGAAGTTTCTCTTTATCACCTGTCATGTGTTTAGAACATCTGTTGTCAATGTACCACTGATTTTCTTGTCCTTCTGCAAACAGAGCTATGCCACATCTTTTTGATTGAAATTCCTTCTTTCTTCATACCTTGGAATTTGATGATGTTTTCTCCTTTTGAAGTGTTGGCCGAAATTTGTTCCTGCATTCGGATTATTCATGACCAAATTTATTACAAAATGAACATTCAATTTCATCTTCAAGAGGAGAAAAGTTATTATAAGAACTTTTCTTGATTCTTGTTACACTTCTTTGATTTCGTGCTTCTCTAGTCATGATAGTTTTGTAAGCAACACATTGAGCAGCCTTATGCCCAAAGTTATGGCATGAAAATAATTGTCCATTAAAAAAGTTTATGTGATCATAGAATCTTTTGGTATTGTTTACCTTTTGGTTGATGCTTCTATTGATGTTCATCCTTGGAGTAAATTGAGCATGATTTACTTGACGAGTAATTTTAAGCTTTTGTTGACGATTGACATGCTGTTCACTGGTCTTTGCTGCATCAAGATAGCTTCTGGTGGAGGCTGATGGTTTTTGTGATTGGGATGATTCTTCAGTATATCCAAGATCGGTCTTTATAAGAGGAGAACGCTGAACCTTGATGATCTCATTTAAAGTTTCTGACCTTTTAGCAAATCTAATATTAAGATATTTTGTCTTCTCAAGTTCTTTTCTTAGACCCACAACTTTACATTCTAGTTTTTCATTGTGCTTTTCTCTTTCAGTGAGTTGATGTGTCAACATGTCTATGATCATATTATTTTCTTCCAAACAGCTTTTGAGTTTAGTGATTTCTTCAAGAAGGTCTTCTTCTTCTAAGGCATCCAAAAAATCATCATTGTCAGAAGCCATGAGTAGTTTATAATCTTGTTTAGTTTCATCTTCATCACTATTAGATAATCCATCACTATCTTCATGAGTATAGTAACTTATTCTATTAACAACTTGTTTGCTATTGCCTTTTGTAGACTCCTTTCCTTTTTCATGATTATCTTTATGATGGCGTTTTTAAGCATAATTGACAACTATACCACAAGCAAAGCATTTGAATGGTAGCTTACCTATGAATCTTCCGGAACCTCGTTGAAGCTTCTTGACAAAGTTTACCTTATCTTCTTCTTCTTAAATATATCCTGATTCATTGAGCTCTTCCTTTTATTTTCCCTTTGCTGAAGCTTTGAAAGCAACTTCTGTCATATCTGATGGACCTCCTTTCCTCATTTCAAAGGCATTTAGAATTCCATGAAGTTGAACAACAGTAATAGATTGAAGATCCTACTTTTCTTCTATGGCAGATACTTTTGACTCAAATTTAGAAGACAAATATCTCAAAATTTTCTCTACTAAAGTATCCTCCTTTATCTCTTCACCCCGATTCTTCATACAATTAACAATCTCATCTCCACGTAAAAAGTCACTAGCAATAATTTCATCACTATGCATCTTGAGAGTTTCATACTGAATTCTGAGAGTTTGGAGCTTAGCTAGTTTTACCTGGGAGTCTCCTTCATAGCTCTGAATGGTTTTGTCCCATATCTCTTTAGCTGTCTTGAGCTGCATGACTTTGACGAATTCTGATTCTGACAGACTTCCCAATAAAGTATTGACTGCTTTGGCATTGGTTTCGTATAACTTCTTACCTGCTGTATCTCTAGGTATTGTTGCTAGAAATTGGTATCCTCCTTCCAAAATTTCCCAAACATCGGCTCCAAGTGACTGAAGATAGGCTCTGGTTCTTATTTTCCAATATACTAAGTTGTTTCGATTGAAGATTGGTGGTCTGATAGATCCCATGCCTTCGTGATTGTTCATCTTGAAAGATCTCCTTTCATGCAATCAAGCTTCTTTTGGAGGACCTGCTCTGATACCAATTGTTGGAAATAATACTGAGAGGGGGGGCGAATCAATATTTACAATTCAATCATTTTTCATTTCCCAATCAGATTTATATAGGCTACTTCAGTGAAGTGAACTTGCATGTGCACGCAATTGTGATTAAAGAAACCAGCGTATAGCCAGAGATTTAGTTAATTCATCATGTGTTGATCTTTAATCAGTGCATCATTACTTTATTATACAGTAACTATGTGCAGTAATAACATAATAAACCATCACACATAAGCAACACACATGAACACCAATATTTAAGGTAGAAACCCAATGCGGGAAAAAAACCACCTGCTTCTCTCATCTCTGCCTTCTTTTTAATATAAAGAAAATATGTTTACAATCTTGTACTGGTACAGACTCATACCAGTACGCAGGCACCCACCTGCAAAAGGCTACAACCTTTTCTCATTCTCCAGCTTCTACTGGAAGGGAGCTACAACCCCCTAGCTCTTGTACTAGCCAATATGTTTACTAGTATGTAGGCGTCGGCCTACAGAAGGCTATGACCTTATCTCTTCCTCCAGGGACCACGTTTCATAAATTTTCAGACTAGATGCTCCTGGTACACAACAACACAATATGAAGGCCTCGTTTCACCAAATTTTCACATTGGACCCATCAGAAACTTTGAAGCCCAAACTCTGTAATAATAATTGCGTCAACCAATAATAATTCAATCTAAATAGTCAAATCACTGTCACCAGAAAACTGTGTTGAACCTAGAAACCTGCGTCATCATTCAGAACCAGTTGCAACCTCAAAAATCATACATCATAATGCATACGCTACTTTAATGAACCCAACCTGTGTGTATACACTACTTCCTTTAACCAAACCTGCGTATACCTACAAAACTACTGAATCATAAAAAATTTTGAATAAAATCTGTACCAACCAGTAATATTCTGAACATCTACTGTCAAATTACAGAGATCTAGACAGTCAACAGTAAATATCACCCTTCTCACTTAATCAATAAATCAAACAGACTCAATCTCCTTATGCATTCAGTTCTACTTTCAGATCTAAGAAGACATCATTGACAGACAACAGTAAACTAGTAGCACTGATGAGATAGATCAGTGATTTCTTAATAACAGGCTTTTCTTTTGTATACGCTACTTGGAAGATTCGAACCAGCGTGTATACGCGCCTTCCCCAAGGGGAACCAGCGTATAGATCTGCAAATACTAACTTAAAACTTTGCTGCTATTCCATATTTCAGGCATACCCAGATCATGACAATTAAAGAATAAAACATGTGTAAGAAATCAGATCTAGCCCAATCAATATCAAATCATTCAATGATAAGTCATTTCAGGTCTCATGATCCTGATCCAACATTGAATTCAAGGTGCACACAATATTTCAGATTATATCATAATCATAGCCCTTGCAACATAAAATATACTTCAGATAGAAGTATTCCTGAGAAACCCTTTCACTTGTACACTTGGCCCTTTGATCTTCTCCTCCTTATATAGGTTTTGGCCTTTCTCAATACCTCAGACCAAAACAACACTTAGAACTTGTGGTATTCTTGGACAGGATGAAATAGTCGTTACTTCGCTCAATATTGTGGGCTAATACCACGGTATTGACCCTTGGTATTCTTTAATCTTGAATTTCCTTTATTTTCCAACCCATACGCATTTTTCCTCTTGTGAAAGTGCGTGCATACGTATACGCTCTTTTTGTTCTGTTAATCCATGTGTATACACTGCTTTGACAAGGTGAACCTATGTATACAACTTAAACTACCTTACAACATCCATTTCCTTCAACTTCTTGATTATGATTAGTAGAGCTTTTTTCCAGCTTCCTGTTCTTCTGTACCAATGCCCTGTTACCTCTGAATTGACCCGTTACAATGTGAGTTTCCCTTTATCAAATTTGAACTGCCCTGTGAGTGAGTTGTCATCAAGAACAACACCTGTATCATAATGCCAACAGGTGAAAATGGCCAAGTCACCTATGCCATAATTCATCGATGTCTCGGTTTTGTACCTTCTCTTCTTTTGTGCTCAATGTTGCACGATCTCCAACATGTAATTTGTATAGGTTCTTCACTTGAACCCCAATCTTCTTCACTTGTCCTATGGAAATGTGCCACAGGAAAGCCTTCCCTTTTCTAAATATCACATCATAGCCACAGTCTTCCAATACCACTACGAAAATCAAATTCTTCTTCAGACCCAGTACATACATTACATCCTTGAGCCTGAGAGGGGAGCCAAAATCCTTCTAAAAAGTAATTGTACCAATACCGGTCACGCTATAGCTTCCATCATCTCTAATCTCAATGTGCATCTGGAGATCCTTCTCCTCTAAGTCACTGAAGAATTCTTTGTTTCCTGACATATGGAAAGAAGCCCCACTATCCATATACCCCACACTACCTGTTATCACCTCAAGAAACTCTCTTAGGTTGTATCTCAGAGATGCTCGGGAACATTACAAACTCAACAAAAAGTTGGATAAATGGTGGATGAATGAAACAAATGCTACATATTCAAGCCAGATAACCACTTCTATTGTGCTTAACCCCAGACATGGGTTAACACCCCCAGACTACAAGGCTTTAGACCACCAATTACTCACAGTTTAAGATAAATGTGATGATGGAGAACACTGACCACACCAGAAGATGCACAGGACCCTGTGATGGCCGGCTGCATCCAGTTAAAAGGTCTGTAAATCTATTTTCTAATGCACAGACAGGATGACAACTCTCTGGCATTAAAACAACATAAACCTGCATACAAATTCAATGATACATGCTAAATCCTAACACAGAGGTGGGATGATAGCCCCTCTAATGCTAAACATTAACAACACATGAATAAATACAAAACAGGCACAACCTGGAACAAGAAGAAGAAGTGGACAGTGAGAAATTAACAACAAAAGAAGCTTGCATTAGTTGAAAATGAAGACCAGACGTTGCAGGTATCACATCAGTTACAATTTCCAGAAGTTGAACCTTACAACAAAATAACACTCATCACCTTTATTACATCTTTTCTCTGGGTATATATGGAGGTTGAATACAAAATTGCTCTGCATAACTCATGCGTGGAGGTGTCATAACTGTCCACCAACCGCATTTACAATCAGATATGGGTCTCTGATAACAATTTGATTGTCTTTAATGAACAAAATGGCTCTTTCTGTACTTTGATGTCCTTCCTGAATAGGTGAAATATTGACTGGATGACTTTCAATAATTGCTACAGCCATTGAACTGCTCGAGGATCATTCTTCTCGTCCTTGGCCGTGCTATTCTTGAATGCAAGTAGCTGAGAATTTAACGCGCAGAGTACTGCATTATGGTTTCTTTCCTTCTTCGCGTGCATAGGCAGGTCAAACACAGAAGATGCATGGCAAATGAACGAGGGCTTGAGACTTAGTATTAGCCGTTGGATGACAAAATGGACGACAAAGATAGGCTTGGGGAGCTATCAGGCGGCGATGGACGACACAGAGGCGTAGGGATCAATAGCAGTCGTCGGATCACAAAAACGAACGGTGCAGATTGGATCGGAGGGTGCTATCAGGGAAGACGGGTGGAGATAGATTTGGTCTGTCAGATCGCAACGGGGAAGATCAGACGGCTATCGGGAGCGGGAGATGCGCATAGGTTAACAATCAGGGGACCGTACCGAAAGGGCGGTAAGCGGTCTCCCCGCACCGCTTTATGGGCAAAGGCGGTATCCGTATGAGGGCAAGCAATGCAATTAAAATATGACACATGGATGACAGGACGGCAGGGAAAACCACTTCCCCGCGGGTTAACGAACATGCGGTTTCGGAGAGCGGGGAAAGTGTATACCGTCGAATCTCCGCAGGATGATCGGACGGTCGAGAGATTAAAACACGTGTTTTAGTTGATATGACAGGTGAGGGCGCGGGTTTATGACTATGGCCATGCGGGTTTTTAAATGTTAAGACTTAAGCGCCCGGGGATAAGCAAATAATGGGTTTATACAGGGTTTTAAAAGGGTTATGAGGGTTTTATAAGGTTTTTAAACATAACTACCTGGGAGCTAGGAAAACAAGGGTTTTATGCCAAAAGAGGGTGTACAACAGGGATAAAGGGGTTTAAAGGAGAATAAGGAGGATTCAAGGGGAAAGAGGAAATGGATGTGTGGGAGCTATAAGGGAATAAGGCAAATGAAAGGGAAGGATGAAATACGTTGCTGCAAACCCTTTGCAACCCAAACTAGCACTGCCTGACCTGATTTTACCCATCAAATGTTGCAAACTGTAGCAGAGCTAACACTGGCTCCTTCTGGGGATGAGATCCTCCCTGTGAGGTCTTAAGAACCTGCAGATCAATGCCTTTCCAGCTGCAAACAAATTAACCAAAATTCCTAGTGTTCCATTGGGCATGGAGTCTATTGCATATATACTAAAACTGATAAAAACACAATATTTACAGCTTTAAAGCCAAAAGGCCTTAAACAACATATTTTTTCAGAAAATGCCCATTAATTGGGCCATCAAAAACTGTCTCTCCTCCCATACTTTTCAGTATGAAGGTGTTGTTCCCTTGAATCTATGAAATGATGAAAGGCCCTGTCCAGAAAGCATCAAATTTCCCATGATTGCCTTTCTTTTCCTTTAGTGCATCCCATTTCAAAACCAAGTCACCAACCTGAAAATTATTTGTTTTTGCCTTCTTGTCAAAGGCTTCCTTAATCTTTCTCTGATGTGCTGCAGCCTTTTCAACCAGCTGTTCTCTAATCTGATGTAACTCTGCCAAATCAGTGATTCTCTTTGCCATTTCTTCTTCCTCATTCTGCTCTTCTTGAAGGAATTTTGCCACAGGGAGGGTTAGCTGAATTGGAAATACATCATCACTGCCATATACCAACTTGAAAGGAGAATTCCCTGTGGATTTTTTAATGGTCACTCTGTCAACCCACAGTGCATACTTGAGCTTTGAATCCCAATTCTTTTTATTGTCCTCTAATAGCTTTTTATTATCCTGATCAAACTTTTATTAAAGGATTTTTCCAGACCATTTCCCTGTGGATAATATGAGGTGGAATGAACAAGTTTAATACCCAATGAATCACAAATTTCTACCAATTCTTTTGCCCTGAAGGCTGCTGCATTATCTGTTATTAATTTATGTGGACAACCAAATCTGCTGAAGATATTCTCTATCAAAAACTTCATGACCACTCTATGATTAGCCTTCCTTGTAGGGACTGCTTCAATCCACTTTGTGAAATAATCAGTGGCTACTAATATCCACCTGTGCTGGCCACTGAAATGTGGATTGATTTCACCAATGAAATCCAAACCCCACTACTGAAAAGGTCCTTTTGCAAGTATTGGTTTTAGGGGCAGGGACTTCAACTGTTGTTTTCCTTCAAATTTTTGGCACCTGTCACAAGTTTTAACAAAAACAAATACATCAGAAAATAAAGTGGGCCAATAGTACCCAGCTCTAAGAATTTTATGGGCTGTAGTTTTCCAATAATGGTGCCCTCCACACATGCTGTTACAAAACTGCTGCATAACTTCTTTTGACTGTTCTTTGTCCAGACACCTTAAAAATATTCCAGATGGATCCCTCCAGTAGAGCAGATTTTCATTGATACAATATTTTGTTGCTCTAAGTTTTAAAGTTATGGCTTGACTTTGAGTAAATTCTGAAGGGATTTCTAGCTTCAGCAAGAAATTAATTATTTTAGCATACCAATCACAAGAAGCTAAATTCTCGACAACTGACTGTTTTCTCTCTGTTTCAGCTGTTTTTTCCTCTTCTGCTTGACCACTTTCTGAAATTGTGCATAGGAAATCAATATCCAAAGATCTGCAATTTTCTTCAGCCAATAACTTAGCAAGACCTTGACCTCTGACCAGCTTAGTGGGCTTCAGCTCTATGTTAAATTCTATCATCTTTACAATCCATTTTGCCCTTCTTCCATCAACATCAGGTTGTGTCAAGACATCTTTAATTGCAACAGAAGGTACATATGCGATTATCTTTGAATGCAAGATATAAACTCTGAAAGCCTTCAAGGATTTGATGAGAGCATATGCCTGTTTCTCAATAATATCATACCTCAGTTCAGCATCCCTCAAATTCTTGCTGAAAAATGCTACTGGATGTTCTGAACCTTCTTCATTTTGCTGCAATAAAACAGCTGCAATGGTGTCTTCAGAGGCAAATGAGAAAATATGGAACTCCTTGCTGTAATCTTGGCTGCTTAGTGTAGGAGCTTCCATAATGGCCTTTTTTATGGAATCAAATGATTTTCTTGCCATATCAGTCCATTTGATTTCTGCCCCTTTCTTTAACATGGAGGTAATATGCTTCACTAGTTCTGCAAAATTTGGAATAAACCTCCTCACAAAGTTACTTTTGCCTAGAAAGGATTGAATATCTTTCTTTGATCTAGGGATATACAAAGTCTGTATTGCTTTGACTCTTTCTGGGTCAATCTGAACACCTGCAGCAGACACAATATGTCCTAACAACTTGCCTTCATTTAAAGCAAATTGTGATTTTTTGGGATTGATTGATATTCCAAACCTCCTGCACTTTAGAAACACTTTTTTCAAATGTTGTAAATGATTTTGATGGTTGCTGGAGTAAAATGTTATATCATCAAGGTAGATAAGCAAAAATTTGTCTTTCTCTCCACAAATTCTATATCCATAGCTCTCTTGAAGGTGGCTCCAGCATTCATCAATCCAAGTGGCATTTTAGCTTATATAAAAGTGCCCCAAGGAGTGGTAAATGCAGTCTTCTCTTGATCATCTGGGTGCACAACAATCTGATTAAAGCCTGAAAAACCATCCAAGAAAGACATTACTTTGGCTTCTGAGACCTTCTGTAACAAATGCTCCATCTTGGGCAGAGGATAGTTATCTTTCTTTGAGCATTTGTTTAAATTTCTGAAATCAACATACAGTCTAATTTCTCCACTCTTCTTCCTCGCCACCACTAGATTGGCCACCCATTTTGAATACTTGAGAGGAACAATGATCTTGGCAGCCAGCAATTTTTTAATTTCTTTTTCAATTAGAGGAAGAAGCATAGGATTTATTGGTCTCAGCTTCTGTTTGAAAGGAACAATGTCTTTCTCCAGAGGGATTTTATGTTGAATTATGTTCTTGTCATATGTTTTCATATCACTATACTCCCAGGCAAACACATCAGCAAATTGCCTCATTAAATTGCAGTATTCAGTACTTTGATCAGCTAACAAATGAGTGGACAGATTTACATATCTAGGCTGACCTGGACTTCCTATATCATGCTTACAGACTACAGATTAGTCTTCTTTTTGGGTAGCCTTGTAGGGCACATCATTTTGGTCAAACAATATTTCAAGAGGAATCAGGTCCTTAGGAATATGATTACTAGGAAGCTGGACAATGCTATTTTTACCAATTTTATTTCTAAGCTGGGATTGGGGATTTTCTAACAAGGCTTCATTTTCTTGGTCAATTTTCATCTCAGAAAATTCATCAATGACTTGCAAGAACCTATTCAACTCATCATCATCATCAAAAGCTTTCCAATGGTGGACATTATCAGGCAAAGATGGTCTGTATTTCATTTGGACTTCATAAACTAGTCTAGGAGGCATGGGAGGTATAAATAGACTAGAAGAAACAACAAGGGAATCAACAAGCTGATTTTGGGCTCTAGGAATGTATGAAATACAGAAATAATCAAAAGAGTCTCTGATTCTCCATACCTCATCTCTATATGCTTTCAGCCTTGGGTGCTTTGCTTGAAATGTTTTATTCACTTGCTGAATGATTAAATTAGCATCTCCAAACACCTTTAGATTCTTGATTCCTCTGTCTTTTGCTGCATTAAGGCCCAACAACAGTGCTTCATATTTTTCTATATTGTTTGTCACTTGAAAAACCAGCTTAAAAGACAGCTGAATGCTTTCTTTCTCTGGAGACACTAGCACCACCCCTGCTCCTGCAGTCTCCCTGGAACATGCTCCATCAAAGAACAACTCCAAAATTTGACTTCCTTGCTCTTTCTCGGCCTGAACTGTTGGTTTCCTGATCTGCATTGAGGCCTTATGAGATTCTTCTATTTGGAGAATACATGCTCCAAAATCAATGTCCACTGCATATATAAGATGATTAGTAGGATTCTTTTCATCACTGATGATGTATGCCAACTGTGCTTCTCTATATAACCTCCTACTTTCTCCTCCAAAAACTGGGACAGTTGCATAAGATAGATCATTTTGTAATGTCCTGCCTAGCCTCTTAATCCACCCTCTGGACAACAACATGCCAAACTTAGGAGGGACATCTGCTACCACAATATCCATCACCATACTTTTCATGGGCAGTTGAGTTAAGGTAATGGCCAGATCTTTAATCAATCCAAGACATTTCACCTTCCTTGAATCAAAAACAAATAAATCATGATAGGGTCTAGTGATATCAAGGCCTAACTCTTCCATGACAACTTTAGGCATTAGATTGTGGCTGGCCCCTGTATCTAGTAGGCAATTGTGGAGGATTTTGTCATGAATGGTCAAGGAGACATAAAAAGATGGAGAATTATTATCAACAGGTTCAAACATGGCGCTGAGCACAATGGCAACCTTGTCATATTGCAAATTAACAGAATAAGTGGAGGTTTGTTTGGTTTTTGGCTCAAGGGCTTCAAGGATGGGCTTTCTAAACACTTCACTCTTTACCAACTCAACCAGAGGCACATATATTTTCAATTTCTGAACTTCTGACTCAAAGTTGAAAGAAGAAGATGACTTATAAGAACTTTTTACCTCTTGAACTGGAGCTTTGAGGATGATTGGATCAGTTGCTGGTCTTCTCTGCTTGATATTATGTGGCTCTGTTTGGACAGCAGCTCTTTGTGCAGGATTCTACTTGGCATTTTTTTCATTGGATCTCAGATTATATCTTTGCTAGTCACCAATTTGTAGAACAACTCCTCCATCCCATTCTTTATTTTCTTGTTCCTGCAGCAATGATTGTTCATACTCAGCCAATGTCAAAAATGCAGCGCTGCCTTTATCTTCCATGTGGTGAATTTCATCCTCATTCTCTTCAAATTGTTCCTCCTCCATGACTACATTTTGGAAAGGAGCTTTAACTTTCTGTTCTTCTTTTGATTCTTCACCCCTCTGCATTATTTGTAACTACTCATTTGCTCTTCTGAAAGGATTTGGATTTCTTGGAGCAAATGTGTTTTGCTGCCTTGTTTTTGCTGAATTCTGCTCAACCTTTAGCTTAGAAATTTCAGCAGCCAATGACTCTATCATATTAGTAATTTTGTCTAATTTAGGCTCTAAAGATGATGCATAAGAAGTAGAAGCCTGACCTCTCTTCCTCCTTCTGTCAGCCTGATTTTTAAGCTTTTCTGCAGCCAAAATATTAGACTCTACTTCCAGGGCTGCATCCTGCATGTCTGCTAGCGTGGCACATCTCCTTTCTCTCAATAACAGGGAAAAATCAGAGTCAAAAGCATTGGCATAAGTGAGTTTGGCAGAGGTAGGAGTAGGCTTTACCTCAGTTGGTATCTTACTATACATTCGATTGAATCTTTTATTAAAATCAGGCAAAGATTCACCATTTTCCCTCTTCAGATTACCAAACTTAGTATGATAATATAGCAAATCTTTTTTATCTCCCCATTGCTTCAAAAACGCATCATCTAATGCTTCAATATTGGTTATAGATCTCTGGGGTAATTCTCTAAACCACTTCCCAGCCTCTCCATCAAGACTCTAGACAAAAACTCTCATCCACACATCATTTTCACTTATATCTAAATTATCAGCATAACTATAAAAAGCTTCAAGATGTTCTTCTGCTGTTACTCCCTCTGTGCTAGTGAATTTAGGCATATATAGGCATAGGATTTAAAGGCACAGGCAATACCAATGGTCCATATCTGGCAGCTACAATTCTTTCTATCCTTGTAGGTGCTTGCTGTCCTGCCATGGTTGGGATATGTGGAGGAACACTAGCAGATTGAATGGTAGGAAGTAATGTGATGGATGGCAGAGATTAAGGGATGTTTTAGACTGAATGGGAAGCTTTCTTTGGACTGAGATTCAAAGGGGAACTAACTGAACAAGGGGCTGAACTAATCTCTGAAGGTTTTTCCTTATTGACAGTGCTGTGTTCTAAATCTTCAAACTGTAAATCTTCAGCAACAACTTTATCTTTCAGAGATGCATGAGACTTCTTAGGCTTACCTGATCCTGATGCCCCTTTCTATGAAGCTTTCTTCGATTTAACAGTCCTCTCAGGTTGAGGCACTGGTTCAGCTGGTGATTTCTGAGGATTTCTTTGAGTATGCCTCACCAACTGACCTGCAATGTGGAGTCGCCAAAGGTTGGTCTTCCACCAATGGAGTTGCCAGATAGATGATTACAACCAAAAACTGTGTTCAAACCTTGTCTATCATCAAGGCTTGAAGCTGCGTCGTTGAGCTTCAATTCTCCTCTCCCCGGCAATAGCGCCAATTAATGTTATCACCCCAAGAAACTCTCCTAGGTTGTATCTCAGAGATGCTCGGGAACATTACAAACTCAACAAAAAGTTGGATATATGGTGGATGAATGAAACAAATGCTGCATATTCAAGCCAGATAACCACTTCTACTGTGCTTAACCCCAAACATGGGTGAACAACCCCAGACTACAAGGCTTTAGACCACCAATTACTCACAGTTTAAGATAAAATGTGATGATGGAGAAGACTGACCACACCAGCAGATGCACAGGACCCTGTGATGGCCGGCCTGCAACCAGTTAAAAGGTATGTAAATCTATTTTCTAATGCATAGACAGGATGACAGCTCTCTGGCATTAAAACAACAGAAACCTGCATACAAATTCAATGATACATGCTAAATCCTAACACAGAGGTGGGATGAGAGCCCCTCTAATGCTAAACATTAACAACACATGGATAAATACAAAACATGCATAGCCTAGAACAAGAAGAAGAAGTGGATAGTGAGCAATTAACAACAAAAGAAGCTTGCATTAGTTGAAAATGAAGACTAGACGTTGCAGGTATCGTAGCAGTTACAATCTCCAGAAGTTGAACCTTACAACAAAATAACACTCATCACCTTTATTACATCTTTTCTCTGGGTATATATGGAGGTTGAATACAAAATTTCTCTGCATAACTCATGCGTGGAGGTGTCATAACTGTCCACCAACCACATTTACAATCAGATATGGGTCTCTGATAACAGTTTGATTGTTTTTAATGAACAAAATGGCTCTTTCTGTACTTTGATGTCCTTCCTGAACAGGTAAAATATTGACTGCATGACTTTCAATAACTGCTGCAGTCATTGAACTGCTCGAGGATCATTATTCTCGTCCTTGGTCGTGCTGTTCTTGAATACAGGTCGCTGAGAATTTAACGGGCAGAGTACCGCATTATGGTTTCTTTCCTTCTTCGCGTGCATAGGCAGGTCAAACACAGAAGATGCATGGCAAATGAACGAGGGCTTGAGACTTAGTATTAGCCTTTGGATGACAAAATGGACGGCGAAGATAGATTTGGGGAGCTATGGGGCGGCGATGGATGACACAGAGGCGCAGGGATCAATAGCAGCCGTCGGATCACGAAAACGAACGGTGCAGATTGGATTGGAGGGCACTATCGGGGAAGACAGGTGGAGATAGATTTGGGCCGTAAGATCGCAGCGGGGAAGATCGGACAGCTATCGGGAGCGGGAGCTGCGCACAGGTTAACAAGCGGGGGACCGTACCGGAAGGGTGGTAAGCGGTCTCCCCGCACCGCTTTATGGGCAAAGGTGGTATCCGTATGAGGGCAAGCGATGCAATTAAAATATGACACATGGCTGACAGGACGGCAGGGAAAACCACTTTCTCGCCGATTAACGGACATGCGGTTTCGCGGAGCGGGGAAAGCGTATACCGTCAGATATCTGCAGGATGATTCGACGGTCGACAGATTAAAACATGTGTTTTAGTTGATATGACAGGTGAGGGCGTGGGTTTATGACTATGGTCATGCGTGTTTTTAATTGTTAAGACTTAAGCGCCCAGGGATAAAGCAAATAATGGGTTTATACAGAGTTTTAAAAGGGTTATGAGGGTTTTATAAGGTTTTTTAAACATAACCATCCGGGAGCTAGGAAAACAAGGGTTTTATGCCAAAAGAGGGTGTACAACAGGGATAAAGGGGTTTAAAGGAGAATAAGGAGGATTCAAGGGGAAAGAGGAAATGGAGGTGTGGGAGCTATAAGGGAATAAGGCAAATGAAAGGGAAGGATGAAATAAGCTGCTGCAAACCCTTTGCAACCCAAACCAGCACTACCTGACCTGATTTTACGCATCAAATGTTGCAAACTGTAGCAGAGCTAACATTACCCATCGCTGTGCTTGTCATGTAGGCAATGAGGGCGAAGTTCAATTCGAATTGGGAAGCCAAAGCTTCACCTCTCGCTCCTCTTGAGGGATTCTTGCCAGCCTTCTTTTGTGGAAACTTCATGGAATATTGTCCTAGCTCATGACAGTGAAAGCACTTGATCTTTGGAAAGTCTTTATTCTTGCTACCTTGACTGTAATCCCCTTTGGATTGGAATTTATTCCCTTTCCCCTTATTTTTCTTTCCAACCAAGGTATAGTTTTCCTCATCATCACCCTTGGATGAGATTCCATCTCTAGTGGTCCACCTTACCGCTTCTTATACCAAATCTGACCATAGTCATTCCCGATTAGGTAGCTTCTCCCTCCCATTTACCGAATCCTTGTATTTTTGCTAGCTCTTAGGAAGGCCTAGAAGTGCTAGGCTTACCAGATTGTCTTATGATACATTAACTCCAACTTGACCAAGTTCATCACAACATTGAGTGAACCTGCTGAGGTACTGTGGAATTGTGTCACCCTTCTGCATCTTGATATTCTGAAGCTTGTCCTAGAGTGTCAGCTTCTTGTGGTCACTACTATTCTGGAATAGATCTATCAATGCTTGCCACATTACATATGGAGTCCCTTTCCCATGGAGATTCGAGACAATATGGTCTCAAACTCCATCCAATATTATCCTCCTCGCCTTTGCTACACACTTCTTCCATTCTGCTATATCTTGAGCATCAGATGTTGGAGGTTTCGGGATATCATTACCTATGAATTCCTTTAGCCGATTATCTTCCAACATTGCCTCCATCTTTTCCTTCCATGCAGAATAATTCGAGCTACCCTCAAGGGCATACTTGAGTGTTAGTCCATAGAAAGCCATCCTGCTAGCTCTGAAGAATTGATCCTGCAATTTTGATCCACCTATAAAGACAACTTCAAATTCTCTTCTCTATTGTGATTTCTGCTTTGATACCATGTTGAAATTCCTTGTAGATTCAAACTGCTTATGTAATTTTCTAAAACAAAAGACTTGAATCTACTCAACTCATCATCGAAAAGCAATTAATCAATCGAGAAATCACAACATAAACATGAGACAAGATTCAACACACATGGTCATAATTTTATCTAGGGGAAAGTAACTGCTCAAAACCCCTTCCTATTTGTATTGCATTAATCATAAAATAGAGAAGAAATGCAATGCTTGCTCAAGCCTAAGCAACCTATTCACTAGTATAATCTATCTCATTGCTTCACAAACTGGCCCCGACCAATACGTCGCCGATTTTCTGCCTGCCCAAGCTCCTATTTCCTTGTGATGTTCAATAAGGAAATAACCCCCTATTAATTAGGGAAATTGCTCATTGAGAATTGCGTAGTTCCCTTAGTCCTTTCTCTGACTACATGCACCACCTGTACAACCTGGAAAGTTATACAATTGATAGTACACTGTCCTTGAACTCCAATCCCAACTAAGTAACTCGAGTTATCTGCATGAATCAATTATTTGGGCTAATTAAAGAGTTAACTGAAATATCAGTTGAAGTTACACCCCACTACTAGACCCTCCACTAGTTCTTAATCAATTAAAATTAGTTAAACTCATATTAACTCAAATTAACTGAACCTGATTGCTAGAAATTAGCAATCAATCATATCTAAACATAACTCAAGTGTCTCCAACTCGAATTAACTGAGTTAACTGAGTAAGAAGGCCATGTCACCTCAGTTAACTACCTCCAAGTATTTTACTGAACTAGAAATTTGAATTTCTCCTAATTAATTTGGGAAAAATTAAATTAGGAATTTCTTGCTGCATTTTCAACACAAAATAGCATATATTCATCATAAACCAAGATCTATCAATCATTGAGAGGGATCCTTCATATTAAATGATAAAAATATTACACCTTAAATTTTTTTATCACTCCCAATGTTTAAAACATTTGATCACTCTCGGTGTTTGATAGATCTGTGTTTACTGTAGATCTTTCACAAACTCTTAACAAATCAAAACTATAAAATTCTAAGAAATATTCTCTATAATTCTTTTAAATATAAAAACAAAATTTTAAAACTAACTGATTTTTTTATTATTATATGATAAAGCAAAATCACTTTTCATGTGAATCAATTTTAAAACAAATTAATTATTTTTTAATTTTTTTTAAATATGATAAAGAAAAGTTATACATATTGTAGCTATCCAAACTCAAATATTATAAGGCGTGTCAAAGAGAATATTGGGAGATGTTGAAAATTGAATCTTCGTAAAGCATTTTATTCATGGAGATTTCATGACATGGGTGAAAGTGTATCAGAAAAATGAACAAAAGAGGAGGAACAAACCTTTCAGGAGGATCTTGTAAATAGGAATTTCATGTCACCAAACAAGAAGTTCTGGAATTATTTATCGATGACCTTTCTCTTAAGAAGCAAAAAGGTGTTGGGTAGTTGCTATTTCAATATGCTTGTATTGTGTTGTTGGGATTTTCAAAATAGGTTAAACCCACATAACATGACAGTGATTTTGACAAAGCAGACTCTAGACACTCTAAAATCCAAGAACATTGTAGATGCAACCTTATCTTCTCTATGCTCATGATAATTAGTTCAAAGATATATACTTCAATGTAAATTCAAGAATGGATTATCGAGGAATAATAGAAAGCCTTTATAATTTGAAAAGTCATTGCATGAAGTTAAATGATGAATTAGAAGGAAAGGAAAAAGTAGGAAGTTTGTACCTGTTGATGGTGCATTGCTGTTGATTGCTCTAGCTGAGATGCATGCAATACTTTGTTAAAGGAGGCAATGTTGATAAATCTTGGAAGTTGTTAGAACAAGCAAAAACTAAAGGTTGTCTTCTTCATGCTCCTCATTTTGATGTTTGAAAATGAAAATGCAAGATTGGTTAAGAAAGTGGTCCAATAACTTGGCTTCATTGAGCTTCAAATATTTAAGGGAGTTTTACAATTTTTAATTTTGAATATTTCTAAGATTATACATGAGTTTTTGCCTGCATGTACTAATCCTTTCATTGCATTGCTTTATAGGCATGATAATGATTATATTGAAAGATGTTCGATGTTGAATATCAGTAAAAGCGAAGCATGATGAAGACTTCCTGATCTCATTGGTGCGCATCATGGACAAAGATCGAGGTGCTCCAAGATAGAACCATCATCTACATGCACTGAGAACAATGAATAAATAAGGGGGGGGAGGAATGTAATGCCCCTGACTTGACCCTCGAATTGTAAATGAATATATACATATGATATTTCGGCTAGTGAGTTGGGTACTATTGAGGTTTACGTGTTTGTGTGTGTAAGTGTATTTGGCCTACTGGAGTGGGTACAAATATGTTCTGAGGTCGGAGTGTCTATGTGGTTAGGTTGGAGAGCTTATGAACTAGAAGGCCAACAAGCCTAACATATGTAACCTGTAAAAACATATGTATTAATAAATGACTTCAAGACTATAGACCAGAGGATGAAAAATGTATGGGGGGCTAAGACTCCATAAAAGGGAAAGGTGAGAAGGAAAAACCAAGGCATGGTTACCGTGCAAATAACTTTTACTAATGTATAATTCCTAAAGCAACTTTATGAGATGATATTACAATATATTATAATGTTATAATATAATTTAATATAAGAATAGTTATATTGAGTCGTAAATAAAAGGTAAAGGGGGGAATTAGATATTCAACCTTCCTTTCTATTAAATACTACCAAGGTGATGATTGTGGTGTCGGTTTCGGCAGAACCAAAGGATCCTTGGTTACTCCACCCTAAGGACCCTAGGCCGGTTTGGGTACGAATGCACTTCTCCTTGGGCTACCTTGGGGGAGGTTGGAGCCCCGAAGAGAGAAGTGTAGGGACGTGTGTCCTTGTATGGGCTTAAAGGGTATCTAGATATCCTTAAGGGTAGTTGAAAATTCTGAGAGCCACAGGGCTTTGAGACATCCCTAGTTGCCCTAAGTTGGAAACCTTGAAAGGGTAGTGGCACAACCTAATGGACTACAAGTGCACACAAGGGGGTGAACTACCTTGGGTTGTGTGGGTTGATAGGGGACGTGAGTGTGTTGGTTGGAGGCAGCTAGAGTTTAGTATCTTGCCCTTGATCATGTTTGGCACTGGTTATGTACTTGGCTTTAGGTAAGTTATTGGCCATGTGTAGACATGGCCCCAAGTTGGGGGTGACCTATTGTTGAGAGGTTAGGAGCAACATGGTCAATTGTTGAGTAGAATGTCTGAGGTCTACAACTAATCAGTGGATTGTATCATATAAGCGTTCAAACATGTTTTATGTGTTTATGGTAATTATGACTATCATGCATGTTATTATGTCATTTTAGCTATGTTATATAAATATATGTGTGTGAGAGTAGCATCGTCCTAGCTTTGGGAGATGTTACAATTTTTCATATAAATAAATAGTAAGAATAGTGATTATTAATGCAATTTAGTATTAATACTTTTAATATTATTATATAATTAAAATAGTTCAATAAAATATATAATCATTATAAAATAATTAAAATATTTTATATAATAAAAAATTAAAATGCACTAAAATAAATTCTTGATACCATTTAAAAAAATTATATAAATATTTCAATATTATTATTGTATACTTATCTAAATACATGTACATGGCTATTTTGATTTTTTTTTTTTTTAATATAAGGTTGACTCTTTTTTTAAATATAAGGTTGACTTTTTTTTAAATATAAGGTTGTGTGAGATTTAAAATGTGTTTTTAAATTTATAAATAAATTCAATACCTTAAAAAAAATTAGAAATTCAAATTAATTAAATTAAACAACTCAAATTTATAATTCTATTTTTTTAAGTTATCATTTTTTAGTTGAAAATTTTTGGGAGAAAAAGGAAGAAGTCTTTTGTTGCTTTGTTGATTTCAGAAAAGCCTTTGACACGGTCCTTAGGGATAAGCTTTGGTACATAATGGAGGAACTTAGGATTCTTAGACATCTTAGAGCAGTTGTGCATAGGTTGTATGAAGAGGTGAAAGCCAAAATTAGAACTTCAACACGCATCTTTGAAAGTTTTAAAATTGATATTGGGGTCAAGGAAGGTTGTCCATTGTCTCCCACCCTTTTTGGTTTATATATTGACAAAATTGAGCTAAATACACAAGGGGGTGACGATGTCCATTTGGGTGAGTTTGTTGTAAGGCTTCTTTTGTATGCGGATGACCTTATCCTAATTGCTAAATCTGCTCTTGGTTTGCAAGAGCACTTACTTTCCCTTAAACAATTTTGTAGAAGGGTGGGGATGCAAGTCAATATTAGCAAAACAAAAGTAGTGGTTTTCTCTAACAAAAGAAAACATAACTAGCATAAGTTCTACTTTGAAGGTAGCACTCTAGAAGTTGTGGATTACAAATACCTCATAATTGACTTCAACAAAAACCTAAGTTGGGACATTTGTAGAAAGAAAAGAACTTTGGGGGGTTGGAAAGAATTTTATGCTTTTCAAAGAGGAGTAGAGAGGCAGAGCTATGGGACTAGAATCTTTTTGGCCTTTTAGTGATTCTGGTGGTTCTTTGCGGTTGTGAATTGTGGGCCAGCAATACATTTGACATGCAGTGGAAATAAATTGCGAAAATTTAGAAACGCATGATTACAAACAAGTTCAAAATTAAAAGCGCAATTCCTTGTGATATCTTCTTAAGTGAAATGGGGGTTACTTCTATTAAAGCAATTGCTATGGTGCGAGTCATAAGATATTTAAAAAAAATTGAGCAAATGGAAGAGAGCATGTGGCATAAGGTTGTCTTTATTGACATATTGTGCAAAAGAAAGAAGACTTGGATGTGGCAAAACAACAAATGGTTTAGTAAATGGGGTATTTGCTTGAACATGTGTCCCATAAAGAACAAAGAGATAAAAGTCTTAGTTATGGATAAGTTCCACAAGTATACTTGGGATGAGAAGCTAGGGAGAAAGAAACAATACTATATTGAATAGTTTAATCCCACTCTTAACCATCAACAAAAAATGTATATAGGGGCTAATATTTATTCGAGAGCCAAAATTATTATTGCTCAGTTAAGGACTAATTCTCATCAACTCCGTTTTGAAATAGGGCATTGGAAAAGGCCAAAAGAAGCGTGGGAAGAAAGAGTAGGTATTTTTTGCTCTTCCGAAAAAGGGGAAACAAAAAAGCATTTCATTTTAGAATATGAGACCTTCAAAGACATTAGGGAAAGTTATGTAGATATTTTGGCAGCTAGCTCTTGGGATAATTTATTTAGTGAGAGGTTTGTCGAGAAACTTGGAGCGTTTATTGTGAGGCTTCACAAGAAAAAAATTGAATACAAAAATACAATGACAAATCAATTTATCCCATAAATTATCTTTAACCTCATAAATATTAAAAAATAATTTTTTCCTTTCTTTATTTCTAATTCCATTTATTTATTTTTAAAACAACCACATTAACATTAACATTAACATTAAAATTAAAATTAAAATTAAAATTAAAATTAAAATTAAAAAATAAATAAAAATAAAAATCATCAAAAATTGAAACTACAGTAATAACATGTTGCACGTTTCCCAAGTAAAGTTTAAAAACGTAAGTCAAAACGTGCCCCATCTCTCGGAATTGATGGACCATGTCGCCCAGGTAAAGTTGGAAAATGTCATTTAAGACATGACCCGTGACGAGGACAATAGGTGGACAATATCATATGACACTAGAAATTAACTAATTTTATGTACTCATTCACTGAACTAAATGGTAATAATCGAGGAAATTGATGTCAATTTTACGCTTCGTTGAATGAAATAATTACGGAGCACTCAATTTTGAATAATGATCAATGATTATATTCGGGTTTGAGAATCATGATCAAAATGTATTCTCTTTATAAACAATATTTATATTTATTTACTTCGGTGAGATTTGGTGAAGAATTAAAGAAGACCATGGTTTAATTTAATTGCGGTATGTTTTGATTTTTTAATTTGAAATTGATAATATAATTTTTTATTTATGGATCACAGAAGTCTAAATACCTTAATAAATTGTGATTTTTTATCATTTTAAATATATTTTTGAAAATATAAATAGATTTAGTGGTGTAAAAAATTTGAAGTATTTGGAGTGTGTAAACTACACAATTTGAAATTTAAATTTTTATGATAGTGCTAATTTCTATAAGAAAAAGAATCTAGATAAAAATAGTCCTTACAATGGTTTAGAGAATGATATTTTTAGCCTAAGGAATCAAGGCAATATTCTTTTAATGGGCGACTTTAATGCTCGAACTTCAAGCAACCAAGCTATCCTTCTAAGCAATCATTCCAACCCTAATCCTTTTTGGTTAGATGAAGATTTTCCTCTGGCTAGCCAGTACAAAAGGAGCTCTAAAGACCAAGGGGATAATTTGTTTGGATCAGAGCTAGTCAAGCTCTGTAGTGATCAGGATCTCATAATTTTCAACGGTCTAAAAAAGTGGCCCAATTCTAGCCAGATGACCTGCATCCATGGGCTTGGTAGCAGTGTGGTAGACTATGTTATCTCCGATCTCCCTTTATACAATGAAATAATAAATTTTGACATCTTAAACGACCATGAGCCTGACTCTGATCATAGGCCTTCACTTATAACTCTCAATTTTGTCATGCATAGAGATCCCATAGAAGGTAATACTTATAACCAAAAGAACTTAATCTCTGATAGAAATAAAAAAGATCTATTTCTAAATGAATTAAAAACTAATTTGATTCCTTTATCTAGCATAGACAACATAGAAGAACTCTATCATAATTTTACTACAACCCTCTCATATTCTATTAACAAGTTCTCAATTGAAGTTTCAAGTAATAAAATAAATAGCAAAACCAACCCATGGTATGACAAAGATTGTAAAAGTGCGAGGAGAGCAATTAAGGAAGCTGTTGATGAATCTCTTCAAATTGACAAGATAAAATATACAAAGCCCTAACTAAAAGGAAAAAAAGGCAGTATATTCCTAAAAGACAGAGAATATCTTACACCTCTCTAAGGTAGCTCCTAAGAAATTCTGGAGGCAGATTCTAACTAGGAAAACTAAAGATAATAATAAAATTGCTTTACACGATTGGAATTCCTATCTTAAAAAGCTTTATGAATCTCCAAATGTCATGGATAACTTTGAAACCCTGCTCACTACAAAAGAAGTTTTCTCATTAGAAGACATTGATTTTGGGATTAATCGTTTGGCTAATGGGAAAGCTAAGGACATTGAAGGTTACCAGGCGGAAATCCTAAAAATTGGAGGTCCTGTCCTCATCCCCCACATCCATAAGCTTTTCAATCAAGCGGTCAAGCAAGGGTTCCCTAAACCATGCTAACAAAGCCTCATTATCCCTCTTTTTAAAAGTGGGGATACAAATAACCCCTTTAATTACCGGACAATTATGATCAGCCCTCTCCTAGCCAAGTTATATGGTATTATTTTGGAAAAGAAGTTGAGCATATGGCTTGAAAGTGAGGGTAAGTGGGCTAAAGGCCAAGCGGGTTTTAGAAGGCAACACTCAACAACAGACCACCTCGTTACGCTTAGGATCATTATGGAGAAATTCTGCAATGATAAATCCAATCTCTTCTGTTTCTTTGTGGACTTTAGAAAGGCTTTCGATACGGTTCCTAGAAACAACCTATGGAATAGATTAGAAGAGCTAAAGGTTCCTTTTGAGTTGAGAGCTGCTGTTATAAGGTTATACGAGAATGTAATTGCCAAGTTAAAGAGCAATGAGGGGTGGTCGAAAGATATTAAGTGTAATATCGGAGTTAAACAAGGTTGCCCCCACTCCCCTACCCTATTTGGCATTTACATTGACAAGCTAGAAGGTTGTTTAGAGGAAGCAGGATGTGCTGGCATGATCTTAGCTGGGATAGTCATCATCCTTCTTCTCTACGCTGACGATATCTTTCTTCTTGCAAGGTGCCCATCTGATCTTGATAAGCAACTTAGACTTCTTAAGGATTTCTGCTCTGCCATGGGTATGATTATTAATACTGACAAAACAAAAGTTATGATTATCAAATCCAAGAAGGACACTTACGCTAATTTTATGTATGGAAATAGTAACTTGGAGGAAGTGTCTTCCTACAAGTACCTAGGAATTGATATTCATCACAAGCTCAACTGGAACTATAGCATTGAGAAAAGGATTAATGGGGGGTGGAAAGCTTATTTTGGTCTTGAAAATAATTGTAAACGATAAACCTTGTAATGTGGGATAGAAAAAAGTTCCTTTTTGAAACTTTAGTCACTCCGGTTATCTTATATGGATGTGAGGTTTGGGGTTGTAGCATCTCTAGAGAATCTTGGAGAAAGATTGAGCAAATCCAGAAGCGTTTTAGAACGTATAACCTCAAAATTAAAAGCAACACACCCTATCCTATTCTCCTTATAGAAGTGGGTCTTTCCCCTATCGAGAGCCTAGCTATGACTAGGCTTCTGTTGTACAAGCACGAACTCAATAACATAGGAAACCATAGACTTCCTAAACTAACTTTAAATTCCAGCCAAAACCACCTAAGGCTCAAGCGAGGCTGGTATAAAGACACCACGGCCTGGTTAAACGATTGGGAGATCGACGAGAATGTTGCATTGCAAAACATTAATAACATTAAAAATATTGTTACTTCTAAGTTCAAAGAAAAAATGTGGTGTGAGAAAGATTTAGCAGCTAAAAGAAAATTAAGATATTATAAGGAGGTCATCAACCCCACCCTAGAATTGTAGGAATTTACAGGGTAAGTTCCTCAGACAGAACACCAAAGGACACCGCTCACAAACAGATCACAGATCAATACACCAGTATTTTGACGTGGTTAAAACCCTCAAAGAGGGAAACAGTCCACGGCCTGAGCCAATGCGGCCACTTCAGGCAATTTATTAATAAAAGAATGAAAATTTACATATGCTTCTCTCATAGACGGATTACCCTACAAATGACCCTCCATGCTATTTAAATAGAGATCATGGACCAATCGGGTGTTAAGCCACGGATCAAGTGTCGGTAATACCGAGGAGAGAATGAACCGTCCGATCACTACATATCGTGACCGTCGGATTGTAAGTTACAAAATGTACATAGTAAAGAAACACACTTTACCTAACTCTATACTAGACCAAGTTGTACTTAACTATTTCTTATGTGTCAGAATATCCTAACATCCCCCCTTAAGAACAACTTGGGATAGGATTGAAGGATTTACAAATATGACACGATAGGAGAAGGAAGGAGGCGCTAGAGCCTATCCCCCCTTAGTGACAACTTCCTAAACTCCA
This sequence comes from Pinus tabuliformis, assembly GCA_031772625.1. Classification (NCBI taxonomy): domain Eukaryota; kingdom Viridiplantae; phylum Streptophyta; class Pinopsida; order Pinales; family Pinaceae; genus Pinus; species Pinus tabuliformis. Next base: position 1,315,592,038 of record CM062809.1, read on the forward strand.
ACCATAAATCGAAGTTTAGTGAACTTCGCCTCTGTGAGAGCCTTTGTAAAGATGTCTACCACTTGATCATCTGTTGAACAATATTGCACTTCAAGAACATGGTCGTGAATGAGCTTTCTGATGAAGTGCATGTGCAGTTCAATGTGTTTGCTGCGCTGATGTTGGACTGGATCTTTGCATAGCTGAATGGCACTTTGATTATCACACCAAAGTGTAGTCGGATGCTGCTGCTGAAAGCCAAACTCTGACAGGATCTGACGAAGCCATAAGGCTTCCTTACTAGCTTCTACGGCACCACGATATTCTGCTTCTGCTGAAGAAAGAGATATGGCACCTTGTTTCTTGCAAGCGCATGTAATAGGTCCTGAACCAAGAGTGAACACATAACCTGTAGTAGACTTCCGATCATCAGGGTCACCAGCCCAATCGGAATCAGTGAAACCAACCAATAGAGGAGATGCTTCGGCACTGTAATGAATCCCAAACTGAACTGTACCTCGAACATAATGAAGTATTCTTTTAGCTACTTTCCAATGACTTTCACGTGGGTTTTGCATAAACCGCGCAACAAGGCCAACAACAAAGGAAAGGTCAGGACGAGTATGGGTTAGATACAAAAGTTTTCCTACAAGTTGACGGTATAAGGTAGCATCGACTTCAGGAGAAGTACAAGTGACTGAAAGTTTGACTCCAGACTGAAAGGGAGAAGGGGCTGGCTTACAGTCTTCCATGTGAAAGTGGCGTAGAATATCACAGACATACTTGGACTGAGAAAGGGAAATACCTTCCTTGGATTGCAAGACTTGAAGACCGAGAAAATAATGTAAGTGTCCTAAGTATGTCATTTCAAACTTCCTTTTAAGGCTAGACTTCACATGGTTTATAAGGTTGGGATCACTACCAGTCAGGATAATATCATCAACATAAAGAACAAGAATTATAAGAGACTTGCCCACTTTCTTGGTGTAGACAGTATTGTCAGAATGACACCTAGAGAAGCCAGATTCTAAAAGAAAGTTATCCATTTTGGCATACCAAGCTCGAGGAGCTTGCTTGAGACCATAAAGGGATTTCTTAAGCTGACATACAAGGCTGGAGTCTGTTTGTATAAAGCCAATAGGTTGTTCCATATATATTTCTTCATGCAAGTTCCCATGCAAGAAGGCAGATTTAACATCCATCTGATGGACTTCCCATTTGAAAGAAGCAGCAAGGGAAAGAACAAGGCAGATAGAGTTCATTTTGGCAACAGGGGAGAAGGTTTCAGTGTAGTCAATGCCTTCAACTTGTGAAAAACCCTTAGCAACAAGACAAGCTTTATGTTTATCAACTTTCCCATCTGGTCCATACTTGGTTCTATAAACGCATTTGCATCTAACAAATTTTCGTCCCTTTGGTAGAGGAACAAGATCCCATGTATCATTTGCCAATAATGAATGATATTCTTCATTCATAGCTGCTTCCCAATCTGGATGGCCTGAAGCTTCTGCAAAGGTGTCAGGATCATAATTCACTGAAGCTTGAGCCAGTAAAGAAGAGGCTCTCTCGAACTGAGAACGTGTACGTCGCTGAAATGTAGGATCACCGGCAAGATCACTTGCTGCATCCCGAGTAGCACGGAACCATTTTGGAATCTGAGGAGCTGAAGGAGGATCCTGAGAAGGTGGGGGAGGATTTTCATCCTCGCTTTCATCATCTGAAGAAGAAATATTTTCAAAAGTAGAAGAGATAGGGAGAGGTGGCACATCTGCCGAACTAGGCTCGCAGGCCGATATATTTTCATCAAACTTTACATCTCTTCTAATGATAACATTTTTGGACTTAAGTGGAATAAGTCTATATCCTTTGACATCTTCAGAATATCCAACAAAGATACATTTTTCACTCTTAGGTTCTAAAGCTTTATGTTTCTCCTCTGGAATATGGGCCCATGCTTCACTTCCAAAAACACGAAAGTGACTTACATCTGGTTTGATTGAGCTCCATGCTTCTTCTGGAGTGATATTCTCTAAAACCTTAGTAGGAGTGCCATTTATTATGTAATTTGCACAGTTAATTGCTTCTGCCCAATAATTAAGACTAAGTCCTTTAGATTGAAGCATACAATTAGCCATTTCCTTTAAGGTGTGATTCTTCCTTTCAGCTACACCATTTTGTTGTGGAGTATATGGAACAGTATGTTGATTTGAATTCCATTCTCAGTGCAAAAGTTGATGAATGTGTTTTTAACATATTCTCCGCCATTATCAGATCTTAGCTTAAGAATTTGATGTCCATATTGTTTTTCAACAAAGGCCTTAAAGGCCAAGAACATGTTAAATACTTCACTCTTGAGTTTTAAGAAGTATACCCAAGTGTGTCTGGAGAAATCATCAATGAAAGTTAAGAAATACTTGTAGCCAGAGAATGAAGCAACTGGAAGTGGACCACATAAATCACTATGCACGAGCTGTAAAGGGGCTGAGGCGTGCCAAGAGGCACGTTTTTCAAAATTGTCCCGATGATGTTTTCCGAGTACACATCCGGAACAAACACCATCTCTGCAAGATACCATTGGAAGACTTGTCACCATATTTCCTTTACATAGACTCTGAAGAGAGCGATAGTTTAAGTGACCAAATCGCTCATGCCAAAGTTTGCTCACTTCATCATTATGAGCAACAAATACTGAGGGAAGATTTGATGACCCAAAGTTGTGAAACTTATACAACCTTGTAGAATCATCAGCAATTCCAGTAGCTAAAATCTGTCTAGGATCTCTTAGGTCCTTAATTACAACATCGTGAGGTGAAAATTCAACGATTTTACCTTCACCTGAATGGGTTATCTGATATACAGATAGAAGGTTGCAGGATAAGGTTGGAACACATAATACATCATTAAATTGACCATTGTCTAAATGAACAGTTCCAGTCCCTACAACACTAAGAGATCTATCATCACCAACATATATATTTTTGGTGTTACAATCATTTAAAGAAGAAAACATGGCTTTGTTTTTGGCCATGTGATAAGAAGCTCCAGAATCAATGAGCCACTCATGAGAATGAGAAGAAGAAGATACATTTAGTGCATAACCGGACCGAGATGCTTGACAACCACATGCAGAAAGTGCCATTTCTGAAGATGAAGTTGAAGTTGAAGAGTGCTCCAAATGGATGTTATGCTTCTTCATTGCTGCTTCCAAGGCTTCCATCTTCTTAAAGCATTTGGATTCTAAGTGGCCATCTCGATTACAAAAGTTGCAATGTCTATCAGTCTTCTTCCCTTTGTTTTTATTTGTCTTATCATTTTGTTGAAATGATTTTTCATTTTGAGGCAGAAATTGCTTAGGACCATTCTTTTTAGGATACGACTTCTTAGGATTCTTTGAATTTGGTTGCTGCTGGGCGGCTAACGCTTTCTTAGAAGCTTTCCAAGATGAAGAAGACCAAGGTGTAAGAGTTTTTCTTGTTCTCTTATTAAAGAATCACAAAAGGAATCAAAGGAAGGGGACTTGTAGGTTTGTCCTTGAGAAATGGAGGCTTCTCTTGTAGAATGGTAGTTGGAAACAAACACAGAATAGGCTGGTCCCAACTTAGTAAGAATGAAATAGATAAGGCTACTATCTTCTTTCTTAACCTTAACACCTTCCAAGAGAAGTCTAAGGGTTTTGAACTTGGACAAAAAATCTTCAATGCAAGAAAAATTATTGGGGTCCAATGTAAGCAATTCATTTTCAAGTTGATGGGCTTTAAGTTCATTTTTAATTCCAAAGACTTTAGTAATTTGTTGCAGTGCTTCATCAGTGATACCATGTAGGAATTTACAGGGTAAGTTCCTCTGACAGAACACCAAAGGACATCGCTCACAAACAGATCACAGATCAATACACCAGTATTTTGACGTGGTTAAAACCCTCAAAGAGGGAAACAGTCCACGGCTTGAGCCAACGCGGCCACTTCAGGCAATTTATTAATAAAAGAATGAAAATTTACATATGCTTCTCTCATAGACGGATTACCCTACAAATGACCCTCCATGCTCTTTAAATAAAGATTGGATATTTCTAGTCACCCTGGTCCATGCATGGTTGTCTGGAATATAGAATTTTAGTGGGTTGGTGAGGGCATCAATTGCTTCTTGCAAGGCAATGGTTTAGGTTTCTTTCTTTCATTATGTCTGGGTCTGAAGTGCTAAGGTTTATTTCACTCTGTTTGGAATTTAAGTTTCAGTCTATGGTTTGGGCTTGGGGTGCTTTGTCATCTATTATATGGTATTACTTTGGGGCTTATTGAAACGATTTAAGTTTGGTCAAGCAAGTTTTTCTTTTTTTTGGTTTAAGTTCTTTGGGCACTGGTGTGTGATGCCTTTATCATGGAAAACAAAGCCCCTATGGGTTGAATGTCATGGATGGTCGCATCCCACAGGTGTTTGTGGTCTTCAATTTTATTGGTTTTGGAGATTTCTAGTCGCCTTGGTCCATGCATGGTTGTCTGGAATATGGAATTTTAGTGGGTTGGCGAAGGCATCAATTTCTTCTTGCAAGGCAATGGTTTAGGTTTCTTTCTTTCATTATGTCTGGGTCTGAAGTGCTAAGGTTTATGTCACTCTGTTTGGGCTTGGGGTGGTTTGTCATCTATTATATGGTATTACTTCGGGGATTATTGAAACGATTTAAGTTTGGTCAAGCAAGTTTTTCTTTTTTTTGGTTTAAGTTCTGTGGGCACTGGTGTTTGATGCCTTTATCGTGGAAAACAAAGCCCCTGTGGGTTGAATGTCATGGATGGTCACATCCCACAGGTGTTCGTGGTCTTCAATTTTATTGGTTTTTGCTCCTTTGTTCAATGGTATCAGAGAGTAAGTGCTTGCTCGATCTTGTCATGTCCTTTGTCTCTCTTGTTGGGGATTCTTTCATGTCTGAGTTTTGTGTTTGGAGTTTCAATGATGATATTGTGGGTTGGTACCCTAGTCTATTAGAAAGTGGGTTTGGTTTTTTCTCTTGTTTCTTTGCAAGTAGAAGTATTCACAACAATTGCCCTAGGTGTGGCCCTCATGTCTTAAATATGCCATTGAGACAAAGAATGCAATATAGATTGAGGAGAGGTGGCAGTGCTCCGTAGGGCCAGAGAGGAGCGAGAATCTTCGCTTATGATTCGACTAGCACTTCAATGTTGTTCTGCTATATACAAGGAAGGAAATTTGTAAGCTTGAGACTCAAGTGGTGGTTGAAAGACAATCCCATTCAAACTTTGAAATTACGGAGGGCATGTCAGCACGAGTTTCTGACCCTTAACACACTAAGGGCAGGAAGAAGAAATATTTGAATTATGTGTCTTTGCATTGGGAAATGAAGACCTTGTTGGGTCTAGTCTTGTAAGACAAGAACGTGGAGTGATATAAAGTCTTTGCCACCTTGGAAGACATTAAGATGATTTCCAAGATTGACTCCCACTTGGTGCATGAGGAAGGTCACATTACTTGTGAATCGGACAATGGTAACCTGGTGCATCCTCCAAGCTCAAGTGCAAGGGTTGCTGCAACAATTTCTTCCTGGAATAATGACCAGTGATTCAACAGGGTGTTGTTGCAGTTGGTTGGCATATGTGGTTGTCTTTGGCCTAATTAGCAAGTCTCTTGTCTCTTTGTTGGTTTTAATTTTAGTTTGGTTAATTGTTGGCTTTGGCATTTTGGTCTTAGTATTGTTGGTCGCGAGTCAGTTGTGGCTCTTATGTATGGTATATTTTATGATATATTTGTTAAGTCTTTTGTAATTTATAAGCCCATTGTGGCTATCATGTTTGGTATATTTTTGATGAAATATTTGTCGGATATGTATTGTAATAGGGGCTGATGGAATTGACATCGGTCTTGGAACGAAGATGGATATGGGTACCTTTGTTTTTGGGCATATTTGGGGAATGACCAGTCCTGGTTTACCAATCATAATGTATATAGGAGGATTTGATGCCTCAGGGAGAAATTTGGAAGAACTATATATCTTTGTTTTTTTAATTAATATAAAGCCTTCATTTACGAAAAAAATGGAAATGAAAAAATAAATAATTGAAAAAATATATATGTAAAATGTATGTTTGAAAGAATGAGAAAAATGTTAAAAATGAGGAGAAGTTAAATAAAGATTAAAAATAAGGAATAATAACATTAGTATATGTTGTGATTTCCATAAAGAACTATGGCATTTGTGTGAAACATATAAACTTTTGAGTGCATACTTCACTCACGAGCAAATGAAGATGTTTGTTTGAAGTTAATGAGGAGAGCATTAAAAAAAAACTAGTAGAAAATGAGAAAAATAACAAAAAATAAGATAACACTAGTTATGTTGAAGAAAAGTGTAACTAGGTTCGGTATTTGTAAATGTAATTTTGATCTTTGTACTTGTCAAGAAAAAGAAATAATATTTTTGTAAATTATTTGAATGAGTTTCTTGCTCATTCCATAGGTATATAAAGGTCAAAGAATGAAAGTCATGTTAAAGAGATTTTCTTGAGCATGTCTATGGGTCAACCTAGTGTCAAGTAGCCCTCCAAGACAAGCACAATCCTCCAAAGAATAAGACTTCCAACAAAGCAAGGTAAGAGACAGTCATTAGATTCACTCATGTCAACTCAATAAATAGACACAACACTTCACACTGTAATGTCAGCTTATTTATAGAGACGTGACTACTATAAATACCCTGTTGGGGTCGCCACAGGAAACACACAACTTCGGATCACTCTGAAACTTCAGACAACACAATGAATCTCAGACTAGTCTGCAAATTTGGATGGGTGTAGGAAAAATAGAGTCTCAGATATCTCAGTGGACAATGTAACCTTCTCGGTGATATCAATCTCAACTTAAATATGATAATAAATCTCTCGGTGCAAGGAGAATATAGTCACAAGGTCTTAGCACATGAAGAAGACAGTCATGATCTCGATAATGAAGATGATCTCAGATTGCACGGTAGTACACATACCTCAACATAATCATGGTAAAATGATCTCATAGTAATGATATCTCTGTATCGACATACTGAATGGAGTCACTGTCTTAATAAGAAGGGTTACAGTGATCTCACTTTGACAAGGAGAAGTTCGGTGATCATATAGTAATGTTTTCTTGGTATATTGAACTCAACCATGATCTCAGTCTTAGGAAAGAAGCAGAAAGGGTATCAGTGAAGGGGAAACAATGGTGTGCAACAATGATTTCCTCAGTGAAGTAACAATGATGGTGAAGAACTCAACAGTGATAAAGGATACGATTGGTTTCTTGGTCTTGGAATGGCATAGTAAGTCAAGGGTCATGGTCTTGGTGTTTTTCAATTGGAATTTCTATAAGAAAAATTATGTGCGGGTTTTCCTCTCCAAGAGAGAGAGGTTTTGGCCCTGTCAGAATGCCAACATCTTATGTTCTTGTCTCTTTGCTTTTTGGTAGTTATTTGATGAAATAAGAAATACACACTCTAATAATGTCAAAGAGAAGATACTGCTAATAAGAAAATTAAAAATGCCTCACAAATAGTTATCAAGTCAAGAAGAATCTCATTAACTATAACTACCCTAGATTATTTAACATGGTATCAGATCTATGGTTACAGTCAAAGGAAGGGTAGAAAAGAGACATTTCAAGAATAAAATTTATAGTAGGGCATCAAAGCAAGATTAAGGACATCAAGATCTGCATTAAAGAAACAAACCCTGATCTTGATCAAATCCTAGCAATCTACAACAACAGTCTACATCAGCAAGTTTGTCTATCCAATCAAGGAGACAGTCTACAGCAGCAAGAGCTTATGTCTCCACTTTCATCATCAAAAGGCTACCAAGACCCTCATCAAGATGTATACAAAACAAGACAGCTCGAAGGATTTCAAGATGAGTATCACATCATCTTAGAGAAATTTGAAACCCTGGGAGCAACCATGATCTAAAAAAGAAGGCAAAGCATGTTGAAGGCACTGTCATCTCCAAGGTTATGAAATCAAGAAAGGGTCATCTCCTTGCCCTAGAAGAAGATCATCTGAGGAAGCAACAAACCATCCTCAGCAAAAGGGAGCAACCTTTTCTATCTAAGGAAAGGCTTTCTCACTTGAAAGACGATCATCCAAGAAGAAGCCCGCATACATCTTCTTCAAAGATCATCAACATGATCAAGGTGAAGATTTCATCTTCACATGACAAGTAAGCATCTTTTCATTTTATAATTAAGTTTGGTTAAATGATTTCATGATTGCAAATACATCTATACGTTGGATGGGTCATCAAGATTCCTTGCATGAATAAGGAGGATAGTCATAGTCCTCTAAGAAGTTGAAGTCATTAAGCATATCAATAGGTCTCCTTTGAATTTATGGAAAGGGATGCTTATGAAAGATCCCCTCACATAGCAATATTGGATACATCAAAGTGATGGAGATGATAAACTCATTCTCTAAAGATGCAATGAAGAAGGTCACATGAAATCTGATCTACATGAAAGTAAAGAATATCAAAGGATGTAGGATATCTCCCATCTACAAGACCTAGAAAGGAAGATAACCATAATGCACTAACATATAATCAAGGTAACAAATATCCATGGGATAAGAAGGTTACCACATTCGAAAACTTATGGTCTCTATGCTAAATAGAGAAATACAAGTGGATGACAAAAGTATTGAAGGGTAAAGGACTAAATCAAGTGCAGAAAGAAAAGGGAAGTTTGGTCCTCGAACAAGGCAGAATAGGTATAGCTAAAATTATGGAAGCTCATATCACTAGATAGATGGAGGAAGTTAAAGAAAAGGGCCCAGGAAAGAGGGAGTAACATATCTCTATGATTGGGATAATATCCCTCACAAAATGGTCCTATCATAAGCTTTTGTTATAATATATGACAATGATGATAAGCTGCATCGTAGGATCATGGAAACATTATAAACAAGAGCTCGTGACTGGGAATCATGAAGGACAAAAATCCATGACAGACAAAACATGAATGATATAGCTCTTGGGAACCTTAGTGGGCATTAAAGGAAAGGAAGGAGTCATATAGGACAAGGGTCATCATACATCAAACTAAAAAAGGAAACATCTGCCAGTTGGGGATATACAAGATCCTAAAAAATTCTTTGATATAATATTCATTAGAAGGTTCACTAATATAGAAAGGAACTGATCGTGTTGGGTCCCTATAATACTAGTGATTACCCCATTACTATTGTAGTTGTACCCCTTATTAATATTGTTGTGCCCCTATTATCCCCATATTGTTATTACTGTGCCCCATAGAATCCCTCTATTGTTATTTTTGTGGATTTATATTATTATTGTTAGGTCGGCTGGGGTATATTGTGACTCCTTAGACTCCTATATATAGAAAGGAGGTTTTGTCATTTGAATCATCCAAAATTTGTTCATTTATGTAATGTAAAGGAGGTTTCCCCCTAGAAGAGGCTGAATTCTAAGGCGTTGATCTATCTTTTCTATCTTTTTCTTGAGCTGGTTTCATAACATTTGGTATAAGAGCTTTGGATTCTAGGGTTTCGCTGCTCCAAACAGGTCATTGTGGCATTTTCGCTATAACCTTTTTTTTTTTTTTTGCAACGTTTCAGAAGTTACAAAAAAAACCCATTTGAGAAGAAATTGCGTTGAACCTCGGGTCTGAATTTCAGAGCTGTTCGCGCTATATTTGCGGAGATATGACCTAAGGAAGCTGGTCTTTTTGCAGACTCCTGAATTACATTCCAAATAGGTGACTTGGGGAAAAGCGTCATAACTTTCTCTCTGGGGATCGAATTGAAATTTCGTAAGAAGGTACAAAAATAGGACGGACTCTAGTTTCTTGTATGCACAAAGGTTGAAACAGTGACTCGTGGCACGACGTACAAGTTTGCTCTACTGAACTAGTCTATAATCAAGTTAGTGTGGGAGATTTCGCATAACTCTTCCTTGGAGAATCCAATTTGGGTCAGACTTGTGGCATTGGAAAGAGGACACAGAGGGCTACTGCAGGTCACAAATTTAGATCTAGATGATTGGAAAGTACAGAGATACATCAGAGGCAATATCGAGCTCCTACAAAGTGAAAAAAGGTGTTTAGATTTTCTTAAATTTTTGCTTAAGCTTGGTTTTAAAATTTATTTTGAAGGAATTCAAAGGGCATAGTAGAGCATTATTATCGGTAACTGATGCGCCGAGGAAAGAAAATGCAAACACCTAGTAAGGAACCTGAAAGCTCTAGCATGACTCATGAAGAAGAGGAAGAAATGCAACATGATATATCAAAATTACAAGACCAAGTGCAACAACTGTCCCTTGCACAAAAAGGAACAGAATCTAAGATGGATGGTTTAAAGAAAGGCATAGAAGCTAAGATGGATTGTTTAAAGAAAGGTGTAGAAGCTAAGATGGATGATTTGAACATAGATTTGAAGACAGACATGGAAGAATTGAAGATAAATATGAATAAGTTGCTACAAGAAAGGGTCACTAATGGTGAAAGGGTAGTAAAGGAAACTCACGATGAGAGAAAAAGAAATGTTAATCATGATTCCATAGACTCTAATGTTGGATCAAAGATTCACCATATTCCAAAAATCGATATGAGGAAGTTTGATGGCAAGGATCCTGCAACATGGATATTATAGATGGAGCAATTTTTCGATCTCAATAATGTGCAAAACACACAAAAGGTACGTATTGCAACTTTATATTTGGAACCAAATCAGTTTGTATGGTATCAATGGCTTTGATCTCGTAAACAATTTATCACTTGGGCAATTTTTACGGAAGAATTGATAGCACATTATGATGATACAAAAAGCAACACTTTTTTTAGCCAATTGATAAGTCTCAAACAAAAGGGTTCAATAATGGAGCACATTGAGGAGTTCCAAAAATTGAACATAAGGGTAAAAGATATTCCAGAGGAGCATAGGATTGATGTGTTCATAGGGTCTTTAAAGGATAATATCCAACATGATGTTCGCCTTTTGGAACCTGATTCATTAGAGAAGGCATTTAGGTTAGCAAGAAAAAAGGAAAGCAAAATTATGGCAACCAGGAAGCATACCACTCACAACTATAAAGACGGAAGTGTTGTTGCCGCTAGTCTTCCACAACCTATAAGGTTAACACCACAACAATTGGAAGAAAAAAAAGAGCAAAAGGGATTTTTTATAGTTGTGATAGAAAATACACTAAAGGTCATAAGTGTGCTGAGAAGAAATTATTCTACATAGATTGTGAAGAGGAAGAAGAAAAGGAGAAAGAAAGGTCAAAAGAAGAGGATATACTCCAGGAACAAAGCCTAGATAAAGAAGAAATGAATCCGACCATATCTTGTAATGCATTGGTGGGAATTACCACTCCTCAAACCATCAAGATAGAAGGACAAATCAAGAAGAAAAAGGTATTAGTGTTGATTGATTCAGGAAGTACCCAGAATTTTATTCATTGTAAGGTAGCAAGAGAATTGAATTGCTTCTTATATCCAGCACCAGAGTGTCAAGTGATGGTTGCAAATGGAGGAACAATAAATTTCTCGGGAAAGTGCCATAATATCAAGCTATCCATGGGAGAATATGTATTGACTAGCCCAATGCTTTCCATTCCAATGGGAGGTGCTGATGTTGTACTAGGAGTCCAATGGCTACAATCCTTGGGTACAATAGCTTTTAATTTTCAAGAACTTTTCATGAAATTTTCTGTGGAAGGAAAGGAAGTTGAATTAAGGGGTATTGCAGGGAAACCAGGAAAGATAATCAGCTCTAACGGTATGACAAAGCTTCTAAAAAAGGAACAAAGAGGTGTAATTTCAAAATTATGTTCGCTAGATGTATCCACAGTGGAATCATATATTTCTCCAGATCTCCAAAAAGTCTTGGACAATCATTCCAAGGTATTTGAGACTCCCAAAGGTCTCCCACCTATTCGTGATCATGATCATGCTATTCATCTGATTCCAGGAAGTGTTCCTCCAAACATCAGGCCGTACAGATATCCCTATGCCCAAAAGAGTGAAATTGAACGTATGGTTGCAGAAATGCTAGAGGTTGGTATAATTCAACCAAGTCAAATTTCTTTCTCTGCTCCATTCATATTGGTGCACAAGAAGGATGGATCATGGCGCATGTGTCCGGATTATAGGGAGCTCAACAAGCTCACTATTAGAGATAAGTTTCCCATTCCTGTCATTGATGAATTACTGGATGAATTGCATGGATCAATTTACTTCACCAAGTTGGATCTTCGTTCAAGATATACTCAAATAAGAATGAAGATTGAAGACATTCCAAAAACAACATTTAGAACTCATGAGGGTCATTATGAATTTTTGGTCATGCCTTTTGGCCTTACCAATGCACCTTCAACATTTCAAGGTTTGATGAATTCAATTTTCAAACCATTCCTTAGAAAATTTGTGTTAGTATTTTTTGATGATATACTAATCTACAACAAGTCTTGGAAGGATCATGTTGAACATGTTGACAGGGTGCTACAACTATTGGAGGAGAAACAATTATATGCAAAAAGATCCAAATGTTTCTTTGGAGTACAAGAGGTGGAATATCTGGGTCATATTGTATCTCATGAAGGAGTTAAGGTAGACCCTACAAAATTAAAGCCATTAAGGAATGGAAAATTCCCACATCCATAAAGCATCTGCGAGGATTTCTCGGGTTGACAGGGTATTATCGCAAGTTTGTTAAGAATTATGGGAGAATAGCAGCAACTCTAACAACATTATTGAAGAAAGATGCATTTTCATGGACTCCAGAAGCAACAAAGGCATTCGAACATCTTAAAGAGGCAATGTTCCAAGCACCGGTCTTAGCTACACCGGACTTCACAAAAACCTTTATTGTGGAATGTGATGCTTCAGGAAATGGAATTGGTGCTGTTTTAATGCAAAATGAAAGACCCATTGCTTTTGAAAGTCGTCCAATCAAGGGAAAGTTTTTACACAAAGCTATTTATGAGAAGGAAATGTTGGCAATACTCCATGCACTTAAGAAATGGCGACCCTACCTAATGGGAAGACACTTCAAGGTAAAAACGGATCATGATAGCATTAAATACTTTTTAGAACAAAGATTATCCTCTGAAGAGCAACAAAAGTGGGTCACAAAGATGTTGGGTTATGACTTTGAAATCATCTACAAAAAAGGGAAGCAAAATGTGGTGGCAGATGCACTCTCAAGAAAGGATGAGGATGTGGAAGCATTGTTGTGCACCATTTCTATTATCCAACCAGATTGGATAAACGAAGCAAGGGAGGAATGGAAGAATGATGAAGAAGTGTGGGCACTTATTCGAAAGTTACAACAAGATTCCAGTATGTCTGATACATTTCGTTGGCAAAATGATTCGTTATGGTACAAATATCGCTTATACCTCTGTAAGAATTCCCAGCTAAAACAAAAGATTCTTATGGAATTGCACACTTCTCCCTTAGGAGGGCACATCACATCGAATATCAACAATAAGTCCTTCAACTCTTAAAGTATAACCTCGTGTTGGCACAGAATAGAATGAAACAACAGGCAGATCAACATCGCAGCGAAAGAAGTTTTGATGTAGGTGATTGGGTATTCCTATGGCTACAACCATATAAGCAAATGTCCCTCAAGCAAGCTAAGAAGGATAATAAATTCTCACCAAAGTATTATGGTCCATACAAGGTGTTGCAAAAGATTGGTACTATGGCATACAAATTGGAGCTTCCTGCAGCTTCTCGATTGCACCCAGTTTTCCATGTTTCATGTTTAAAGAAGGTTATAGGCGACAAGCTCCCAGTTCAAACAATATTGCCAGAACTTGATGAGGAAGGAAAAATTATATTGTAATTGGAAGCAGTCACAGAAACAAGAACTCAACAGCTACAAAATCGATCAATTTCGGAGTATCTTATCAAGTGGAAGAACTTATCCGCTGAAGATTCCACATGGGAGGATGAGAATTTTATACAGAAGTATACAGAACTTCTCAAGCGTTGAGGACAACACTTTTTTAAAGGAGAGGGGCATGTTGGGTCCCTATAATACTAGTGATTACCCCATTACTATTGTAGTTGTACCCCTTATTAATATTGTTGTGCCCCTATTATCCCCATATTGTTATTACTGTGCCCCATAGAATCCCTCTATTGTTATTTTTGTGGCTTTATATTATTATTGTTAGGTCGGCTGGGTTATATTGTGACTCCTTAGACTCCTATATATAGAAAGGAGGTTTTTTCATTTGAATCATCCAAGAATTGTTCATTTATGTAATGTAAAGGAGGTTGCCCCCTCGAAGAGGCTGAATTCTAAGGCGTTGATCTATCTTTTCTATCTTTTTCTTGAGCTGGTTTCATAACAGATCGATTTTTGTATGATTAGTTTTTTTGTGCTAATAACAATTACAGATTTATAAACATGTTCTTGCTTCTTGCTTTTTGTGCTGAGGTTTCCTTAGTTTTTGGTGCTTACAAACAGGTAAATTCCCTTAAGTTAAACAAGACATTCATAAGAAAAATAGATTCAGAAAAAATATTGGACAACAAACATGTACAGTGCAACAAAACATCAAAGAGACACATTAACAGAGTGTTTTGATGAATGAGTTCACCCCTCTTGGGCTACAACTCCTTGGTCCAGCTTCCACGGCTTAGGCCTCTATATTAGTTCAATGTGGAAAAAATGTTGTTTACAAAGCTCTATGGCTCTTGATACATGTACCAATGTGTTCAAAATGTCCAAATTAGCCAAAAATGACTATTGGATCTCTGAAAACTGACTCTGGCTGCTCTGGGTATGACCCCCTTCCTTGGTGGCTCTAGGCTTCCCTGAACTTCCCTATGGAAAAATCACCTGTAGAAGTCTTCTATTGCCTCTGAAACCTATACCAATGTCTTCAGAAGGTCGAAATCATCCAAAATTGACTATTCATTTTCCAAAATTGGTCGAAAATTGAGCAAGATATGCTTCATTTAATTTTTCCCTAGGAAACCCTGCTAAATCTGGAGGAGACTCCAGTTAGCACTGCCAAAACTGGCAGTTCCACCGAACTTGGCGCTCCGCTGAAATCACCGCCAACTTAAAATCCAACTAATTAATGTAAAACATGTTTAATTATTCGTTAAGCGTGATTAAGGGCGCACTTAGCGCTGGCCCGAGCCCTTGGTTTGGGCGCGTGGTCGCATGGGGTGGGGGCTGACCCGCAGGCCTGGCACCCCTCCTTCCCCCGCCGTCGACACTGTATGCAATTAATACAATATCGTGGCATTGGTTTTCAATATATTTGCCGATGGTCCATTAGTATGACATGGAGTTTGGGAGGGGGAGGTCATGGGTTCAAACCTGCCCTTCGCTCATCCCATATACATTTTACCCACACCAAATTTAAATGTGCCATTTAATGTATATGCGAACTTTGGCATAGTTTGGACTTTGGATTGAATATAGTTTGGAAGTTTGATATAATGCGGGTTTATAATGTTTATTATAGATATATATATATATATATATATATATATATATATATATATATATAGTTAAAAAATGATATAATATAATAATAATTATATATAATATTTAAATAAAAACAAATTCAAATTCCTTCTTGGATCCAATTAGGCAATTTCACTTTCACACAATCAAACTGGCGAATCCGGAGGTGACACTTGCCACAACCCCATTGGGCGAAAACTGAATAAGAGTCCCCTTGTTGACTGGACTGCCATATCATCATTTTGTCCTATTCTGCAATTTTTTTAGTTGTTTAGGAAAACAAACAGTAGGGCTTTTCTCCTTCATCTGGAATCTGTTTTAGGTGAAACAAATTGCACTGCAATCATCTTGACGAGACGGACGCAGTCGTACAATTTTCGAGCCAATTTGAGAAATTTGATTTTTGAGCTAAATACTGAGCACCTGATCATTCCTCCCTACTAGAAGCCTTTTGGACCCCAAAAGATACTATTATCTTACAAGTAGATGAGGGTACAACCACCCCACCTTTCCAAGCTCGATCCAATTGGCTTTTGACGAATTTGTTTCCTTGAGCTCCTCTTTAAGGAAATCAACATTCACTTGCCTTGAGGACCCTGTTCTATAATACTTGTACTTGTCTTTGCCCTTTTAAAACTGATCTTGCACTATTTGTTGCACCATTTTCAGTCGTTCATAGAAACTCATGGTTTTTTCCATGTCTCCATCAAAAGCAACATCCTTCTTACCAAAATGACATAACAAAATATAATGCAAATGGACGACAAATTTCACTACTTGGTTTTCATGACTCAAGCCCAATTGTACATATTGAAAGTATAAATTTTCTAAACATAGCTTTCATGTAAAACATAATGACGCTTGAGTACAACAGTTACATAACCAATAGGCCTAAAAGGCATAACAATGAACTTGTTGCTTATACCTCTTTTGTACCTTCGAACCAAGTGAAATTTTTTACAACTATCTATCCAATGAAAGTGTATGGATCGCTGCAACTTAATCTTTACACCATGAAAATCTTCTGAATGAAATAAGATGGTGAAGTTGCTTGCATAAACTTGAAACTCAAATGAACCTTTCAAGTTTGAAAGAACATAAAAAAGAATTGAACTGATCTTTTGGTTTGAAGCAACACATGCCTCTTGCTGTTTTCCTCCCCACCAGAAGACTTTGCACACACATGACAATGCATGCCAAGGAGCTTCGAAAGAAGAAATTCCAACAACAACTTTCCTCCAACATTGGGCTGCTCCCAACAAACCTCTTATCAAAATGATGATCTTGGGCGTTGACCAATCAACAATGGCATCCAACTTGGAGAGGCTTGCCTTCAACTTACCTCCTCTAATATCATGACCCAAATGCATCAAAGAAGTGAAACCCAACTTGTGCTTTGATATCTTCAAAATATCAAACAATTTTCCTTCATAGATGACATGCGCATAAGAAAAATTTCTAAACATGTGTATGTCACCCAAGTGGAAAACTTCTTCAAGGAATGACTCCTTTTTGCCATAACTCAAATACATGTATGTAGTAGAAGTGCTACAAAGAACATACAACATTAAAACCATATAATCCTTTCTTGTTTGGTGTTATGTATATTCTTGCAGTAACCTATTTTTACAAATTTGCTCTGGTGAAAACTACTCCTTTTGTCCTCTTTCTTGAAATACTCACCATTCCTCTTTGGCACCATAACCATCAGTGCACAACATGACATAAGGGATGATTGAATGAGCCCATTGTTCAACAAAATTTTGTATTGCACTGGTGTCTCTACACTTTGAAATTTCGTCAACCCTTGCATGCTAACATCACAAAGAGAAACCTCTTGCTGCAAAGATATTTCATGTGAAGTTTCTTTCTCCTTGAAGGACGATTCTTCCACAACTTGAAATATTTCATCACTCTGATGAACTGAAACAACCAAATCAGAATTGAAACTTGAATTACATGTAACAACATTTTCATAAACAATATCATCATTTGGATTGAACATGAGAAGTACTAAACTTTTACTTGAATTCACTAGTCTTTTTTCCTATCCATTATTAACCAAAGAAATGTTCAGCGTTTTGCGATGGGCTCTCACTATATAATCCACACCATCCTTGAACAAGTGATACTTGTTTTCATGGCAGTAAAAGATTGCTTTCCGGTCATACAAATATGGACTTCCCAACACCACACCTGAAATATCAAGCGATACCACATATAACTCTACTTCGTCAACAAAATTTGCAGTGATTGTAAACTTAAACAAACATTTTCTTGTAACCTATAAACTGGTGTCTCTTGTTATCCATTCAAAAGGGTATGGTTTATGGTGAGGTACAGTTTCAAGATTCAATATGTTGACTAAGTCTTCAGAGATTAGATTTTCTTGTGACCCACTATCGAAGAGTGTTTCAATCTTGGTGTGTTTAGATATGAACCTAACATGAAATAACTCAATTCGTCTCTTTTCATCTGGAGTAGTAGTAGTGTTACAGTTATGTGAACTAGAGCTTGCAATATCTTGTTTTCCTTTGATCTCCATGACAATGATTTTGTTTTAATCACCTGATTCAGAACCTAAATCTTCTTGAGTGATAGCAGTGGTTTTCTATTTCCCTTTATTGTTGAACTTATTTGGTCTCATTTCTGAATGCAATTTCCAGCAGTGGGCTTCATCATGCCCCTCTTTGGAACAATGTTTGCATGTGATTTTCTCCCCTACTTTCTTCACACTTGCATTTTTCTTTCCCTTCCATTTTCCACCCTTTTCTTTCTCCTTACCCTTAGGTGGCTTTTTATTACTACCCTCTTCCTGAATGTTCCTTCCTCTAGATTCAAGATGTGTGGCTTGCTCACATACTTCATCCAAATTTTTTGTATTAAACATAAGGATAGTATGTTTAAGATAGGAATGTAAACCCCCAATATATTTCAGTAGTGTATATTGGGAATTCAAATTCACTCCTAATAACAAAGGCCTTTTCCCAAACTCCTGTGTATAATCTTGGACTGTTTGGCCTTTAAGCTGCCTAAAATTCTGCCAACTCATAATGGATTTTTGCATATAGGCTAAAGGACAAAACTATCTTTTAATTGAAAAAACAAATTCAAACCAAGTAATGGACATCTTACCATGGATTCTCATTTCCTCTTGAGTCTTTGCTTCCCACCAAACTAGTGCAGCTCCTTCTAGCCTCAATGAATCCAACTAGATCTTTATATCGTCTTCTTGAAGGTTCTGAATTCTACAGTATAACTCCAACTGTCGAATCCAATTGTCCAACTTTTTTGAATTCACCTCTCCATTGTACATGGGAAGTTCAATTTTTATGTCCAATTTTAGTAATGGAGTGTTTCCTTTTGGGGTTTTGGAATGAGTATGGACATTTTCAATGGTGGTACTGGAAGATGATGTTGTGTGAGATGGTGAAGATGATGAGGATGGTGGAGATGGAGGTGGCTTCCCACCATTCCCTTTGGAATCCTTCTTCTCATCTTTTTTGTCCTCTAAGATTCCTTCTCCATGTGGAGTTTTAGAACTCTCTCCAACCATTCTGGTGTTCCTCTCTTCATAGAAGACTTTAACCATCTTAGTCAAAGTATAGAAAGCTTTCTTGAATTCTTCCTCTTCTGAAGAGGGACCTTCAGGCTTTCTTTCTCCAGACATAATGGCTATGGATTGAGGCTCAAAAATTTGTATTGATTGTACCTCTTCAATCTCAGTTGAAGACAAAAATTGAGGAGTTTCAAGTGCAGCTGGAATTGGAACTTTGGGTGGTGGATATTGTGGCCTTGTGGCTCTCCTTCTTCTAGGAATTACCTCAGGAGTTTCAACCAATAGCTTCCCTTCTCCTTTCTGTAACTTTAACCTTGTAAGCATCACCATTTTGCAAACATTAAAACCCTAATTAGGCAATTTTACCTTCACACAACGAAACTGGCGAATCCAGAGGTGATACTTGTCACAGCCCTATTGGGAGAAACTGAAGAAGAGATTCCCCTTGCTGACTGGACTGCTGATTGGACTGCCATGTCACCATTTTGTCCTATTCTACAATTTTTTTAGCTATTTGAGAAAACAAACATCAGGGCTTTTCTCCTTCATCCAGACTTTGTTGTCGGTGAAACAAATTGCATTGCAACCGTCTTGACAAGACGGACGCAGTCGTACAATTTTCAATGCAATCTAAGAATTTTTATTTTTGAGCCAAATACTAAGCACCTGATCAGGAACCAAGTGTTTCAACAAGAGCTCCAAATTATAAATCCATGAGATGATGGTGTGATGACATGAAGAAGATCAAGGGATTGAAGACCTCTTCAATCAAGGAAGATGCTAGAAGAAGCCTCGATGACCTAAAGGTAAAATAAGGTATGTATGCTTGAGTTTATTATTATAATGGCATGTCATATGGTTTTAGGTAACATGGATCATTGCTTCTATCTTGAGAAGCACAATCAAGAGAAAAAGATCTCCTCCTATGAAAGGATGCAGGAAGGCATAAGTCATACTAGATGAAATCAACATAATATGTTCTCATATAAAGTATGAGGTGGTTGACTACAGTGAAGAAACTCTGACTGAAAGCTACTAGGAATGGACAGTGTAAGGAAGGAAGAGATCATAAGATATGCAACCATGACGAAGGCGATTAACATCCAAAAGAAAAAGAGTATTTGACTAGGAAATCTCTCGGAAAGATATGAAGACTTTGATGAAAGTCTAAAAAAGATGAAGACCCTTCACAATGGATATCTTTGGAGATGTGTCAATATGTGTGCAGGATGTTGATACCTACAAGAATATGTCATGAGAAAGAGCCATCTCATAAGGTATGATTTAATTTAATATGATGATTTGATTTTTTGAATAATATTTGGATAATGAAGGACTACTCGAACAAGAGTTGTAAATACAAATACAACTAACATTCATGTGGTGGATGGAAAAAGCATGATGAGAAAGAAGTATTCTTATAATGAAGGTTCCAGATATGAAGAATGACACTTTCCATGAAGAAGGGAATGACATGGCGAATGAAGGAGGAAAGTGATCAATGGTTGTTTCTCTACAAGAAATAAGCTCAACTATTTTTCATGACATCAAGGAGAGAAGTTGATCAAGCAGTTGAAAGACCCACGAAGAAGAAGTTGTTGGTGTATGGAAGAGTCTGTAGCTAAAAAGGAGCTTTGACTGGTCCATGATCAAGAGGGAGCTTGGATTAGATCACCTCTGATTAAAAAGGAGTGACATTTGTGTTTTTCTATCTCATGTGTCATGCACTAAACTAGGACTAACAGTCGTAAGTATAGGTGAAGGCCATGAATGGAAATGTAGACACATGATAGACACAACATTAATGTCTTCACTTTGGAAGAAAGAATGGATGATTGGGTAATCATCTGGCATCCGATGATCTTTGAGGATGCGTAGGGCATCGAAGACAAGAGTAGGCAAGAGGACCGATATTCTTTTAGGGCTGGCAACTCGAGATAAGAATATTCTAGAAGGTCATACTCAGTTAACATCCGGGTGGGTATGTACCTTGAGAGACAATGATGAAGGTCCCTATAGTCATTGGTCTCACCAAGATTGTGCTCTGATCTAATGAGAGATAGAGTTGTCAGTCAAGGCCTTGTTGTGGAAACAATGTTGGTTACTCTGATGTTATACACATGGGATACTAATCTGATTCTTCTTATGAGAAACTCTTCAGATTGAGAATGACCAAGTACCATTATAAATACTTCCCTAGTTAAGAGGGAGCATTGAAGAAAAGTGTAACTAGGTTCAATATTTGTAAATGTAATTTTGATCTTTGTACCTGTCAAGAAAAACAAATATTATTTTTGTAAATTATTTGAATGAGTTTATTGCTCATTCCATAGGACTATAAAGGTCAAAGAATCAAAGTCATGTTAAATAACTCTTCTTGAGCATGTCTATGGGTCAACCTAGTGTCAAGTAGCCCTCGAAGACAAGCACCATCCTCTAAAGAAGAAGAACACCAGCAAAGCAAGGTAAAAGACACTCATTAGATTCATTCACTTTGGTTCAATAAATAGACACAACGCTTCACATTGTAATGTCAACTTATTTATGGAGACGTGACTACTATAAATACCCCGTTGGGGTCACCATAGGAAACACACAACTTCAGATCACTCTGAAACTTCGGACAACACAGTGAATCTCGAACTAGTCTGCAATTTCGGATGGGTGTAGGAAAAATAGAGTCTCGGATATCTTAGTGGACAATGTAACCTTCTCAATGATATTAGTCTCAATTTAAATATGATAATAAAGCTATCGATGCAAGGAGAACATAGTCACAAGGTTTTAGCACAGGAAGAAGACAATAATGATCTCGATAATGAAGATGATCTCAAATTACATAGTAGTACGCACAATCTCAACATAATCATGGTAAAATGATCTCATAGTAATGATATCACTATCTCGACATACTGAATGGAGTCACTGTCTTGACAAGAAGGATTACAGTGATCTTACTGTGACAAGAAGAAGCTCGGTGATCACATAGTAATGCTTTCTCAGCATACTGAACTCAACCATGATCTCAGTCTCAGGAAAGAAGCAACAAGGATATCAACGAAGGGGCAGCAATGGTGTGCAACAATGATTTCCTCAGTGAAGCAACAGTGATGATGAAGAACTCAACAGTGACAAAGGAGAGGATTGGTGTCTTGGTCTTGGAATGGCATAGTAAGTCAAGGGTCATGGTCTTGGTGTTCGTCAATTGGAATCTCTATAAGAAGAATTATGTGTAGGTTTTCCTCTCCAAGAGGGAGAGGTTTTGGCCCTGGAAGAATGCCAACATCTTGTGTTCTTGTCTCTTTGTCTTTTGGTAGCTATTTGATGAAATAAGAAACACACACTCTAATAATGTCAAAGAGAAGATTGTGCTAATAAGAAAATTAAAAATGCCTCACAAATAGTTATCAAGTCAAGAAGAATCTCATTAACTATAACTACCCTAGATTCTTCAACAAGTTATTGTCCCTTTTTTTTAATGTAGGAGATGCTATTGCTTTTAAATAATATATTTTTTCAATAAATAATTTAAATTTATTAAAAAATAATTAATTTGACATATATATAAATATGGATAAATTAAAAGTAATAATAAATAAATTAAAACAAATCATATATGTTAAAAGGTGTACAAATTCAAACCTTTGTTGGTTCAAATTTGTTGGATGTTATAGTTCCAAGGAATTAATGAGAACTTTGACCATGGAGCTTTACTCTTTTGGGTTTTAGTGTATTTTCAAAAGAATTAAATATTCTATTTTCAATTTCATTCAATATTCTTTGGTCCCCTATGATGGGTGGAGTGTCCACCCAAAGCATTGGATAGGATAATAATCCTATACACGGTTCCAACAAGATTTAAAAATAAAATAAATTGTTCTATGAATAATATTTAAATAATTGAAATTAAAAAATAAAATAAAATCGTCTACGAATAAGATTTAAATAATTGAGAAAAAATAAAAATGTGATGATCAATGAAGAACTTTACCTTGTTGGGTGAAAAAAACAACCTAGAAAGGTTGAATTTTCCACCTAATAACTCATTCTTTATGATAATATAAATTTAAAAAAAAACCCTATTTTGTAAGGTACTTGGAATTGATTTCCATTGCAAGCTAAATTAATTTATAGTGTTGAAAAAAAAATGGAGGTTGGAGAAGTTATTTTGATATCGAAAACAATTGCAACATTGTATAATTTTGGTTTTGGGAAAAGAAAAGGTACTCTTCAATACCCTTGTTACACTAGTGATTTTATATGGCTCTGAGATTTGAGGTTGTAGCATTTCAAGAAAAACTTAGAAAAGGTCATGCAAACTTAGAAAGCTTGAATTTGTCCACTTATTAACTCACTCTTTATTGTAGTATCTACATAGAAAAGCCCCATTTTTATAAGGCATTTGAAATTGTTTCCATCACAAGCTAAATTAAATTATGTTGTTGAAAAAATAATTGATGGAGATTGGAAATGTTATTTTCACCTTGAAAACAATTGCAACGTTGTATAATTTTGGTTTTAGGAAAATAAAAGCTACTTTTCAATACCCTTGTTATTACACTAGTGATTTCACATGGCTCTAAGATTTGGGGTTGTCACATTTCAAGAGAAACTTAGAAGAGGCCAACCAAAACCATAAACATTTAATAATAAATAAACTAAACATAAAGTGCAATAAACCTTATCCAATCCTCTTTTAAAAGTTGGACTTCTACTTCCCAACTTTTAATGTATAATAATAAGTTAAACGATAGGTTTCTTCTCATTGCTCTGAGCTTAGTAAAGGTCATTTAAGTTTCAAAAGTAGTTGGACAAGAGATGTATTTTCTTAGTTAGACCATTTGGAGCAAGTGGATAAGGATGCAATCCATGATATAGATATTCTTAAAAACAATATCATAATTGTGTTTAAAGGAAACATTTGGAGTGGTAGCAAGACAAGGAAAAATTTGGAGTGGTGCCGAGGCTAAGTGATTTGTAAATTGTTGTGGATATACTATTCAAACAATTTGTCATGAGAGAGAGAGAGATGAGTTATGGTTTTTTGGACATGTGGTATTGATAAGCTATTCTATTGGCTAGTGGTATTGTAACAAAGCATATTTACAGGTTAAGAATATACATGGTAAAGTAGGGGTGAATCTCCATGGTTAAGAATTTTGTTACATGTTCTTCTAAATATAGATATGTTTAACTTATATATTAATTATTTTTTAAAATTAATAATAACTATCCTAGATCCATCTTAACTCCCATTTATCAAGTGTCGAGAGAGATAAAATCTCTTAAGGTGCAAACCTCTTTTTTGAGTGCAAAACTTGAAAAAGGTTTGCACCTTGAGAGATTTGATCCCTCTTGGAACTTGATAGATCTGGAGTTATCATCTTAATTAGTCTGTTTGGACTATGGAAAGCCATCATAAGATTTCTCTCAGTATCTTCGCTGCTCAATTAAATATCTTTTCTACTTCATATTAGTGTATGCATGAGAATTAATGGCTCATTGGATCTTTGTATGGTTTGATTTTTTCTAAATATATATTATAAAATGAGAAATTGGACCCTTGACCAATTATTAGGAATAAATCAAAGAGTTAAGGAAGAAAGATAGAATACAAAGATACATGATTATCTAAGAAATTATAGTAAACGAAACCTAGACTCTAAAGTTATTTAATCCTTCTTGATAAAACCAAATGTAGTTTACTTTCCATGCTATTGGATATGGGTGTATTTCTGTCCAATGAGTTCAGAAAACTTGGAAAGTAAAAATTGCAACAACTATTCCAAGAGGTTGAATTAGCAAATGTTCTACAAACTTTGGTCCATCAGCTATGGATTGTTCTTATATAATCCTTGCTATAATATGACGATGTTATGGATGATTATGGTAGAGATGGTTTTAATATAAATACCAAACATCAAATGATATTTCCCATAAATATCATTACTAGCCTTTTCGATATCTTTTTCCAGTAGTGGGACACAAACATCGTCTAAAGTTTAAAGTCCCCGTCTCTTCAGAGTTGTAAGAAGAGTTTCAAACAGATACAGAGGTATATGCATGCATTATAAATCGTAAACTGATAGATACTTCTGCACATGATACTCTCAAGAATCAAACCAAAAAAGGAAGCGGAAGGAATGATATAGTTCCATTATATTAGTGGTAAAATCTAATGTGTGTCAACAACTATAGAGACATACCATCTGCAGCTGAAGCCCTTGGGTAGAACTACCAAATCACTAGCACTGAACTCAACCTATTCAGAATATCCCTTGGGAAAAACCTTCACCTTTCCACTCAGTAGATAACACATTTCCTCTACATCAAATGCTAGTTGAAACTTTCCTCGAGGACAAACCCGACCTGTAACAAAAGCAAACCTGCACAAATTATAAATTTTGTAACCCTTCTACCACAAAGCTTCTTGTGTTGTAAAATATGGAAAAGGCCTCATTGAAAGAGCAACAACATGACCATACATCAGTTATAGAATACAAAGTTGTTTTTACTAGAATCACGATTGTCATTACACCAAAACCCACAAATGTTAGTAAACGAATGCATCACCAGAGTTAATTGATCCTCGAGAGGCAGTTAAGCACATGTCACAAAACACACGAAGCACTAGATTATCCAATGCCCAATAATCTCCCCCCCCAATGCGATCGAGGGCTGTTTCAAACTCGAGGCCTTTGGCTATGACACCACTTGTTGGAATCATAATTGTCGTTACACCAAAACCCGCCGGTGTTAGTAAATGGACACATTTCCATAGTTAATAGATCATCTAGTGGTGGTTAATAACATGTCGCGAAACACACAAGGACTATTGGATTATCCAATGCCTAACAATTTTTTTGAGATATCAATTGACACCTAGCATTTTCACTTGGGTTATGCCCCAATCAAATCCTTATCTTTGGAAAAAAAAAAGAAAATTTATTGGATTTTTATGCATTTAAATTGGCTACATTAGAGAAGAATACCATAGGAAAAACCATGGGTTTTCAAAACCGAGAGTCCAAAAACTACTGGTAATTTGATCAAGTCAAAATGTTTACATAACATTACAACATCTCTTCCATAGTAGGATGGGGAGCGCCTCTCAGTGCAATAATAATAATAGCTAGCCCAAATCCATCTTAAGTTTGGACCTACCAAGTGTCGAGAGGGATCAAATTTCTTTTCACTCTAAAAGAGTTTTACACATTAAGAGATTTGATACCTCTCAACGCTTGGTAGATCTGAAGTTAAGAGGTGCTTGTTAAAGGAAACCAGACCTGAAAAAGGGTATTTTATATGAGAAGATGATGGGACTTAGAGGGAGGAATAAAAGGATGAGACAAAATGATGGTCTAGATTTATGCAGTTTGTTTTGGGTGCTTTGATCCAAGTGGATATGGGTGGCCACCCACCTATTCCACTTATACATCCTATTGGTTTCATTTGTTTCCTTGTTTATTTTAGCAATTTTTTGGGTCTTGAACTTCTGGAGCAGTTTTGACCCCCCTAAACAACGTTTTTTTGAGGTCCGCTGCAGGCCCAAAGCCATAGGCAAGGGCCTATGGAAAATATTGTAGTACTTGGAGAGACCTTTCCAAAAAGGTATTGTATGCACCAAACGAAGATAATATGACCAATTTATGACCCTGGAAAGTTGGCTGCCCAACTAACCCCAATGGAGCCCACAAACTCTTGGCATTACATCTCCTAGCATTAGGGTTTTGGTTGTTTAGGGTTTTATCATGTTTTTCAATAATAAATAGGCCTCGAGCCTCACTGTAACACATTTCAGAGGCATGTAGCCACCACATCTCTTCTTAGAGATAAGCTACCATCGCCCGAGCTAGTCTTATTTCCATTCTGTTTGTAAGCATATTTCAATATTTGATTGTAATGGAATGAAGTGTTATTTTTGTTGCATCTCTGTATTTATGGTTATATCTATAATTTGTTGCATTCTTGTTTAAGTTTGGATCGGTGGTATTAGAGTAGTCTTCTCTTTCTCTATTTTTCTTTGCATGTCCCCAATGAGGATGCGATATAAGGAGTTAGGACTCGAACTGGTTGAACCTTTGCAAGACCAGCCTCACAAATCTCGACGACCTCCCATGGCGGAAGAGAAGAAAGACAAGGGGGAAGGATATCCTTTCAAAATCTTGCTCGAAGAAGCCCTCGAACGACAAAGGAATGCGATGATGGACAACTTTGCCCATATCCTTCAGCGGCTACCCAAAGGTGAGACATCTACTTCCGACAGCTACTTTGGTAGCGCCAAACACTTTAAGGTATAAGTTAACTTTGACATCCCCATATTTGAAGGTCAAATAGACGCGGATGCCATAGATAAATGGTTAAATCTGCTAGAAGGATATTTTTTTCATGATTTTTCTAGCCAGGAAAAGATTACTTTTGCACTTCTCAAAGCCAACCCCCATGTCAAGGACTGGTGGGAAACCTACTGTGAGAAGAAAGATGAAAGTACACCCTAATTGTTTTCAGCCGCACCCACTTCGAATTCATTCTGGGATGCCATCAAGGAGAATTACTACCCTCTCTGGAGCTATGAGGATAAATACATAAAGTGGACCACGCTGTGGCAGGGAAGAGACTAGGACGTGTCGGAATTTACCAATGTTTTCCATACCCTTCACAAGAAGTTGGGTATCAATGATTCTGAGAAACAATTGGTACTCAAGTACCGCGATTGCCTACATAGGTACATCTAGTATGAGATGGAGTTCCTGAACATCTCCTCACTTGGCACGATGTACCGGTATGTTGTCAAGATTGAGCATAAGTTTAAACAGAAAAAAACGAGACTTTCGATATGCGAATTTGAAGCAAGGGAAAGGCGCCCCTAAATCGCAGAACAAAGGGAAAAGCCAAGGCAGGGTGACCCATGATAGCCCACCGAAGCCATAAGCAAAGAACAACACCACAAAGACAAGGAAGGACACGAGAAAGTGGTGTGAGTTCTGTAAGATCTCCACTCGCAACACAAGTGAGTGTCAGGCCAAGCAGTCATTGGTGGCCGAGTTGAAGGCTTCTGAGTTAGATGCATGTTCTGACTCTGAGTTAGAACCTGACAAGGGAAATGAAAAAGGGAAACAGATCATTGATGCGAAGCCCAGTTCCACTATGGCCACCACCAATATCTAGAAGATCGAGCCTGAAGATCTAGAAGTGGAGGAACACCTATTCCACTCACAAATGTGGGTGAAGGGTTCTCCACTGCAGTTTATTGTTGAAAACGGGAGCCAAAAGAACTTCATTTCAGTAGAGGTCATGAAGTGGCTGGGCCTACGACTACAACACATCTGTAGTGTACACCATCGGGTGGCTTCACCAAGGACGAAATATCCACGTCAGCTAGCAATGTCGCCTTCCCTATAACATCAAACACTTCATGGATGAGGCATTATATGATGTTTCTCGTCTTGAAGTTTGTGGTGTATTATTAGGACAAACATACTTATGGAAGCGACATGTTGTATATGAGTCTATACCTTGCTCTGTTATTATTTATTTGGGTAGTAAGTTATACATCATACCAGAGGTAGCCCCACCTACCTCCATCTCCTTGATCTCCACTAAGCAATGTAGTAAGGTCATCTCCAAGACTGGGAAATTTATTTTCTCTCCGATTCACTCTCAAAGTAAGGGGAAGGTCGTAGTCACATCCATGGCCCCTTGGAAGGGTTCCTCCAAGTAGCAGAAGCAGGTGGATACGGTCGTGGAAGAATACAGGGACATCTTCTCCTCACCCATAGGGGTACCCTTTCATTATCAGGTCAAGCATTCGATCGATCTAACTCCCGGAGCACCTCTACCCAAAACGCTGATATATCGTCACTCCATTCTAGAAAATGAAGAGATCAAGCGTCAAATCTAGGAGTTTCTACAAAAAGGGCACATCCGACCAATTTCCTCACCTTATGAGAGCCCGATTATACTTGTAAAGAAGAAGGATGGGACCTGGAGGCTCTGCATTGATTACTGGGCATTAAAATAAATCACTGTCAGGAACAGGTATCCAATCCCACAGATTGATGACATGTTGGAGCAACTAAAGGGGGCCAAATATTTCACCAAGATCAATATGAAGTCTGGTTATCACCATGTTCCAATATAGCCTACAGATGTATGGAAGACAACCTTTAAATCCAAGGAAGGCCTTTTCGAATGGTTGGTTATGCCCTTCAAGTTGACAAATTCCCCTGCTACTTTTATGAGGCTAATGGATGAAATCTTGCGGCCCTTCACTAACTCGTTCATGTTAGTTTATCTGGATTACATCCTCATCTTCAGCAAGAGTTTGGAAGAACACTTGCAACACATTCAGCAGGTCCTTCAAACCCTTCGGCAGCACAAACTGTGTGCCGACTTGGAGAAATGCACCTTTGGCATGAGCCAGGTCCAATACTTGGGTTACATCATTGATGAGCGTAGGGTCCATGTGGAACCGACTAAGATCCAAGTCATTCTGGATTGGCCAGCCTCGACCACTCTAACGGGGCTTCGCAACTTTTTGGGCCTTGCAAATTTTTATTGGAGGTTCGTGTTGGTATTCTCCCATATTACTTGGCCTTTGAGTCAAATTACTGAGGGTGGGGCGAAAGCAAAGTTTTCCTGGTTCGAGTCCCAACAGAAGGAATTCGTTAATTTGAAGCACCGCCTCTGATCTGCACCGGTACTCACATTGCCAGACCTGCAACAACCATTTGAAATCGAGACAGACACCTCAGACTGTGCTATTGGTGTAGTCCTCACCCGACATAGGCATCCAATGGCCTATCACAGTGAGACACTTTCCAATACAAATCGGAAGTACCCCAGCTATGATAAAGAGATTTATTCCATCGTGCAGGCTTGCCGAGAGTGGAAGCACTACATTATGGGGAAGGAGACGGTCATCCACATCGATAACTGACCTCTTCAGTTTATACAGACACAGGGGAATTTGTAGAACAATAACCATCAGAAGTGGTCTACATATTTGCAACAATTCCACTTGAGAATTAAATACAAAAAGGGCAACACCAATCATGTTGTAGACTACCTCAGACGACCCCCAATTGCAGCACTGATTATTGTTCTCAACTCTTGTGGCCATGAGACCTCTCGATTGTTGCAACTATACAAAAATGATCTAGAGTTCACCTCCAAATACTAGATGCTAGTATATGGAAAGAAAGTTCCTGATTTCCACCTCCAGGACGCATTATTATGCTACCTAGGCCACCTTTGTGTTCCTTCAAGCAAGCGTGCCAATCTGATTTGGGACGCGCACTACAGTCGGGTCGCAGGGCACTTTAGTGTGGAGAAATTTGTAGCTGTACTACAAAAGTACTTTTATTGGGCCAAACTCTGACTAGATGTTGTGAAATATATCAGATCCTGCACTACCTACGCCATCGCCAAGCCAACCATCAAGAAGCAAGGCCTCTACACTCCTCTGCCTAATCCCAGCCATCCATGGGTATCCATCTCCATGGACTATATGCCTGGCCTCCCTTATACCAAGCATGGTAATGGCTATGTATTTGTGGTCGTGGAATTTTTTTCTAAGATGGCTATATTGGTGGCCTGCAAGAAGAGTATCATCACAGAGGACACTACCAAACTCTTCTTTGAATGAGTATGGGTACATTTTGGGATCCCGCAGATCCTTTATGAGCCTTAATGATCTAGTCAGAAAAAGGTCATCCACATACAACACTAGAACGAGTGGCTCACCCTCTACCATCAATTAGTAAAGGTTGGGATCTGCGTCACTCTTCATAAATCAATTTCCTGCAAGTAACTGTCAATCCAACCATACCAAGCCCTGGGAGCCTATTTGAACTTGTATATAGCTCTCTTAAGTCTTCACACATGTGTTCCCCTCTCACGTGTCTCAAATCCTTCTGGCTATTTGATGTATATGTCCTCCTCTATCACCCCATTCAATAAAGCTATATTTACATCCATCCAGTGAACGTGTCATCCCATCTATGCTGTTAGAGATATAATAGATTGGATGAAAGTATATCGAGCAACTGGGGTGAAGGTCTCCTCATAATCTATGCCTTCATTTTGTGCATACCCCTTTTCCATGAACCTCGCCTTGTGCTTCTCCATGCTACCATCTGTAGTGTACTTGATCTTATAGATCCACTGAGAGCCCATAACTGACCTATCCACAGGTCTTGACACTACCTCCCAAACATCGTTAGTCATGATAGAATTATTCTCCTCTACAATGGAATTCACCCACACCTGATGTTATACAACTTCTTGATAGTTGGAAGGTTCAACATCTTGTGCCACCAATGTCTTGTACTTATCTGGATGTTTGCATTCTCTCTTGTTCGTCCTAAATGCTCTTATGAACTCCTCTACATCCTTCAGCATCGGACGAACTTCCCTGCTAGTTTGACCACTAGTGGTGGCAGGATCGACCAACTCCTTATCCTGCCTCTGCTACTTCGTTTGCTACAAACTCATAGGATCTCCTGCACCTGATGTCATTCTCATACTGGTAACTATACTAGATCCTTGTGACTATCCTTGCTACTGTCCCTAAGGTTTCCCCTGATTTCGGACCAATGGAGTTTATTTTGGCTCACTTTGATCACCTACTGACATCTCGCAATATCTCTTGAAGGATCTATCCTCCATGAACTTTACGTTATGTCTCACAATAATCATCCTACTCCTAGGAACATAGATCATGTATTCCTTTGAGGTTTTTCTATGCCCAATGAAAAATTCCTTCTTAGCTGTATGATCCAACTTAGTGTGTTTTTCAACTGGTATATGGTAGTAAGCTACACTATCAAATATCCTAAAGTGACTAACCTTTGGCTTCTTCCCTAAGAAGACTTCTTATGTTGTTATATTCCCCAATGCCTTGTGATTAACCTTGTTATGTATATACACTATTGTGTTACATGCCTCCGCCCATAGAAACTTCAACGTGTCTTGGTCATATAACATAGCCTTCATTGTCCCAATTGTAAATATGTTCTTTCGCTCCACTACTCCATTCTGTTGTGGATTGTATGGAGTCATCCATTCCCTCTTGATGCCTTCCTTTGCAAAAAAACCTGTGAAGCCATTGTCTATGTACTCTCCACCATTGTCTAAGCGAAGCACCTTGATCTTCTTTCCTTTTACATTCTCCACTAGAGCCTTGAACTCTTGGAAGAAACTGAAGACCTCATCCTTGGTCTTCAAGAAATATATCCAGGTTTTTATGGAATAATCATCAATGAAGGTGGCAAAGTACTCATACTGATCAAGTGCTTAGAATTATGCTAAAAAACCAAAGTGTTAGAATCTTCTCAAACTCAACTTCAGATTGAAGAGCTCGTCATTTTTAATCCAACATCGCGAACGACACTCAAATCCGAGTTCGTATGCAAAAGTTAGAGCAAGTCAAATTTCAGGTTTGACTTGCCTACATGGCAAGATTGGGATTATGTGGGAAGTCTTCAGTGAATAAGGAGGTGCCAAGTGGCATCCCGCCATTGGACATCACAAATCACATATTGTAGTGGTAAGTGTTTCGGTATTACAAATTGGTCCCCAACAGGTTCAGGGTTGTGATGCAATGAGGTAATTGCAAATCGCAATTGTAATCACAATCGATGAAGGGGAGAATAGAACAACTTATTAGCCCCGACCCCGGAAAGGTTGAAGTTGTGATGCGAGGCAATCACATATCTCAATCGAATCGAAAACAAGAATCAGCCCCGATGCAGTGGAGTTCTAATTGCGATAGACCCCGGATGCGATAGGTTTATATGCCACAGTTTAATACCTTGGTGGGTCCGTGAAATCGCAATCGTAGTGTTTTGTTGGGTAAACAAGACCTTTTCTCGTAGCCGATCGCCGATTGTGATGAGTGGGAGGTTCCGGACACGGGAATTTGATAAATTGTAGTTCATTATGCCGTCGGGTCCACAATAACGCATCACAATGTTTGTTGTGTTAAGAGCCCACAACACTGCCAATTGCAATTGCGATAAGGCCGAAATAATATAGCCCATAGAATGAAAAATTTGTAGGTTTTAACCCCGTACAGAAATTACCTGCATACGAATTCTAAAACACATAAAATAAACAATGCAAGATCATAACACATAAAACACATATACGCAGAGATTTTCCCCTGGATCCCAAAACCGAGACTACTAGCTTGATTTTTTCATTATGTTCCTTTCATTGTTACAATACATATTTATACATGTCGAAGCATCCAATACCATGGACCGAAAACCATCACGTGAAAAAAGCATGTGCGAAAATGATGCACAAAACCATAGGTGGGTCCGCACAACCTAACATAGGGTCCAAAACCAAAATTTTCTGGGGCGCTGCCCCGGACCCCATAAAGTGGGGTTACGGGTGCCCTTCAAACCCCCTATGACCTCCCCCCCCTCTAACGCCCGGTTAACTACGTGGGTTAGTCATGGAAAGAATATAACACAACCCAACAAAATTTCACTCTTCCTTACCGGATTTTGGAGTGGAAAAATGGTTTTTGGTCGGTTTTGGATCATTTTGTGGAAAAAATAGTGGAGGAACTGGGAGACGTCATAACTCCTTCAGTTCTTATCCAAATGGAATGCAAAAATAGTGATTTCTAGCAGTTTTTGGTATTCTGAACTCAAGGAGACAGGTTTCAGAGGCATTTGAGTATTGTAAACACACTTTTGTTGTAATTTGAGCATAATAGAGAGGCCCAAGCCATTTGAAGCTGGACCAAGGAGATGTAGTCTAGGAGGGGTGAAATCCTTTATCATATACTTGTTGTGTGTTGTATATTGATGTTCATTGTTGTCATATTGCTATTGTTCATCATATATTTTTATGTTAAATTGTTTATAACATTTATGTTGGGTGTGGAGCCTGATTATCTTCTATATTCAAAGGTATCGCCACATTGGACTCCAGTTCGAAATGGGGGTGGCAACGCCGCCCGTAACATATTCGCTGCAGGGGGGGTCCAGGGGGGGCGGCTGTGACCTTTGGGAGCCCCCCCCCTGGTGGGGGGTTTCGGGGGCAGCGCCCCCGAAGCTAAAAACAGCTGTAAAATTGCCTTGTAAAAGTATAGTAATTTCTAGTCAATCTGGGTCGTTCATTAGGCAGATGATCTGATGGTAGAACTTATGTTTAGTTTAGGGTTTTTTGCCTTAGAAGGCAACCCCTCTCTTTGTATGAGGGCATTGTATTTGAGGCTATGTGATAGATGTGTATTCGGTGAGCGAGAAACAGAGAGGTGAGACTGTGAGAGAAAACAGAGGATATTATAGCGGATTTGCTGTAGGTTGTGTCTCTTCATTTTGCTGGATAATAGAAAGGAAGGACTGGCTGTTCGGGGTGGACGTAGCCCAAAATGGGCGAACCACGTATATTTGTGTCTCTCTTGTTTTGTGCGTTTTCTGTGTTTATATTTCTGCAATATTTTAGGTGTTTCATTGCTCCGTAATATATAATTTTCTAACAATTTACATAATAACCTCTCATGGGAATGTGTTAATTACAATTTTTTTTGAATCCTTAAGCACTTGAAAAGCAAATGATAAGCATCTTGGGTTTATTTCTGAATGGGGAATTAGCATAACATTACTAATATGCTCCTTTTCATATCAAGTTGGTATCAGAGCACTGGTTTTTCTTACTATATTTTCTTTGTGAAAGAAGGATTTAATTGTTTGCAAGTTTATGTCATGCTCACAAGGTTAAAACTTAAAAGAGGTGAAGGAAAGCCGGTTGAAAGCCCTGAAGTTGGGTCAAAGGGAAGAAGAGAAAGGTTTCCAAAGTCTTCTACACTAGTTCAACCTCAAGTTGCAGAAGTTGAAGTTGAGATTCCAACACCAGTACAACCTCAAGTTGTAGTTGAGTCTTTAGAGACCATGTCTCATGAAGGAGAAGCTATCATGACATAAGATGAGAAGACCTTCAGAAATGTTTTCTTTGATATAATAGAGATGGTTAAGGTCCTCTATGAAGAGAGGAACAACAAACTACAATGAGAAAGTTTTGAGCCTCCCAATGGAGAAGGCTATTCAGGAGGAGGTAATGGAAAGGAAGATAAAGGAAAAGGAAATAATGGGAATGGAGACAAGCCTCCACCATCTACACCATATTCTTCATCTTCTTCTTCAAAATCATCTTCACACTCTTCCACTAATACCACGTTACTCATACTCATCATCATTCTTAAAAAGGGGCTGGTAAATCACCTTTTCAGAAGCTTGATGTTAAATTCGAGTCACCTATGTACAATGGAGAAGTTAATGTAGAGGAGCTGGATAACTGGATTCTTCAGTTGGAGGTGTATTGTAGAATTAAGAAGCTTCAAGAGGATGATATCAAGATTCAGTTGGCTTCATTGAGAATGGAGGGTGCAACACTTGTATGGTGGGAAGCAAAGACTCAAGACGAGATAAAAAAACATGGTAAGATCTCTATTTCTTGGTCTAATTTCATTGCTACTATATAAATACAGTTCTACCCTTTATCTCATATGAAAAAAGACATTATGAATTGGCAAAATTTCAAATAGTCGAAAGGTAAAAATGTGCAAGAGTATAATCAAGAGTTTAGGAAAAGAGGTCTTATGCTAGGAGTAGACTTACAGTCACAAGATACCTTGCTGAAATACATAGGAGGGTTGCATAGTTATCTTCGACATACCATTCTTATGTTCAGTCCCACGAATCTTGATGAGGTCTGTGTTCAAGCTACACACGTCGAAGCAAGAGGGAAAAATTTATTGGAGGAAGGTAAGAAGAATCCATCTCAGAGTGTTGAAAAAGGGAAGAAGTTTGAAAGAAAGAAGAAAAAAATGCTTCTGTTAAGAAAGAAGGGGAGAGACACTGTGCAAGAATTGTTCCAAGGAGGGACATGATGAAGCACATTGTTGGAAGCTTCATTCAGAATTGCGACAAAAGAAATTTAACAATAAAGGGAAACAAAAGACCGACATTGTTGCACAACAAGACTTGGGTTCAGACTCAGGAGATGAAACAAAAATTGCAGCCATAGCCACCAAGGGAAAGTCGTGGCAAAAGCAAGCAAAGAGGTCAACAAAGAGGCAGCTGTAGCAAGTACCAACACAACAAATAATACCCACAATGTTTCAAATGAGGAAAACTAAATAGAGCTATTCCATATCTGAGTCATTTCCAAAGATATGAAAATCGATACGCTGTTTGACAGTGGATTGCAGGCCAACTTAATTTCTGCGGATTTGGTTAAGAAAATGAATCTAGAAATTGTGCCCCATGAAAAAACGTATCTGTTGGGATGGATAACCAAGGATGCTAATTTACAGGTCACATGGAAATGTATTTTCAGGTTTGCAATCACCGCTAATTTTATTGATGAAGTTGAATTAGATGTTGTGCCATTGGATATCTCATGAATTGTGTTGGAAAGTCCATATTTGTATGACATGAATGCTGTTTTCCACATATTTGAGAACAAATACCATTTGTTCAAAAACAGAGTGGAGTACACTGTGAGAGCCCATCGCAGGAAACTTAATCTGTCTTTGGAAAACGTAGGTGAAATGAAATGACTGGTTAATTCCAACGAGAGTCTCGTGTTCCTGATGATCAAGCAAAAGAATGACACGGAGCAGAAATCCTTTGTAGGATGTGATGTAAAGCTAAAATCTGAATTGTTTGATGTGGTCAATCAATATGGAGACATGTTTCAAGAACTAAAGGGATTGCCACCAAAAAGAGGAATTCAACATGAAATTCAGCTACAACAGGACTGTCCACTCCCAAACATTGGTATGTATCAAATGTCAATTCTGGAAAGTTTAGAAATTAAAAAATAAGTCCAGGAATTGTTAGATAAAGGTGTAATTCATCCTTCTACTTTGCCATGTGCCTCACCAATAGTATTGGTACCCAAGAAATATGGAACTTGGCGCATGTGTGTAGATTATTGAGCTTTAAATAAGATCACAATAAATAATCTATACCCACTGCCCAGAATAGATGATTTTCCAGATCAATTGAAAAATGAAAAGTATTTTACTAAATTAGGCTTGAGAAGTGGATATCATCAAGTAAGAATAGATGAGGAGGACATATGGAATATTGCTTTTAAAACCAAACAGGGATTGTTTGAGTGGCTGGTTATGCCTTTCGGTCTTTGCAATGCTCTAGCTACATTCATGAGAGTTATGAATGATGTTTTAAGATCCTTTCTTGATGAATTTGTAATTGTCTATTTGGATGATATTTTGATATTCAGCAAATCCCGAAAAGAGCATGTCAAACATGTTAGGAAAGTTTTGGATATCATGAGAAAAGAACAGTTATTTCTAAAGATGTTTAAATGTGAATTTGGAAAAACTTCCTTAGTGTATTTGGGCCACATAGTTGGAGGAGGTGAGCTGAAGATTGATCCCTCTGAAGTTTCGGTCATTACGAATTGGCCAATACCCAAATCAGTCACAAAAGTAAGGAGTTTTTTAGGAGCAGCGCAGTACTGGAGGAAGTTCATTGCCAATTTCTCCTCCATAGAAGCTCCAATACATGCATTGACCAGCGTGAAGGTTGTCTTCCAGTGGGGAGGCAAACAACAAAAAGCATTTGATTCTTTGAAACAAAAGTTCAGTTCAACCCCAGTTTTGGCATTGCCAGATTTGAAACAACCCTTTGAAATACATAGAGATGCAAGTGACTATGCCATGGGTGCAATTCTTTTACAACATGGTAAACCCATTTCATTTCATTCTGAAATTTTTAATGGTGTTGTTATAAACTATCCTACGTATGATAAAGAGCTTTATGCATTGGCATAAAGTGTGAAGAAATGGAATCATTATTTGACGGGAAAATAAACCATTATTCACACTGATCATCAGCCTTTGCGATATCTGCAATCTCAAACCAAATTGCAACAGTCAAGGAACTTTTGTTGGATGGGATTTTTATAGCAATTCCACTTGGTAATCAGGTACAAGGAAGGCATTTATAACAGAGTCGTTGATATGCTTTCTAGACCGGTTGTAAATGTAGCCATTTTACTCATAGAATATTATGTTTTGCCTAAAAGTTATGTTGAACAATACGCATAGGATGCTGACTTTCAAGAGGTATATTTAAACTTGAGTCAAGGCCACCAAGTTGAGAAATTAGACTACCATGTACATGATAATCTGTTGTATCATTTGGGAAAACTTGTTCCACAGGGAGAGAGAGTAAATGTCACAAGGGAATCACACACTTCTCTTATTGCTGGACATTTCGGTGTAAGTAAAACAATGACAAATATTCAGAGGTATTTTTATTGGCCTCGTATGCTTGAAAGTGTGTCACGTTTTATCAGAGGTTGTTCATTGTGTGCAGTCAATAAGCCTAGTAACAGGAAACTAGGATTGTACACACCACTTCCAGTGCCTTCAAGACCATGGGACAATGTTTCTATGGATTTTGTAGGAGGTCTTCCTTTGTCAAGGAAAGGTCATGATTATTTGTATGTAGTTGTGGATAGGTTTAACAAGATGTGCATGTTAATGCCTTGTAAAAGAAAATTACTGCTAAACAAACAACTCAACTTTTCTTTCAAAATGTATGGGTTCATTTTGGATTGCCTACTTCTATTGTAAGTGATCATGATTCTCGATTTGTTGGGAATTTTTGGTCAAGTTTATGGAACTTAATGGACACCAAATTGAAGAAAAGTACAACCTTCCATCCACAAACAGATGGTCAAATTGAAGTGGTAAACATGACAGTAATTCATTTGCTAAGACGATATTGCAACAAACATCCTAAGTCGTGGGATGAACAATTGCAATATATTCAACATGCTTACAATCGAGCAAAACACTCTTCTACTCTAACTTCGCCTTTTGAGGCATGTTTTGGTTATTTCCCTAAAACGCCTTTGGATTTCATCTTTGAGAAAGATGTAGCTATAGATGGACATAGTGACATAGACAAGGCAAAGAAATTCATTGAGGAAATTCAGTTGATTCACAAAATAGTACAAGAACAACTAGAAAAGAGTCAAGGTAATTATAAGACAAGGCATGATAAGCATCGTGTGGATCATAAATTTCAAGTAGGTGATGAAGTTTGGCTATACATTAGCAAGGAAAGGCTTCAAGGTGAAGGTAAAAAGCTGAAACCAATTCGTTATGGTCCATTTAAAATTCTGAAAAGATTGGTAATAATGCTTTCAAGCTTGATTTGCCTTCATATATGCAAATCTATTTCTTTGTTAATGTTGAAAATTTGAGATTATATGAACCTCCTTTGATTGAAGATCAAGGAGGGAACGTTCAAATTCCATCTATTCAAGAATTTTCTCCAGAATACCTTGATGTGCTTTAGCAAGACACTATACTTGACAGAAGGACAAGGACAACTAAAAGAGGAAATATTGATTATTTTCGAGTGGGTCTCAAAGGTACACATCCATCAAAGGCCAAATGGATTGAAGTGGGGAAGGTGAGGGAATAATACCCTCATCTTTTCAATAACTAAAAGTGACCCTTTTGGAGTCCAAAAGGCTTCCAGTGGGGAGGAGTGATCAGGTGCTCATAATTATGCTAAAAAATAAAAGTGTTAGAATCTTTATAGAGTTGAGACTTCTGTGATCCATAACATGTTTGTGAGAATAATTTCGGCAAAATCACATAGAAAATCATTTGTCGACGCGTTTCGAACCAACCAGTGTGGTTCATCGTCAGGACAAGTTGAAGATCAAATCTGAGCGATAAGTTAAATAGGGAATGCAGGTCCTTCCAACAGCTATATTTGACTGGGCAATGGATAAAAAAGACTTCTAACGGCTAGATTTGACCAGGGCCCAGGTGGGAGGGGTCAAGGTTGTTAAAAAATCTTTTAAATAAATTATTGAAATAAATCTATATTATTAATAATATTATTAATTTAAATTAATATTATTATTCTTATAATTAGTATCAATATTAGGGAATAATTCTATTAAGAATAATATACTAATATTAAATTTTTTAATCTTAGGGTAAATCCAATATTTAAAGTGACCATTGTTTTATATAGATGTTAATATTTTTCCACTGGAAAAATCGTAATTTTATTCATTATGAGTAAAATTACATGTTGTAGATGCTGTAATAGCATATGCTGTAACAAAACTTGTCCTGCTAAAATCAGGAGCTAATAATCAATCAATAGTCTATCTAG
This sequence comes from Pinus tabuliformis, assembly GCA_031772625.1. Lineage (NCBI taxonomy): Eukaryota > Viridiplantae > Streptophyta > Pinopsida > Pinales > Pinaceae > Pinus > Pinus tabuliformis. Next base: position 1,315,632,260 of record CM062809.1, read on the forward strand.
GCTTTCCTACCCTTCTTTTTTTCCACTTTCCGCCAGCCTTCATTGTTAGGCGGAGCTGTTACAATAATCATTTGTGCTTCATTTGTGGCAGCCATGATGTCTTTTTCAGAATTTGAGCTTGTTGATGAGTATTCTCGCTTGCTGCCTCCAATTTCCTGCCTGGAGTTCTCATATTGCTGCTGTGGGTTACTTGCATTTGTATCTATTGCTCCTTCAATCATATTTTCATTATTCTGTAGGTGGTGTGGATAGCTTTCTTTGCTGATTTATGGATTATTCCTTCCGTCTTCATCTTCTTGTAGAATGCTGGTGGTTTCTGCATTCTTTTCCTCTTCTATATCCTCTGCCCATGTGGCTGTAAATTGCCATCCTTTCGGCTTTGGTGGTTGTCTCCTTTTCCTATCTTTTTTGTTTTGTGGGCATGCACTCTGAAGATGACCTCTTTGTCGACATATGCGGCAGCGAAAGGCAGTGTTTTCATAATCCAGTGGTTGTGCCCATTGGTTTCCATTATGGATTAGGAGAATGTGCTCTGGTAGGCCTTGACTGAGGTCTACCTCCACACATATCTTGGCAAATGTGTAGATATCCTTGGATAGGCGCTCATGATCTAATTTTAAAAAAGATCCCAGGGTGTTGCCAATTCCTTCCAGTACTTTGTAGTGCCAAAAGTGTATAGGTAGGTTAAACAATTTTACCCAGACTGGCATTTTGGTGACCACCATGCTGTTTGGATCGAAATCCGGGAACCAAGATTTCAAGAAAAGGGCAGCGTTTCCCCAAAACCATGTTCCCTCATTCAAAGCATATTCTTTGTCCATTATGGTGTCAAATTTGACAATAAAGAATCCCTTTGAACAGAGATGGATATCACAGTTTTCTGTCCTTATGGAGTAAATCCATTGACGAAGGGCTTCCAGTTTGGGCCAAAATCCATTGAACTTGCATATCACTGCTTTAATTGAATAATCAGCTTGTATTTCATTTACCTCTGGTATGGAGATTGTTAAAGCAGGGTTCTGTGTTGTCTGCTCAACAATGTAGGCCCCTGGTGCTGTAGCTTACTGTTCTGGTTTCTTTTGTGGTTCCATCTTCCCTTTGATTGCATCTTTGAAGGAAGTAGGTGCTTTTGAACTTGAGCCGGGGCAGCCTCTGCGCAATCTCATGCTGAGACAGATGGTAGAGTCCTTTGCTATACCGTATTCCATTAGCTTGAACCCCTCCTGAATTACCTTCCCTGCGTAGAGGAGTAGTTGTTTGCATGGTGGGATTCCAGTCTTTTCATGTATCCTCTGTTTGAGGGTTTCTGTTGCCTCCCATTTCCCAATTTCGATGCATATTGTGTTCCCTCCCATAGATCTAATAAAGAGAGAGCTTTTTCTATCTTCAATCGTCTTTTCTGGTGAGTGTATTTCCAGATCTGACCTGCATAGGGGTAGATCTGCTCTACAGAGGTCTAGATCAGAAAGCCTATGACCCGATCTGTGCTCAAAGCTATTGTTCAATGGATATGATGCCCCGTCTGGGCTCAACGGCGGTTGTTCTGAGGGCCCATGACTCGGTCTGAGCACAGTGCTGTTGGTCGGTGGATATGCTGCCCAATCTGGGCTCATCGGCGGTTGATTGGTCATATGGAAGACAAGATCTGCGCGACAGTTCAAATCAGAGTTTCGACCTGTAAAGGGCTTTTTAAATTCATCATACCTTTTGCTTTGTTGACGTTCTGCCGTCCTGTGATCTCCATTCTGACTCGGGACAACACCCACCGATGCAGTTGCTGCCGCAGATCGGACTTTCAATAGCTCGATCCTTCTTGGTTCCGTAGGCAGAGCCGCCCCTGTTGGACCTTTCAGGGGTTTATCAGCAGTTTTCGCCGTCTTTTGTTGCAGATCCCTCCAGATTTGCACTTCAGCCCTTCTTTTCGCCTTTGACTGCTGCGAAATTAGTGGTATCCTTGCTCTCGGCCGTGCAAAGTTGATCAAAACCCCTCGCGCTGGTTCACGCTTCTTTCTTTGGGAGATTCCAGTGGTTTGGCAGGCGCGGGTGAGAGCCATTCCTTCGCCGGTTCGATCTTGGGTCGCCGCTGCAGCTCTGTTCCTTTCTTCCTTATATAGATGTTAATATTATCATTATTAACTTCACAAATAAATACCATTACTATTATTAATAATAGTCTAGGGTAAAAAATAATAGTGATATTATTATTATTAACTTGAAATTAATATTACTAATAATACTAGCATAGGGTAAATAATCCAATATTACTAATTTATAATGTGAATAATTCCATTAAAAGAATAATATTATTATTACTAACTATTGTTACTATTTTTATTATTTATAATTGTTAATGATAATAGTGATATTGTTATAAATTTTATTATTAGGGTAAATTCATTTCTAAAAATAAAAGTGACTTAATGTTAAAAATATATTAATAAGATAATACTAATAATATAATGGTCTAGGGTAAAAAATTCATTTTTTTTTAACATCATCGGTTGCTATATTACGTTTCGAAAAAAAGAGGAGAAAATGGGACTGCTCTCCTGTAATACATGATTATTCGTCGAGTGATGCTGGGAGTGAGAGATTTACGACATCCTCCTGATTCCCGCCACTTAGGCTTTAAGATGAAAACTAAGCTACTGTATATCCTGACAAATTGAAAAACTAAAAAGCAACATTTGCAGAGCATTTTCACTTAATAATAAGGTGATTGTTGTGCCTGACTTTGATAGATAAGGAGAAGCCAAAATGATATGCCTCACTGTTCCACACCAATGAAGAGAAGGGGCCTGATTGTTTAATTGTGGATTCTGGTTGATCTGCGACAAAAATGGGCAAGAAAACAATTCCTGAGTGGACCGAGGCTTGGTCCTGATGCAATGCCGTGGGAACTCTGCTCTTGATGCTCTATAATTGAAGGATGTTGCCCGAGTAGAGAATCCATGTGGGAGGGGTGCATACGCTGAGCATATACCGAGCGTTATTTTGAGCAAAGTTAGAAAAAGATGGGACTGTGTCGAGAATGCTGAAGCGGTGGGATCTGGTGGGGCGACCACCTAGCTAGAATCTCATTCCCTTGGTTTTTTGAGCGCTCCTGAAACCTTTGTCTATCTTAATAACAATGAGAGAGTTAAGATTCTTCGATCCTTCCATTGCGTCTATCCTTGTTGGTTTGGTGCAAAGATGGTTGAGAGATATGCTGTAGACAGTCATGGCAAATAATGGATAGTCTCCACTCCGTTGCAAGCTAAGCAACCCTGCGATCTGGCACACGCCTTATTAGCCTGGTTATCTGCGCCTTTGTTTAAGCTGCGTAAAACATGATAGAAATGAAGATCTTTCATATGGTGAGCTAGACATTGACAACGGCTTAAGGTCTGCTGAAGGTGCACATTGAGGGGTTCTCTCTTCTGGGCCATGGAACTGATGACCATTGCTGAATCTCCAAAGATGGAGGCTGCTTTGATGCCTAGCTTCCCAAGCTGAAGAAGTCCTTGATATAGTGCCAGGGCTTCTGCCCTGTTATTGGAGATATGTCCTAAACCCCATTCATATGATAAAACAGTTTCTCCATTTTCATCAAGAATCACTCCTCCAGCCCCTGCAACCCCTAGATTCGACTTTGAAGCCCCATAAAAAAAAGACTGTACCTTTTGGAATGTTGAATCCAGGCAGCAAAATCATTTTCTTTGAGCCTTATTTTCCATTTCTGAGGGACAACATTTTGTCTATTGCTATATATGCTACCTGTGTGCCTGCTATTGTGCAAGTCCAACAAGGGGCCAATGAAACTTCGTTCTTCCACACTGAGCTCGGTGATGTCTATTCCCCTCTGATTTTTGGCCGATATGATTTCAAGGGTGAGGCCCCTTGCTTTATTGCAAAGGCTTCTAGCATTCGATCCCTTGTCCTTAAAATTTTTTCAGTTACGGGCCAACCATAGATTCCATACCATGGTATAGGGAAGAAGGTCCCATACCCTCCTCGCTATGCTGTTCTTTCTTCTCTGCCATGGGAAATTCTTTTTCCATTTGTTTAAGATTTCGCCTATGGTGTGTTGGCTGGTCCAAGGAATCTGATTGTTCTGATATAAGTTTCCCCAACATTCTGTGGCAAAGGGGCAGCCAATAAAAAGGTGAGGAATGGTTTCCTCTGCAGCCATACAATTGGGGCAGCGAGAAGGGCCGATGATGCCCCTCCGTTGCAGATTTTCAACGGTAAGATTCTTGCCTTTAAGGAGAGTCCACATAAAAAATTTGATTTTTGGAAGAGCTTCGGACTTCCAAACAACCTTCCAATGATTCCAGATTGGCATCGGGTGGTTGCTACTGCAGAGGAGATGGTGAGCCGCCTTAATGGTGTATGAAGCTCCGGTAGGGTCCCAGTTGAAGCCATCTAAGTCATTTTTTTTTACAGGAGCTATGCTATGCATGTGACATTGAAGAGCTGACAGGCTGACTTGGAGATTGTTGGGAATAGCTGGAAAGGACCATCCAGCCCAGAGTTGGGTTGAAGGATCCCACTGAGAGATCTGATTCAAATGGTGGATACTAGATCTTTTGAAAAAAGAGAGGATGGGGTTAACTCCTGCTTGCGTATTAATGGGTTGCTACCCCATGATTTTGTCCGCTCCAATGTTAATGCTGGCTCCTCCCTTAGGAATTTTGGAGGTATTTTGAGTGATTATGGGAATTGCTTTCTTACATAAGCGCCAGATTTTGGTGGAATCTCTGTTGGGGATGTCTTGATCGAGGAGCTGATGCCTTGGATAATTTAAATATTTGATTTCCAGGACCCTTTTCCACCAAGCAGGGAGACCAGTTATGAGTCTCCAAACAATTTTGCCTCCAAATGCTAAATTGGGGAATCTAGGGGATCTGATTCCCAAACCACCTCGGTCCTGGGGCTGAATTACCTGCGTCCATCTGATCAGATTGAATTTTTTTTTTCCTGCTTCCCTCCTTGCCATAAAAAATGTCTAAGGATGCCTTCCATTTTGTGGTGAAAGGAGGATGGGACTTGGAGAAGAGTGAAATGGTATAGAGGCGAAGAGGATATACCAGATTTGAGAAGAATGAGGCGGCCAGCTAGGTTCAGCCACATTGAGCCCCATTGCTGGACTTTCCTTTTCATCTTATCGATTATAGTGTCCCAAACTTCTGCCCTTAAGTTCCCTGTGCTTACAGGAATGCCCAGATATGAGAAACGAGACCAGTCATAGTTACATGAGACCCCAAATGTTGATGCTATGTTGTGGAGGACCTGCACTGATGTGTTCCAGCCATAAACACAACTTTTTTGCTGGTTAACCAGGCCGCCAGAGTAATCCATGAATTTGTCCAGAAGGACTTTGAAGCACCTAGCTATTGTGATGGAGGCCCCCCAAATTAGCATGGTATCGTCAGCAAATTGCGAATGATTGATATTCTTAACTCCATTCCTGAATTTTATTCCTGTTATTAGACCAACTCTCCGATGGAAGTCCAGAAATTTGCTAAATGATTCAGTCATCAGAATGAAAAGGTAAGGTGAGAGGGGGCAACCTTGTCTAAAGCCACGGGTGGATTGGAAAACTTCTCCTGGTCTGCCATTGACAAGGGGCGTGATCCAAGGTCTGATAATACAGGCTTTGATGAGGTTCAGAAAGCCTACGTCAAATCCCATCTTCTTCAGGACTGCAAAGAGATAGGAGTGCCTCACTTTATCAAAAGCGTTGGCCAAATCTAGTTTGAGAACAAATCCTTTCTCATTCCTGGATTGGCTCGAATGAATGGCTTCTTGTACTAGAAGGATGGAGTCAGTTATGTGGCGGTTTGCTATGAACCCCCCTTGGTTCTCAGAAATGAGGGATGGGAGAAAGGGTTTGAGGTGGGAGGTGATGACTTTGAACATAATTTTGTAGGAAGAATTACAAAGAGATATTGGGCGGAATCTGGTAAATGAGGAGGGTCTATTTTCTTTGGGAATAAGGGCCAGATGTGTGGCGTTGGTGAATCCCCTTACTTTGCACTTTCGTTGGGTCCTCTGTAGCATTTTTATCAGATCTCTTTTAGTTATTCCCCAGAACGTTTGGTAAAAACATATTGGGAAGACATCTTGACCTGGGGCTTTATCAGGCTGAAGAGCCCAAACCGATCTTCTCACTTCTTCTTTGTCAATCTCTTTGGTTAAACTGTCATTTATTTGTTTACTAATCCCCACAGGAAGATGTTGTAAAAGGTCATTGTAATCCTCCTGATCTTTGGTTTTAGAAGGTCTCGAAAATGCTCAGTTGCTACCCTTCGAATGGCCTCCTGGTTCTCTTGTTTGTTTCCTTCAGCATCTATAATGTAGCTTACACTATTCCTTATCTTTCTAGCAGTTGATTGTTTATGGAAGAACACTGTATTTCTGTCTCCTTCCTGCAGCCACAATTGCCTGGATTTTAACCTCCATTTTAATTCCTCTGCTTTTTTAATTCGGCACAGCTGTGAATAGAGGTCGTCTTCTTGTTGTTTGCTTTCTTGGGTGAGTCCAAACTCTTCTATCTCCTTTTGCATGCTATTGAGATTATTTTTAAGCTCCTTTTTTTCTTCTTCAGGTTCTTTATAGCTTGTTTTGGCCCATTCTTTAATGGCCTGTTTGGTTCTTTTTAGTTTGGACTCCCAGATAAATCCAGGGGATCCTTCTACATGCTGTCTCCAGGTTCTGAGAACGATTTCATTTACTGCTGGTATGCTGTTCCAAAGAGAGCTATACCTGAAGGGTATTGGCCCCAAATTGCTGTGCTTTTTTAGCGTGAGCATGATGGGAAAGTGATCTGATACAGGACATGATAAAATGCTGGCATACCCAATCAAAAATCTGGAAAGCAACAAGACGTTAATTAATATTTTGTCTAAACGTTCCATGATGTTGCCTGCTCCAAACCGGCGGTTGCTCCATGTATATCTCCGATTTTTGGGAACGATATCCATTAGATCGTTTTCCTGCATAATGTTTTCCAAGCTGGTTCTGTATTGATCTGCTATGAAAGTGCTGCCTCTCTTTTCATTGTCGTGGAGGATTAGATTGATATCGCCGCCCAATATGATGTTATAACATTCCTCTTCATCAATATTAGACTTTAGATCACTCCAGAAGCGGTCCTTGTCTCTGTAATGATTGGGCACATATATATTGTAAATAATTACAGTTTGCATGTCTTCCTTGTTTTCTAAGACTGTTTTGATCCAGTGCTGGTTGATGGTTTCCGACTTGCTGTTCCATTTGTTATGATTCCACATAGTGGCTATACCACCTGAAGCTCCTCTTGCTTCGCTGAAACTCCCTTTAAACTGTTTCTGCTGTTCAATGATACCATTCATTTCTCGCTGGCCTTGTTTAGTTTCCTGCAACAAAATAATTCCAGGCTTCTCTTGGTGAATGAGATCTCTGAGGGCAACTATCTTGGAGGGGTGCTCGAGTCCCCTGCTATTCCAAGAAAGGATTTTTATCATTGCAGGTGTGATGTCCGGGGTGGTGCTCGCCCCCCTTGTTCTTTATTGGCTGTTTCTTTATCATGCTGACTCAGGATGAAGGATTCTATGGGTGTCTGGGTTCCCATAGCGATGTCTTTCTGCGCGTTCTCGTCCCGGTGCTGCTTGGCAGATCTCCTGCCCGGACCAGGCTTCTTGTAAGTATCACTCGATCCTCCATGATCTTTAGAAGAGCTTCTGGTAATTCTGTTTATAGGAGGATCCTGAAGGGGCTGAGAGGATGTGATCAGGGGCAGGGAGGATTTGGGAGGGCTTTTGGGGTGGCTCTCATGGGAGGGAGGGTCAAGAGAATGGTCTTCAGGGAGAGAAAGAATTGAAAAGGGGTTCGATGAAGGGGTGGAATAGGGGAGATGGGGGAAGATTTGGAGGGTACATGAGGGGAGGAGGGAGGATGGCCTTCAGCTGAAGTCGATGGGCCTGCTTCTTGGGTGACTTTTGCGAGGGAGGCCGATTTCTTTTTTTTAACAACTTCCCATTGTTCCTCTTGAGAATCATTTTCTACATTAATAAGCTTAGTACATCGATTTTCAAAGTGGATCTGCTCATAGTCCAGCTGTTGAATATGGCTCCAGTCATCCACCTTTAGCTTGATGGCTTCAGGGAGGCCTTTGCCGAGATCCACTTCCACACAGATCCAAGAAGAAGCTTGGATGTTGTCCTTGGGCTCGCTTCGGTCAACATATTTGCCCACTGCATTCCCTATGGCTCGGACCGAGTCATCCCCCCAGCAATGGAGGGGGAGGTGAGGGAGCCAAACCCAAACTGGGACAGCGCTGGGCACATCAAGCTCGGGATCAAAATCAGGGGTCCATTTATTGAGATACAGGCCCCTAGAATCCATGAAATAGGGCCCGCTTCTGAAGATTAAATCCTTGTCTTCTTTGGATTCAAAGTGAAATGTATAATACCCTTTCCCGCAGAATCTTATGGATATTTTCCCTTGTATCTTATCTGACCAGTTTCTCTCAACCCATCTCTGGACGGTTTTCGGAGAGGGCCAGAGGCCCGTGAACTGTCCAATGAGCCCTTTTTTTGCCAGTGAAAGAGCGGCCAAGCGAGGTGGAGTAGGAGGCAAGTGAACTTCCTGAAGGCCCTCAAGTTTCTTAACAAATTTTTTAACAGCAGGTCTTGGGCGCTGAGGAGGCAGTGATTTTACCAGATTTGAAAAGGCCTACTGAATGTCGTTCCCCTCCGGTGGAGCCTCCGGAGGGGCCATAGGCGATGATTGAGGAACCAGATGCTTGCAATGCTGAAACCCTTGGCCGCACGCAGCAGCTCGAGCGATCCCTTGAAAAAAAAAAGAATCCAAAGTTGTTTAGGGTAAAAAATTCATTTATTACTAATTATTAAAATATTTTATTAAAGAGTAAATAAATACAATTAAAACCTAATCAAGGGAAGATATAAGATAACAAAGGACAAAGGAAAGCTAAAGAAACCAAAAGGCCAAGGAAAGGAAAAAACGATGAACGGGATGAAGAGGCTAGGAAGAAAGGGTTGGGATCCAGCAACTACTAATCTTCTGGTTGTCATCCCTATTGAGATTATTAGGCCTTTTCTCGATTTCAAGGGCTTCCCTAAATTTTTGATGGTGAAACTGCACAACTTTCGCAATAACACAAGCCTCTTCGATACAGACATGATGTTTAGTCTTCTCGGCATGCTCTGCAAGGGCAGAGGACTTGGCCCTCCCATGCTTTAAGTCTGCCGAGTGCTCACTAATCCTCTGATTAATAGAACGACCAGTCTCACCAATGTATGGGGTCCCACAAGAACAGGGAATGACATAGACACCTTTCATGTCTTTAGGGTCGACAGGATCTTTAACAGATCGTAGGGAGCTATGGATGGTATTAAGAGGTCTAAAGGTCGAGGGAACATTGTGCTTCTTAAGAATCCTGGAAATCCTATCAGTGGTCCCTTGGATGTAAGGGAGGTGAACCCCCAAGACCCAGTCTTTAAGATCTTTATGGACTGAAGGATCCTTCCGGGTCTTGAGGAAGGCTTTCTGACCCAGGTCTCTACTGTAACCATTTTTAACAAAGACATCTAGGATATGAGCCTTCTACTTTTCCACGCTCGTTTCATCAGAGATTCTTAATGCACGGGTAGAAAGCGTGTTGAGAACGCCCAACTTCTGAGCAGGGAAATGATGGGAGCTAGCATGGAGATATTGCTCAGTATGAGTCTTTTTCCAAAATACCTGGTGGGAGAAGGAACCATCATTATTCTTAGAGATGAGAACATGAAGGAACGAAAGACAACCATTGACTTCCTTTTCCATAGTGAATTTAATGGCGAAGGACTGATTATTGAGATGACAAAAGAAAAGATCCAACTCATCATGACCATGAGACCAAATGAAACCTATGTCATCTACAAATTTCTTCCATAGATTCGGTAAGAGACGGGCGGAGGTCAAAGCTTTGGACTCAAAATCCTCCATAAAAAGATTAGCGACAATAGGGGACAGGGGGGAGCCCATGGCAACCCCATAGGTTTGCTCATAGAACTCTCCTTCGAAGCTGAAAAAGGTGGAAGTAAGGCACAACTCAACTAACCGAGTGGTATCTGGGTCAGTGAGCTTGTTGATAACCTCCATGGCCTCATTGATGGGAATACAAGTGTAAAGGGAGACCACGTCGAAACTCACCAGAATGTCCTCAGGGTCAAGCTTTATTCTCTTAAGATCATCAACAAACGATGCAGAGTCTTTGACGAAGGACTCCGTGCGGCCAACCAAGGGTCTAAGCTTCAAGGTGAGGAATTTGGCAAGGAGGTAAGTAGGACCACCTATGGTATTGACAATAGGTCTCAAGGGAACCCCCTCCTTGTGGATCTTTGGAAGGCCATAGATCCTAGGTGTAATGGGGTTGCTCTCTATGAGTTTCTGGGATAAAGGATTAGTGGAATTACAAGACTTGATCGCAAGAGCAACTGCTCTAGAAACCTTCTTAAGAGGATTTTTGGAAAGCTTTTTATAGCTTCCACTATTGCAAAGATGATCTAACATCTTGTTGCGGTAATATTCTCTGTCAAGGATGACGGCTGCCCCTCCTTTATCAGCTTTCAAGACTACGACATCGGGATTATGGTTTAAGGTTTTGAGAGCCTCAAACTCAGCGTTGCTGATATTACTTCGGGGAGGTTTTGCCTTCCTTAGGGCCACGACACAATCTTGCCTAATCGTGTCCTTAGTTTTATCAGGAAGGCTCTTAATACCAAATTCCACGTCGCAGATGATGTATTCAACCGGAATTTTCTTAGGAGCTAAGGAAAAATTAAGACCCTTACCTAAGAGACTGAAAATAGACGGGGGAAAGGAAAAGCTGGACAGATTGACCACTTTATTGCTAGGAGGTAGAGGGCGAGAATATCTTCCACGATTATGATCAAGGGTATGATTGTCGTTATTAATACTAATATTGTAATAATTATTTTTATTGTTACTAAGAATGTCCTTATTATTATTATTATTATTATTATAATAGTAGTAGTAATAATCCCCGGATGCGGGTGCTCTGCATAGCCATTAATGCGATGAGATGGAGGACGGCGAGGTGTGAAAGGCACATGTCCAGCATGCGCGCCGGACGGAACACCGGATGGGAAGAAGGGAAATTAAGCGAGGCAAGCATTAAAGCAGACAGAATGAAGGGTCTAGCCATTAATCAGAAGTTTGGCTCCGCACGCGCTGAGGATTACTCGCCTGCAACCACCCTGATAGCCACAGTAATGGCGGGTGAAGATCGAGGGAGCAACGCCTGTTTATTTAAGAATTCGGGCAGCAGCGAAATGCTACTATGCTTCATGATATTCGGTTACATTCTGGGTTTTGGTTATGCAAAGGTCTTGGGTTGGTCTGGCTCTGTTTGTTGTTTCCGGTTTATAGTTGGGGAGAAGAAATCTTTCGTAGCTGAAGGAGGCTGCCACGGTAAAGGACAGCTCGCTGATGGTAGCGAAATCCCCACTGTTGAGCCTAATCTTCCTTCGGTTGCAGGTAATTCTCTCAAAGTCACTTGTGGATATCCGCCTGCGGTTGATTATTTTCATCTTGCTGTTTGCAATCTCTGGATAGCTATGACGAGACCTCGTCAGCGTTTGTTAAGCCGTAGGGGCTTCGACCGTGGCAGCCCCTCTCGACATTCTGTTGGGCCGGGTTCCAAGGAGCAGGTCCCAGACCCTCTGAGATCTGAAAACGTCATGAGACCGGGTCAATTTATCAATCCAAGTTCTCCAGATTCTACCGGCTCGCCGTCCTTCGGCTCCGCCACTTTCACTTTCAACTGTGCTCTCAGTCGACCCCGAATTATTGCTCATGTCTCTGTGCTTTTTCTGGAAGATACCCAAGATGAAGGCGAGCCTGGTATCACTTTGCCTCACTCCCCTGAACCTCCTCCTGCAATGCACTACGGGACTTCACAGCCTGCCAGCGCTGTCAATACTATATCAACTGATCCAGCTCAGATGGAAGGGACGGAAATTGACGAAGGTGGCTGCAGGATTGCTGAAGAGCCCCCAGATGTTTAATCCCATGTCACAAATCCTCTTTAGGTTTTTGGTCATCTGGACAAGATTCAGTTTTGGTTCTGTTTGTCGGCTCATATGTGTTTGTTCTTGTGTTGGATTTACTGTTATGTTTCATGTTCCAGCGATAAACGCATGTATCAGTGTATGTTCATGTGTCGATATTTTAGTCAAGTCCCAAATGACTCTTCGTGATTCCCCTGCGCGGGATATCTTATCTCAACTCACAGTTTTGGACTAGACTTGCTCACTCGGCCTATCTCTCGGGCACGATGATTATCAGGACCCAAATGATGTAACAGTATTCTCTTTTTGTAAATAATAGATTAATCTTACTTAGCAAAAAAAAAATAGTAGTAGTAATAATAATAATAATAATAATATTAATAATAATAATAATTATTATTATCGTTTACTTCACTATTATTATTATTAATAATATTATTATTCTTATCCTTGTTTATACCATATACATTACTAAAATTAATATTATCACCATTATTAATCACTCCGTTATTACAAGAATCAATACTGAGAGACCTAAAAAAACTACCATTGATGAGATCGGAGAGGTTCCTACCTAAAAGCTTACCGTCAACTGACTCACTTGCAAGAGGTTCTATATTATTCTTAATAGAATTATTCCATAATATTTTTTTTTCCAAGGAAAAAAACGGTAACCTGTTATTTAAAAAATGAAAAGTTACACTTGCAGATGCATTAAGCATTTCTGTATTATGCCCATAGGGCTCAAGTGCTTTCACACCCCATGCAACGTTAAAAAATTAACGTGCACTAGAAGAAGAAAAAGAGAAAGAGAGAATAAGGGGGGAAGGCAGAAAAACTGAAAACCGGTAGTGAGTAATGGACTCACCCTTCAAGTTTTTCTCCCCTTTTTCTTTTCGACCTTGCGCCACTCACCTTGAGTTGGCTCGATCGAAGCTATGACTAACTATGTTTCTACTTTCTGTGTAGCTGTTTCCTTGTCTGAATCTGAAGTGTCTGAGTGATGATGCCTTTTGGTCCCTCCCATATTCAGATCCTCGTTTGCCTTCTCTCCCTGATTTGTGTGGAACTGTGAGGCCTTGTTATCTGATGTGGTTCCCTTCTGGGTCTCCATTCCTTGAGAGACCTCTGCATTCTCTGTGGGGGTATCTTCCTCTTCTGCTTCTGATTCTTCATCCTCTGAGATGGGGGGTGGAAATTGCCATCCCTTCCTCCGCTTCCCTTTCTGCTTCTTTTTGCTGTTTACTTTCTTTGCTTCTGGACATGTGCTTTGCAAATGTCCTGTCTGCCTACAGAGCCTACATCTGAATGCAGTGTTTTCGTAGTCTAGTGTTTGCAACCAATTTTTTTGTTTGTAGATCAGCCTGATGTTGTCTGGCAACCCTTTACTTCGATCTACTTCCACACAAATACGTGCGAAAGTATAGACCCTTTCATCAATCCTTTCCAGATCTGTTTTGAGATATTTCCCTATACTGTTTCTGATTCCTTCCAGTACTCGTTCACTCCAAAAGTGAAGGGGAAGGTTGTATAGGCGGACCCAGACCGGCACTTTGGATACCGTCATTTTGTTTGGATCGGAATCTGGGAACCATGGGGTCATAAACAACCCTGATGTTCCCCAAAACCAAGGCCCAGCATTGATGATTGTATCTCTAACTTCCTTGGATGCAAATATTACTATAAAAAACCCCTTGGAGCATAGGTGTATATCACATTCCATGGTCCATTTGGTGAAGATCCAGTGGAATAGGTCCATTGGTTTTGGCCAGAAACTGTTAAAACGGCAGATTAGGGCCTGCGTTTCATAGGACTTAACGAAATCATCAAGCCCGGTAGAATCAAAGTTTAGAGCTGGAGTTTGCCCTAGCTGATCTACTATGTATGGCCGAGGTGTATATCCACCTTGATCTGGAGAGGCCGCTGATTCTTTATTGCCCTGTAAAATGTTTTTATATGAGGAACCTTCCTTGGGTTGATGCTGAGGTGCTGTCTTTTTCCCCTTGTCTCCTCCTAAGGAGCTTGGCTGTCCCTGAGGCGTAGCCCCTCCTCTCAGCCTGAGGTTTAAAGCAATGATTGATCCTGGACTTATCTCATAGCTTTTCAGCGATCTACTGTCCTGGAGGGACCACCTACCGCTGACCAAATGTTGGATCTGTACCGGGTATCCCGTTACTGCCCATATTTGTTTTTTCAGCTGCAAGATAGTGCTTTCTGCATGTACCCACACTAAGCAGGTTTTCCCCACAGGGGTTTTAATAAAAATCTGAAAAGGAGTTGTTATTACCTGTTCCATCTGTAAACCATCTTCTGGATCTGGCCTCGTGTCGGGTCGTTTTTCCTTGTGCATGCCTGGATCCACCAACCCTCTGCCCGATCTTTGCTTATTGCCGCTGATCTGCTTCCTGGGTTCTGATTGTTCTCGAGTGTTGGCCTGATCGTGTAGATCCAGGCCGGATGTGAGCACAAAACCCTGGGATCTGAAAAATTTGGGCCCCGTTTGGCCGCCAACGGGTTTCGATCTCGTCCTGCCAGAAGTCCTCTGCTCAAAAGAATATCTGTGTGCGCCGTCCTTTGCATGGATCCTGTTGTGCCCGGGAATCCCAGTAGCGCTGCTCATAGAGCCGCATAGCCTCCTGCGAGATCTGACCTGCGCTCCATTGGGATCCCTCTCAGTAATGTTTATTTTCTCCAGTTGCTGCAATGTATGGCATGCAGAACCACTGCTCTTACAGAAATGTGGTGGACGAGACCCATTTCTCTGGCTGCCACCATAGATCTTGCGGAAAGGACCAAACCCGATTCCATTTCTCAGGTAAATCTTACATGCCATAGAAGCTACACTGTCATGATGCCATTCAGAATCATATTGAGCAAGATCGGTCCAGTGGGGAAGCTCAATCTTTCCCGAAACCTTAAGATGGGCGGCGTAAGCCCTGACGAAATCGTGAGGTGAAAAAACTTTGACAATACATGCCGTCGCCATTGAAGCTCCTTGCCACAGGTTTTGATGAAACCCTCGAATTTGCAGAGCCCTCCTCGCTCGTTCGTCCCCAAACGAGTTAGTTGTCCTACCATAAGGTGATAATGTTATGACAAATAATTTCAATTATTCCCTAATATTGATACTAATTATAAGAATAATAATATTAATTTAAATTAATAATATATATTTATTTCAATAATTTATTTAAAAGATTTTTTAACAACCTCGACCCCTCCCACCTGGGCCCTGGTCAATCTAGCCGTTAGAAGTATTTTTTATCCATTGCCCAGTCAAATATAGCTGTTGGAAGGACCTGCATTCCCTATTTAACTTATTGCTCAGATTTGATCTTCAACTTGTCCTGACAATGAACCACACTAGTTGGTTCGAAACGCGTCGACAAATGATTTTCTATGTGATTTTGCCGAAATTATTCTCACAAAAGTGTTAGAATCTTCTCAAAATCAGCTCTAGATTGAATATCTCGTCATTCTGAATCCAATGATGTGAATGATACTCAAATCCGAGTTCGTATGCAAAAGTTAGAGCAAGTCAAAGTTCAAGTTTGACTTGCATACATGGCAGGATTAGGATGATGTTGCAAGTCTTTAGTGAATAAGGAGGCGCCAAGTGGCAGCCCACCATTGGCCTTCGCAAATTGCATATCGCAGTGGTAAGTGTTTTATTATTACAAATCGTCCCCCGGCAGGTTTAGGGTTGCGATGTGATGAGGCAATCACAAATCGCAATCGAAATCGATGAAGGGGAGAACATAACAACTTATTGGCCTCGGCCATGACAAGGTTGATGTTGCGATGCGATGTAATTGCATATCAGAATTGCATCGTCAACAAGAATCAACCCCAACATAGTGGAGTTCCGATTGCAATACACCTCGGACATGATAGGTTTATATGCCATAGTTCAACACCCCAGCGGGTTTGCAAAATCGCAATTGCAATGTTCGGTCGTGTAAACAAGACCTTTGCCCATAGCCGATCCTCGATTGCGATGAGCGGGAGGTTCCAGATGTGGAAAATTGATATATTGCAGTTCATTATCCTATCAGGCCTGCAATACGCATCGCAACATTTGTTGTGTTAAGAGCCCGCAACACTATCGATTGTAATTGTGATAAGGCCGACAAAATATAGCCTGCTGAATGACGAATTTCATGCTTACTTAGCGGATTTTGTGGAGAATTTTTGTGGAACAAATAGTGGAGGAACTGGGAAAAGTAATAACTCCTTCAGTTCTTATCCAAATGGAATGCAAATATAGTCAATTCTAGCAATTTTTGGTATTCTGAACTTAAGGAGACATGTTTCAGAGGCATATGAGCACTGTAAACACACTTTTGTTGTAATTTGAGCATAATAGAGAGGTCCAAGCCATTGGAAGCTGGGCCAAGGAGACGTAGCCCAGGCGGGGTGAACTCCTTTATCATGTTCTTGTTATGTGTTGTATATTGATGTTCATTACTGTTATATTGTTGTTTCTCAACATATGTTTTTATGTTAAATTGTTTATAACATTGACATAAGAAACTCTCATGGGAATCTGTTAATTGCAAAAGTTTTTGAATCCTTAAGCAGTTGAAAAGCAGATTATAAGCATCTTGGGTTTATTTCTGAATGGGGAATCAACACAACATTACTAATCTGCTCCATTTCAGATCACATACCCTCTGATAGATCTAGTGGACATAGGGCAACAAATATCTGAGTGTATAAGTTGTAACATACCATCTGATCTACTATCACTTCTTGGGAATGTTTCCTTAGCATATTTCCCAAGTACGCACCCCCTACACACATCATTGTACTCAGTGCTTAATTATGGAACACTTGTTACTGTCTCCCTAACCATCCTAAGTGCTCCATAGCATAAATGCCCCATTCTCTTATGCCATAGTTCATTTAGGGTTCTCCCACTACTACTGTTATCATTTTTATTACTTCTAACTAGTGCCTTTGGAGATTCGATCTTCAACATGTATAAACTGTTCCTTTGGACTCCAATCTATTTCACCTTTTTCTAGTTTTGGTGTTTGATGAACACCTTATTCCCTACAAAGTGGACATTATATTCCTTTTCCTGTATCCAGGACACTAAAATTAGGTTCATGCCCAAGTCGATCACATGCAACACATCTATAACATTGGTGCTTTCTCCTAACTCCCTCTAAAGATCTATGGTACCTACTCCAACTGGAGTACATTTACTTTTGTTTCCAATCTAAATATAGAAGTCCATTTTCTCCTCATTATAGTTTGATAAGTATTCTCTAACTCTTGTTATATGAGCTAACGCTTGAATGCCTATGCACCAGACTCCTCTTCAAGTTGAGATATAGAAGCAAGTTGTCTAAGCGAATTTTTCCTCAAATTTGGAAGACAAATCCATAGCCTCTTAAATTTTTAATATCTTTGCATCCATACTGGATAAATCTAAGAATTTTACTGGAAAAGTCATGGGTATAATTTAATGTGCTTTTTCTCTTCCTGCCCAACTCATATATGTGGCCACAACCTTGTTGCAAATCTTCTACACCCAAATATGCTTAGTGAATCAATTTATTTGCTCACCGGAACCCTTTATCCAACAACCACACTGCTTGAAAATTCTGCCTCTAAGAAAATTGAACTTTTCCTACACCTTGGCTTTGGAAATTAATTCCAGCCTAACAATTCACACCCCTAGCTTGACCTGCGCAGATCTGAATCCCGTGCTTCAGATCTCCCTTTGAAACTGCATGATCTACTTATCTTTCACCTTTGAGCTTCCGATATGATCAATAATGCTATGATTCTATGTGAAATTTCCTTGAAATTGTAGCAATTGGAATTTATTCTCCTAACTGATTGAAAATTTAATTATTTATGACAATTAAAATAAATCACACTACAATTATTCACAAAATAAATATGCTATGGAAGTAAAATAAAAAACTGAGAAATAAATGCACACACATAAAAACCGACACAATTATTTTAGACTAAAACTCCCTAAAAGAACCCCGAGGGGAAAACTGGTGCAGTAGATGAGGGCTTATTTTATTATTATGTAACATATTTGGAGAGTACAATAATCTGGATGCCCAACTGGAAATCCCCTGACAAATATACTGGAAAAATACCTGGGAGATAATTTTATCTCTCTGCAAATCAACTTGGCTTGCTTGTATTCCTCCCTTTCAACTCACACTCTGCTAGAAATGTGCACTGTTGGCCTGAAATAACTCACACTGCCTTCAAACTAGCTCCAAGTGATTTTTCCATCCTCCCTCTGCTTCTGGAAATATTTGCCCTGCCTCCCGAATGATTCTCCCAACCTTTGACAACTAAAATGAATCCTCTCGACAAATCACATTGGGTTTTTTGGCTACTCACACTGGCTTCTGTGACCCTCTTTGTAGATAATTCAGCCTCCTATCTCTTTCCACTCCAGCGTTAGAGAGATGTTGGAAAACCTCCTGAAATATCTTCCTCAAGTTATATGTTTCTCCCTCCCTATGATGCTCTCTCTTTGGCTCAAACTATACCCTTGTTGAATCACTGCAGTTGGGTAGCTCAATATGTCTTAGGTAACTTGCTCTCCCTCTTATGTCTTTCTCCCTCCCATTGACTTGCTCTTATAATCTCTCATTGTGGCATCAACGACTAAGATCTAATCGTGAACGATGGCTAATAACATCTTAGAATTGATCCAAGTCACTTTCTAGAAGTCTCTAAAGCATAAGTCGATATCCTCAACTAATTCTCATTAATTAATCAATTTTCCTAAGTTAGACTTAGGAATTTTAATTATTGATTGATTAACTTAATTGAGTGGTCTCTAGGTGTTTTCTCTTGAAACCTTTTCTAGGTTTTGGAGATCTTGTGTTCCTTAGCCTCTTAGACACAAATTGAGACTAGAACACCTATAATATGCTACCAAAATCTAACAGTACCCACTACTTAAGAGTCGACGATGAAGGAAAAAACTATTGAAACGATAGATAATCATTTGCACCACCAAAAATGTCTGCGCCACCACAAATGTTCGAGAGAAGGAGTTTTAACTGTCTGCGCCACCACAAATGTAAGTGCAGAGAGATATTTAGGGTTTGGCAAAGGAAGCCCTGGTTTTAGAACATCCTTAGACGATCTAGGTGGGGATGAGGTGGATGCACCTCCCCCTTTGGATCCAACTCAAATTCTTGCTACAATGTGAATCATGGCATCCTTGGATATGCCATATTCACTGAGGGGATTTTGATCCTAAAGTTGTTGCCCTTCATGAATGAGCAAAAAGCATCCATGAGGAATGTGCACCATCTTTTGTATCCTCATCATAAGGGAAAAGACAAGATATGAGTTTGTAACTTGTAAGCAAAAGGATCCCCCTAATATTAGTTTCACTAGGATCGGGAAATTATCCATATCTAGATTGCATTGTTGGTAAAATTCCTCCATTCTTCTAAGTGGATTCTGTGCCTCAAAGTTGAAAGGCTTACATTGAAGGGAGTCATTTTTAGGCCTTTAAACCCTCCTTCACCACAATTTCCGAAACTTGCATTAAGAGGTTCATCCATCCACTATTCAATAGAGAAAAAGTGTTATGAAACCAACTCAAGAAAAGATAGAAAAGATAGATCAACGCCTTAGAATTCAGCCTCTTCGAAGGGACAACCTCCTTTACATTACATAAATGAACAATTCTTGGATGATTCAAATGACAAAACCTCCTTTCAATATATAGGAGTCTAAGGAGTCACAATATAACACAGCCGACCTAACAATAATAATATAAAGCCACAAAAATAACAATAGAGGGATTCTATGGGGCACAATAATAACAATATGGGGATAATAGGGGCACAACAATATTAATAAGGGATGCAAATACAATAGTAATGGGGTAATCACTTGTATTATAGGGACCCAACATGCCCCTCTCCTTCAAAAAAAGTGTTGTCCTCAATGCTTGAGTAGTTCTGGATGCTTGTGTATAAAATTCTCATCCTCCCATGGTGAATCCTCAGTGGATAAGTTCTTCCACTTGATAAGATACTCCGAAATTGATCGATTTCGTAGCTGTCGAGTTCTTGTTTCTATGACTGCTTCTGGTTCTAATATAAATTTTCCTTCCTCGTCAAGTTCTGGCAATATTTTTTGAACCGGGAGCTTGTCGCCTATAACCTTCTTTAAACATGAAACATGGAACACTGGGTGCAATCGAGAAGCTGCAGGAAGCTCCAATTTGTATGCCATACTACCAATCTTTTGCAACACCTTGTATGGACCATAATACTTTGGTGATAATTTATTATCCTTCTTAGCTTGCTTGAGGGACATTTGCTTATATGGTTGTAGCCGTAGGAATACCAAATCACCTACATCAAAACTTCTTTCGCTGCGATGTTGATCTGCCTGTTGTTTCATTCTATTCTGTGCCAACACGAGGTTATCCTTTAAGAGTTGAAGGACTTGTTGTTGATATTCGATGTGATTTTCCACTGCTTGAACCTTAAGATTTTCTCTTAAATATGATGTGATGGATGGTGGCTGATATCCATAAAGTGCCATAAATGGGGTCATTTTTGTTGTTGTATGGAAGGAAGTGTTATACCACCATTCAGCCAGAGGCAACCATTTGACCCATTGTGTCTGTTTATCAGATACAAAGCAACGAAGATATCCTTCCAAACATTTGTTTACTATCTCAGTTTGCCCATCAGATTGAGGATGATAAGATGAGCTATGAGCTAACTGAGTACCAAGAGAAGAAAATAATTCTGTCCAAAAATTTCCAGTGAAAATGGGATCTCTATCACTTACAATAATCTTTGGGTTTCCATGTAGCTTTTGAATTGTTTCCATAAATGCAGTAGAAACTGTACTCGCTTTAAATGGACATGATAATGCACAAAAGTGTGCATACTTGGTAAGTCTGTCAACTACCACCATGATGACACTCTTTCCATCAGACTTGGCTAAACCTGTGATAAAATCCATTGAAACCTCCTCCCAACGTTGGCTTGGAATGGATAAAGGTTGTAATAGGCCTGGTGTCTTAATTGTTTCAACTTTATTTTGTTGGCAAACCAAACATTCCGCCACAAATTTTTGAATATCTGATTTAAGGCCATCCCAAAAAAATTCCTTCTTAACCCTGTGGTAAGTTTTTAAAAATCCTGAGTGCCCTCCTAAGGGAGAAGTGTGCAATTCCATAAGAATCTTTTGTTTTAGTTGGGAATTCTTACAGAGGTATAAGCGATCTTTGTACCATAAAGAATCATTTTTACAGCTAAATGTATCAGGCGTACTGGAATCTTGTTGTAACTTTCGAATAAGTGCCCACACTTCATCGTCATTCTTCCATTCCTCCCTTGCTTCGTTTATCCAATCTGGTTGGATAATAGAAATGGCGCACAACAATGCTTCCACATCCTCATCCTTTGTTGAGAGTGCATCTGCCACCACATTTTGCTTCCCTTTTTTGTAGATGATTTCAAAGTCATAACCCAACATATTTGTGACCCACTTTTGTTTCTCGTCAGAGGATAATCTTTGTTCTAAAAAGTATTTAAGGCTATCATGATCCGTTTTTACCTTGAAGTGTCTTCCCATTAGGTAGGGTTGCCATTTCTTAAGTGCATGGAGTATCGCCAACATTTCCTTCTCATAAATAGCTTTGTGTAAAAACTTTCCCTTGATTGGACGACTTTCAAAAGCAATGGGTCTTTCATCTTGCATTAAAACAACACCAATTCCATTTCCTGAAGCATCACATTCCACAATAAAGGTTTTTGTGAAGTCCGATGTAGCTAAGATCGGTGCTTGGCACATTGCCTCTTTAAGATGTTCGAAGGCCTTTGTTGCTTCTGGAGTCCATGAAAATGCATCTTTCTTCAATAATGTTGTTTGAGGTGCTGCTATTCTCCCATAATTCTTAACAAACTTGCGATAATACCTTGTCAACCCAATAAATCCTCGCAGATGCTTTCTGGATGTGGGGATTTTCCATTCCTTAATGGCTTTAATTTTTCTAGGGTCTACCTTAACTCCTTCATGAGATACAATATGACCCAGGTATTCCACCTCTTGTACTCCGAAGAAACATTTGAATCTTTTTGCATATAATTTTTTCTCCTCCAATAGTTGTAGCACCTTGTCAACATGTTCAACATGATCCTTCCAAGACTTGCTGTAGATTAGTATATCATCAAAAAATACTGGCACAAATTTTCTAAGGAATGGTTTCAAAATGGAATTCATCAAACCTTGAAATGTTGAAGGTGCATTGGTAAGGCCAAAAGGCATGACCAAAAATTCATAATGACCCTCATGAGTTCTAAATGTTGTTTTTGGAATGTCTTCACTCTTCATTCTGATTTGATGATATCCTGAACAAAGATCCAACTTGGTGAAGTAAATTGATCCATGCAATTCATCCAGTAATTCATCAATGACGGGAATGGGAAACTTATCTTTAATAGTGAGCTTGTTGAGCTCCCTATAATCTGGACACATGCGCCATGATCCATCCTTCTTGTGCACTAATACTACTGGAGTAGAGAAAGAACTTTGACTCGGTTGAATTATACCAGCCTCTAGCATTTCTGCAACCATACGTTCAATTTCACTCTTTTGAACATAGGGATATCTGTACGGCCTGAGGTTTGGAGGAACACTTCCTGGAATCAGATGAATAGCATGATCATGATCACGAATAGGTGGGAGACCTTTGGGAGTCTCAAATACCTTGGAATGATTTTCCAAGACTTTTTGGAGATTTTGAGAAATAGATGATTCCAATGTGGAAACATCTAGCGAGCATAATTGTGTAATTACACCCCTTTGTTCATTTTTTAGAAGCTTTGTCATACCGTTAGAGCTGATTATCTTTCCCGGTTTCCCTGCAATACCCCTTAATTCCACTTCCTTTCCTTCGACAAAAAATTTCATGAAAAGTTCTTGAAAATTAAAAGCTATTGTACCCAAGGATTGTAGCCATTGGACTCCTAGTAGAACATCAACACCTCCCATTGGAATGGAAAGCATTGGGCTAGTCAATACATATTATCCCATCGATAGCTTGATATTATGGCACTTTCCAGAGCAATTTATTGTTCCTCCATTTTCAACCATCACTTGACACTCTGGTGTTGGATATAAGAAGCAATTCAATTCTTTTGCTACCTTACAATGAATAAAATTGTGGGTACTTCCTGAATCAATCAACACTATTACCTTTTTCTTCATTATTTGTCCTTCTATCTTGATGGTTTGAGGAGTGGTAATTCCTGCCAATGCATTACAAGATATGGTCGGATTCATTTCTTCTTTATCTAGGCTTTGTTCCTGGAGTATATCCTCTTCTTTTGACCTTTCTTGCTCCTTTTCTTCTTCCTCTTCGCAATCTATGTAGAATAATTTCTTCTCAGCACACTTATGACCTTTAGTGTATTTGCTATCACAACTGTAACAAAGCCCTTTTTATCTTTTTTCTTCCAATTTTTGTGGTGTCAACCTTATAGGTTGTGGAAGACTAGGGGCAACAACACTTCCATCTTTATAGTTGTGAGTGGTATGCTTCCTGGTTGCCATAATTTTGCTTTCCATTTTTATCCTATGAACACATCAATCCTATCCTCCTCTGGGATATTTTTTACCCTTATGTTCAATTTTTGGAACTCCTCAATGTGCTCCATTATTGAACCCTTTTGTTTGAGACTTATCAATTGGCTAAAAAAGGTGTTGCTTTTTGTATCCTCATAATGTGCTATCAATTCTTCTGTAAAAATTGCCCAAGTGATAATTTGTTTATGAGAGCAAAGCCATTGATACCATAGAAACTGATTTGGTTTCAAATATAAAGTTGCAATACGTACCTTTTGTGTGTTTTTCACATTATTGAGATCGATAAATTGCTCCATCTGTAATATCCATGTTGCGGGATCCTTGCCATCAAACTTCCTCATATCGATTTTTGGAATATGGTGGGTCTTCGATCCCACATTAGAGTCTAAGAAATCATGATTAACATTTCTTTTGTTCGCATCATGAGTTTCCTTTACTACCTTTTCACCATTAGTAAGTATTTCTTGTAGAAAATTTGTCAAATCTGTCTTCAAATCTGCCATGTCTGTCTTCAAATCTGTCTTCAAATTTGCCATGTCTCTCTTCAAATATGTCTTCAAATCGATCTTGAAATCGTCCATCTTAGCTTCCATGCCATTTATCTTAGATTCCACGCCATTTATCTTAGCTTCTGTTAGCTTTTGTGAGAGTGACAGTTGTTGCACTTGTTCTTGTAATTTTGATATATCATGTAGCATTTCTTCCTCTTCTTCATGAGTCATGCTAGAGCTTTCAGGTTGCTTACTAGGTGTTTGTATTTTCTTTGCTCGGGGCATCAATTACTGATAGTAATGCTCTACTATGCCCTTTTAATTCCTTCAAAATAAATTTTCAAGCCAATCTTAAGCAAAAATTTAAAAGAATCTACACATCTTTTTTCACTTTGTAGGAGCTCAATATTTCATCTGATGTATCTCTGTACTTTCGAATCATCCAGTTCTGAAATTGCGACCTACAGTAGCCCTCTGTGTCCTCTTTCCAATGCCACCAGTTTGATCCAAATTGGATTCTCCAAGGAAGAGTTATGCGAAATCTCCCACAGTGACTTGATTATAGACTAGTTCAGTAGAGCGAACTTGTACGACGTGCCACGAGTTATTGTTTCGACAATTGGCTATGAAAGATATACACAAGAAACTACAGTCCGTTCTCTTTCTATAACTTCTTACGAAATTTCAATCCGATGCTCAGAGAGAAAGTTATGACGATTTTCCCCAGGTCACCTGTTTGGAATGTAATTCAGGAGTCTGCAAAAAGACCAACTTCCTCAGATCATATCCCCACAAATATAGTGCTAAAAGCTCTGAAATTCGGACCTGAGATTCAGAGTGATTTCTTCTCAAATGGGTTTTTTTTTTTAGCTTCTGAAACATCGCAGAAAAAAAGTTGTAGCGAAAATGCCACAATGACTTGTTTGGAGCAGCACAACCCTAGAATCCAAAGCTCTGATACCAAATGTTATGAAACCAGCTCAAGAAAAGATAGAAAAGATAGATCAACACCTTAGAATTCAGCCTCTTCGAGGGGGAAACCTCCTTTACATTACATAAATGAACAATTCTTGGATGATTCAAATGACAAAACCTCCTTTCTATATATAGGAGTCTAAGGAGTCACAATATAACCCAGCCGACCTAACAATAATAATATAAAGCCACAAAAATAACAATAGAGGGATTCTATGGGGCACAGTAATAACAATATGGGGATAATAGGGGCACAACAATAATAATAAGGGATGCATCTACAATAGTAATGGGGTAATCATTAGTATTATAGGGACCCAACAAAAAGCTCTAACAAATATTTCGGACCCTGCAATCCCAATATCTTTAGTGTGGACCATTCTTGAAAGCCTACAATAGAATATATTGGTTACTATTTAAAGGATAATAATTACCAAATTGTTGATTGGCTTTGGATGGTAAAGAAAGTGGAATTTTGAATCAATCACTGGTGCAACCAATGGCTCTCTTTGGGAGGTAGATTGATCCTAGTAAAATTGGTTTTGGAAGCAATCCCAGTCTATTGGTTGGCTCTGGCTATTGTGCCGAGGACAATTCCAAATATAATTAAAAGTTTATGTTTTCATTTTCTTTGGAAAGGAAAAAACATAAAGGGTTTCATTTAGCAAGCTGGAAACATATTGCCGACCCAAAGAAATTGGGAGGATGTGGGATCAAAAACATTTTCACTTTTGCAAAAGCGTTAGCCACCAAAATTGTTGGGAGGAGTATATTTGATGTAGGCATATGGGGAACTTTGATGCGAGACAATATTGGAAGAATCAAAATTTTGAAGAATGGGTTCGATAAGAGGCGAAGTAAAGATAGGGAGGGTCAAATATTTGGAAGCCATTGGTTTCAGTGTTTGATATAATTAAAAAAGATCTTGTTTGGAAGGTAGGAGATGGAAGCAAAATATACTTAAGCAAGGCTCCGTGGATAGGAGGTGATGGCCTCAAAATAATCTATTTGAATTTTGCAATGGTGTTAAAGTACATAAGCATTTCTTTATTTTATGAAGTGGTTGATCCCATACCCAATGAGATGTCCCTAAGACCCTGGAAATCAGTTAATGATATAGGCCTATTAGGGAGTATAACAAGGGAACAGACACAATTTGTCTTGTCACTTACACAGAATAACATTAGACTGATTAGAGACCCGAACAAACTCATGTGGAAAATGAACAAAGATTGTGGGGTGGTGGCGACTAAACTAACTTATGAAGCAATGATGACACAAGAAGTAGAGTCAGACCCCTTTCAGTGGTATAAAGTTGTTTGAAAGTGGCATTGTCCTTTCAAGATATGCCTCTTTCAATGACTGAAGCTAAATGATAGGATCCTCATGCAGGATAATCTCTAGAGGTGAGGCTGGGAAGGGCCTACAAGATGCCAACTCTATTGTGATAATCAAGAGTTAGTGACACACCTATTCGTGGATTATGTATTTTCGAAAGTGGTGTGGAGAATGATTTTGTTTGAGGAGGCTTGTGTGGGGATATGGTGGGATATGTCAGTAAGGGAATGCCTCACAAAGTGGACAAAACCCCTAACCTTGAAGAATCTTTCCAAACTTCCAAGATTGGTCCTTTGGAATATATGGTTACACTAGAATAGAACCATCTTTGATAATCAAATCCCAAATATTCGACAGGTGGTACATAAAACAAAAGCATCAACGAAGGAACTCGACATAGATGGTTTAATGGAGAAAACATAATTCAAATTAGTCCAAGGATATATACTTTGAAGGCTTGGGCCTTCTTTGATGGAGCCACAAGTCATCTCAAGAATGTACGCAGAGTGGACGCTGCATTTCATTTGAACAATCATCACCCTTTCCTTATTAGCTTGGGGTTGGGGCCTGGAACTAATAGTAAACCATAATTAATTGGTCATTGGAACATCCTTGACTTTGCATTTCTAGGCATGTGAAATGCTTACAAATATTTGGTGATTCTTGAGTGGTTATTGATTAGTTCTAGGGATCTGTACATTACACAATTTGACCCTCAACCCTTGGCAAAAAAGAATTCATGAATTATAGGATTTTTTTGAGTAGTTGGAGATATCAGATATCCATAGGGAACACAACACAGATACAAACAAAATATCAAAGGAAAAATTACTCTAGCGTGTAGGACATTTAGTGATTAGAAAAAAAGTCTTTGATGTCCATAGGGTGAATATCAACAACATTTTTCTGAACTCAAGTTGATATAGTCATTGAGACTCTGAAGATTTTTTATGTTTAACTGTTTTATGTTTTTGGATTGGTAGAATGCCATAGCTTTGAACAAAAATGTTGAGAGGTTGTAAATGATCAATAATTTGTATCCTTTGATTTCAATGAAATAACAAAAATGCAATTTTTTGTGGCAAAAAATTTGTGGTAAATACCAATAGGTATTAAAACACTTATCTTAGGATATACCATTAAAAATTATAAAAATGAGTTGAATTATAACTTTATTTTAAATTATTATTATTAATTTTATAAAAAGAATTAATATATGAGTTAAACGTATACACATTTCAAAAAACATGTAACAAAATTAATAACCATGGAGGTTTTTCTTCAGTTTATTAGAAAGATTCTTAATTTGTAAATAGACTTGTTATAATACTAGATCCATTTTAACTTTGAATGTACCAAATGTTGAAAGGGATCAAATCTTTTTTCATTCTAAAAGATGTTTGCACCTCAAAGAGATTTGATCCCTCTCGATGCTTGGTAGATCCAGAGGTAAGATAGATCTAGGCTAATTTATTTTTTAAATTATAATCATAATTATAATTTTTGTTTTTATTTTTATGTAATTTGATCCAATGAAAATGTTTTATTGATAATCATAATCATTAGTTATTTTATTTTTACCTAGTCAAAATGTTTATGGGACATTACATTACATTACAACATCTGTACCATATATCTGGACGCAACCATGGGCCAATACAATGACTTACTAATATCATATGGCCAAAAAACCATAACTCATGTTTATATAACATTTTTTTTAATAAATCAATTTAATTAAGATGACATATTTTAGAATATTCTGTAGAGATTAAATCCCTATCATCCACCTAATAATTATTACTAGCTCCCCCAAGTATGCAAGTGATATTGTCATGTATCTTATGTAAACATTTTTACTAGGTCAAATTACATAAAAATAAACATAAGATAAAAATATAATTAAAAAAATATAATTATTAATTATAATTAGTAATTAAAACATTTTGGCTCGTTAAAATTACATATAACATATGAAAATAATAATATAAATAAATTTAAGAAAAAATAGATAAATAAATAATTATATTTATATTTATAATTGATTATAATTAATAATTAAACTAGCCTAGATCTCTTTAACTCTAGATCTACCAAGAGTGAGAGGGATCAAATTTCTTGAGGTCCAAACATCTTTTAGAATGAAAATATTGATCCTCTCAACATTTGGAGTTAAGATGAATCTACTGTGGTTGATAATTAAATTAAAATTCTAAAATCCTTATTCGAAAATAAATATACATGTATAAATATATATTTTTATTTATTTAATAATTCTTATATATATATCATTTATTTAAATAAATATAATCATAAAAAAATCCTAAATAATTTATAAAAGAATATATATTTACATATATAAAAGAATATATATTTATAAATTATTTAGGATTTTTTTTTTATGATTATATTAATTTAAATATATATATATATATATATATATAATCTTTTTTTGTAAGCAAGTATATCTACGTTATATTAACATGACAAAAAATACAGAGTGTACAACCTTGAGAGGCGAGGAAACCGAGAAACCAAAAATTCTCTGCTCCTCGAAGGGGAAACCAGAGTTCAAGTTTTTGAGGCAGTTTATGGTTAAAAATATGTTGATAGTGAGAAAAATTTAGAACACTATGCCTAGAGGCTCTGTGTCGCTTGCCTGCAAACCGACATTGATAAAGAACAAAATTAAGGCTATGAGCCTCATGGCTCCATACCAAGTGCACATATTCCTAGCCAAAATGACGGTCTCGTGACAATTGCCAGTGAACCAAACCAGGCTGAAGTTTACCAACTTGCTGAGTGCCATGGTGCCCGAGAAGTTAGCACATGTCGCATTGGAGCTGCCATGAACTTGGGCGCTTCCTCGAACTTGTGCATTGCCGGAGTTCGATGGAACTTCTTCCAGAATGTAACATCCATAGGGACTGGGATGTGGGTGAGAGAGGGAGGGAGCATCGACCACCAGAGGGGAGGGGAAGTGCACAGAGGGAGGAGGGGTCATCAGAGCTTTTTTGAGAGGAGGAGAGGATGAGCCAATCGAAGAGGAGTGCGAGGGAGATAGAAAGGGGGAGGAGGGGGGAGGGATGTTGGGGGGATAGTAAATTTTAAGGTCTCTAGCCAGGCATGTTGGGGGGATAGTCAATTTTAAGGTCTCTAGCTAGGCATGTTGGGGGGATAGTCAATTTTAAGTTCTCACGCCATGCACTTAAGGGAGGAGGAGGAGTGGTAATGGTGGGCAAAGAGTTTTGCAATCCAGTTGGTGGGTTATTTTTCCTACTCCCTCTCCTTGAGATAGTGAGTGAGGAGGTTGCAAAGGGCCCAGAGCATTGGATGAGCTTTGTGATTCTCTTCCTCTTTCATAGCAATCACCTTTCTTCTTATGTGATCATGAATACCATAGTAAAAAAAATAAGTAATGGAGGCCTTGTCAAAGGTGGTGGGGGGATGTCCATGACCCCTGCCTCTTCCTAGGCATCGTCCTCTGCATTTGTCGCTACTCATGGTTGGTTGGTAGAGGTTAGACGACACAAAGTAGTGGTTGGAATGAGCGGAGGGGGAATTGAGAAGATACACCAGGGGGAGAAACTGTCAAGAGGCCATGTATTTTGGGATTTTAATGCCAGAGTTGACAGATTGGAGAACATGGTATGGGGCCAAAGAATGAATGCAAAGAGATTTATTCCTCATGAATGCCATATTTGAGTGACTCGCGCCATGTGTTGAGCGACACCAATTGCGCTATGAGGGTGTGTCGAGCTTCCCTCGAGCACTAAGATCTAGGGGGAGAAGGTCTTGCTCCGCCAGATGTAGACATTGGGGGAGCCACACTAAATGGGCCAGGGAGGATGGAAGCCAATTCTCTATAGGACAATGATCTTGAGTTCCTTTGTATGTGATGAAATCAACTAGGGGATTGGATTTATGTTTGACATGGGAGAAGACTATCGCCACTTAATGCGAAATAATGCAGTCCAAATTTTGAACATGGTATTCTAGTCGACAACTGATTGCTTGCTTGGCTACAGGGGAACCATTGATGATGTTGCTTGCTATTTGAATTGTGACTTGAGGGTCTCCATCTATGATTAGGGGAAAGAGGTGGTTGCTTTTGGCTATTTGAATTCCTGCGATTAGAGCTTCCAACTCTGCGACGTTGTTACTTTCAAATCTAATGTGGCCCCTGTGGATGTGTATGATCTATCCCATGTGATTCCTAAAAACAACGCTAATTCCAGCCTTGCTAGGGTTTTCATGAGATGCTCTATCAAAGATGAGATTTAGGTGGTGGGGAGGGGAGGACTCCAGGTGGATGGGGAAGAGGTGGGCAGTCGAGAGGAAGGAGCATCAGAAGTCAGGTTAGGTGGTTTGAGATTCCACTGGGCTAGAATTTATTTTTCAGATGAGGGGGGCTTGGTAATCTTGGGTTGACCAATTGGTTAGGTTTGTGGATTCCTCCACGTGCTTGTGAAATAGAAGCCATAATCCTTCGGGGGGTTTATGGGAGTTATTGAAAATTCTTTGGTTGTGTTCCTTCTAGACTTCCTAGGCTAAGAACAACAATGTGGTGGTCTAGATGCAATTTAAAATAGGATTGTTGAAGGGTGAGACAGGCCATTGCTTGAAAGTTCTGGTGATGCAACTTTTGTCTCTGATGGTTTTGAGGAAGCCGTGTTCTAGCTTGCTCCACAAACCTTTAGTGAAGGGGTAGGAGAGAAACAAATGATCCAAGGTCTCTGTTATATACCTAGGAGGGATAATATGGGGTACCAAGGGAGGTACCCAAGGTAATAATGTAATAATGGGATGGGCCATAGTAATAAATAAGGTGGTTAACCCATGTCATGTAAGGGACCACAAGTAGTTAATAATAATGTAATGGGCTCATGGTATTAGTTGATGGTATGAGGAAACCATGGTAATGATGCATGGTATTGTATGTATGAGGCCTATATAAAGGCTAGAGACTCCACATATGAAGATGAAGAGAAGTATTCTTGTATGAACAGGCATATGGCTTGTGGAGTGTTCTCCTTCCTTAAGGAGTGAATGTATGGTGTTGCCCTACCTTAAGGGTTTGATCAATAAAGAATCTTTGCATATTATTTCTGGGTTTATTTGTATTGCTTTACATTTTCATATCAGATCTATAATATTTCTGGGTTAGATCTACAACAAGTGGTATATGCAAAGATAATATGAAATAATAATGTAATAATGGGATGGGCCATAGTAATAAATAAGGTGGTTAACCCATGTCATGTAAGGGACCACAAGTAGTTAATAATAATGTAATGGGCTCATGGTATTAGTTGATGGTATGAGGAAACCATGGTAATGATGCATGGTATTGTATGTATGAGGCCTATATAAAGGCTAGAGACTCCACATATGAAGATGAAGAGAACCCAAAGATAATATGAAATGATACTTTACCCAAAGATAATATGAAATGATACTTTATTGATCAAACTCTTACATGACATGGGTTAACCACCTTATTTATTACTATGGCCCATCCCATTATTACATTATTACCTTGGGTACCTCCCTTGGTACACCATATTATCCCCCCTAGGTATATAACATATGTCACCTACCAAAAGGGCACTAGAAGGTTGTTTGCAGCAGCAAAGCGACTATTATCTCGACCCAGGGTGGAAGGGGTCTCACTTCCTCCATCAGCAGAGTAGGTACAGGATAAGGGCAAGCGGCCATTACAGGATGAGGGGCCTTCAGGAGAGCAGGAGACATATTTTATTCTTATTCAGGATGATGACACTGATTTGGACTCACAAATCTCAAAGCTTAGAGAGATCATCCAGGAGCAACAAGCCGACATTAAAAATTTGTCTCTCAACCTACAAAGAGCCAAGTGGATCGTCAAATATCTGGAGAAAAGAAACAAACAACTAGAGGATCAACAAACCATAATGGAGCTAAGAAACATATGAGAAAACTGGCAAGCTACCAAAAGGAGGAAAGTCAAGTTCACAACACTTGAGCAAGAAATCAATATTGATCGTGAGTGTTGGTTGGAGAGGACTAATATCCACTTGGAGAGAATGCTAGAGAAGGCCATCAATAAGAAAAATATGTTGAGAAACATGGCATATCCGTATTTGTCAACAAATATGGTGTGCCAAGCAAGAATCAGGAACTTGAAGGCCAAGTTGAAGAAGAGATTGAGGAGGCAAAAAGCGCAAGATAAACTTTAGATCTTGGCCAAGGCTTCCTTGACCTAGCATAGCACCTAATGGAGGACGCTTAGCCCAAAGTTCAAAAAATTTGGCGCACTTTTTGTAATTTTGGGACCTTTGCCCTAAAAAATAGAGTTTTCTGCCCAATGTGTCGCGCCACCCGGCGCTCACTTTTGATGGAGGCATCATTTTGAGGAAAACTCAACATATTTGGATTTTTCATGAAAAAATATGCATGCTCACAAATGGCCAAGAAGTTTTGACCGGTTTTGAGCTTCCAAAAAGGTCAAAAACACCCCAAAAATGACCTTTCTGCCCCTTTTTTGACACACAGGAAGCAGTCTTGGGAAAACTCAGTTTTGGAGGGGAAAATGGAGGTCAAATTCAAAAATTCCACTTGTGCTAGAAAGTAGATAGGTAGACCTTTCCAACAAGTCCACTTGTAGAAAATTTGGACACTGGGAAGGCCTCCAAAATCAGCTGCAAAAAGGCACTATGCATAGGGAAATCGACGTGGCACATTGGAGGAATTTTGCTCAGTTTGACCAAAAATACTCTGTTTTTTGCCTAGTTTCTTGACAGTTTGACTTTTCTTCTTCTAAATTTCAAACTCATAATGTAATTTAATATGACTTTATGGATTTTGATTTAATTATGCTACATTTTCACTCTTAGAGGTAGATTCATCCATCAAAAGGCAGTTTGCAACTGAATGAATCAGTTGCCTAGTTTTTAGAGGCATGTTGTTCCACTGCCTACTTTTTAGTTCTCAGTTTAGATTTTGTTGGAACAACTCCTAAACTTATAAGCTCGACCCCTAGAGGCTAGGATGAGTTGTTGGTTGCCTATATCTTGTAATTTTTCAGCCATTAGCATGGTTGGACTTTTGGGAAAGCTTGGAGCTTCATTGTATACACATTTCAGTAGTTTGGCTAGGGAATAGACCAGTGATTTGCAGCACTTTATGGGATTCATGTGGCATCTGGCTTTGGTATTGTGTTTTCCTCTGTGCTCTACCTAGGGTTTTCTTAGTTATCTATGTTTTCAGTTGTTTGAAAAGGATCCCTGAGTTTTTCATGCCCTTTTCAACTTCTCACCTTTCTAAAAGCTCTCCATATCACTCAAATTAAAGTACCAAATCACTTTCCTACCTTGCCCCATATATATCTCTGCAAAACTGAGCCTCATTCCCCAGGCCCAAATCTTCCTTTCACATTTGAGCCAACAAAACATCATCAAATTCAATCAAACACCTCTGTACGCATACTTAGCCTAAAATCAGTCATCACATCAGTCATCTCAAGCTTTCATTGGCCATCTTTTGAGATTGACAAGGAGAGAGCCCTCTCCCAACCTGGTAGGGCTAGCTACCAGGTTAAGCATGGTATGATGTTACCCTGGATCCTACCTTTCTCACCCTGAGGTAGATTTAGGCCCTAACATAGTGGCGACCATACTGGGGAATATCAAGATTGTTTGCTTGTTAGTGTTATTCGTTTTATAAACTACAGATGGAGCCTGAAGTTATGTCAGGTAGCCTTCGAACTACACATTGCTTTGTGAGTGCATAAGTAGATAAGCGCTGCGTCAATCAATCTCCGGTCTAGTCTTATAAACATAACATTTGGCTTGCAAATTGCCCCAGTACATCAGATAATTCTAGACTTTTGGATGATGAGTTTAGAATTTGATAGGATGAAAAAGTTGATTTTGTCTGCTTTATTTTTGGGAATAATTCAACACACTGGCTTCTAGATGACACACAAGAGCAAATCCTGATCCTGATCCACCTCCTGTGCATGAAAATCCAAATCTTATTCCTAGAATCCTTCGTCAAGAAAGTTCTATGATCCTTGTGTTTAAATCTCGTTCATGTCCTATTGTTTTTGAGTATCTTGAAGATCTTGAGTTTGATGAATAGTTTGAGCTGTCGTTGTTTGAAACCAAGTCCAAAAGTGTTGGTTCTACTGCTCTTAATCCAAAGTTTGTCAAAGATCTTGAAACTGAAAAGGCCAATAGATCAATTGACGATTATATTTTGAGACTTCAAACTGCCATTGTGGCTACAAACATTCCTGAATTTTTAGAGTCTGCATCTGCAACTCTTGGGTCATCTGATATCGCATCTAGTTCAAAAATTCCTACTGAACCTCCTTTCATTCCCACCATTCCCGTGCAGCCTTCCATCTCTGATTAGAAACCTGCAGTGTTGTCAGCTCCATCTATCCATTCTACCCCTCAAACATCCAAAATTTCTTCACCTCCATCTACACCTCATACATCAGCTGCTCCAACTCCTCCTACATCTCCATGAGTAGTCGCAAATCCACCTAGAGCAATGGCTACCCGATATGCACCCCTTGTGTTGCCTCAAAACTTGGATGACATGCCTACTGATTATCAAAGCAAAATTCCATTGTTTGACAGTACTCCTCAAGGTATCACAGCTCAGCAACATGTGGATAGGATGGCAGATTTCTTTGATCTCCATGAGATCGATGCATAAAATGTAACAATGAGATTGTTTGTGAAAACTTTTGGAGCTGAGGTCAGAAAATGGTTTGAAGCATTACCGGCTAGAACAATCAACTCATTGGAGGCACTTCAAAGATAGTTTTTGGATCTCTAGGAGGTAAAAAATAACCCTCTTCAAATCCTTTTCGAATATGAAAACATCAAGAGGAATGTTGGGGAGAGTGTCCAAGATTATTGTGTTAGATTCAATACTGTTTACAATGCAATTCCTGCTGATATAAAGCCACCTATGGGGCTAGCCTGGATTAAGTTTCCAGATGGTTTCGATCCTGATATGGCCTATCAATTAAGAGAAAGAGATTCGGCCACTTTGGAGGACATGCAGAAAATTGCAGTTAGCGTTGAAGAAAATTTGCTTGCCAAGAGAGCTAGAGCAAAGGTTGAAAAGAAGGTAACAATAAAAGAAGAGACCCACTTTAGATCAAGTGCTCCGTAAGCTTGAGAAGATGTTTGATAGGTTCACAATTGCCAATAAGCCTAAAACACAAGTCAGAAATCCTAAGTTTCGTGGCCAACAACAACCTCAATGCAGAATCAAGTAAAGAGAGCAATGAGCACAAGACCAAGCAGCACAACAGCAGGTAAAGACACCTTTACAGTAGAATTTTGTACATGGTCTGGAATCAGATGATGAGGAGAATGTAATTGGAGAAGAGAATCGTTTCTTTACACCTGATGATATGCCAATTTTTATCACTGAAGATGAGGAGTATTCAGAGAGCCCAACTGTACAAAGGGATGAAAATTTCATCTTAGCAAATGAAATAGCTCTTGAAGAAGAGTCTAATGAGTATCAGAGGGGTTACATGAATGATTTGAGAGCCTAGCAGCGACAATATTCACTCAGGAGTATAGATTTACCCATTAATCCAATTCAGAAAAGAAAGGAGGTGACCGCACCAAAAAATGATCCACCCGTTGTGCAGAAAAAGGGAAAAGAGACAGCTGATCCTACCACCAGCAAAATACCATCAACAAATGAAAGATTAAATCAGCCAAATATACCAAAAGAGAAAACTGAAAAGAAGGATGTTTCAGATAAGGAGGTAGATAAAACATCCATTTTTAGCTTAGAAAATGAAATTGCTAAGTTAAAAGTATCTATTCCTTTGACAGAGTTAATGAAGAATAGCAGTTATAAAGGTCAGGTGTCTAAAATTTTGCATTTAGATCCATTATCTGATATGGTAAACGTGGAGGATGATCAACCTGAGTTGATCTTTGGTCCGGCATTGGAGGGTCAATCTCAAGATAGTGATGTAGCTCCTTTTTATATCAGCCTTAGGGTGCATGACTATGTGTTACATAACGCTATGTTTGATTCCGGAGCCTCTCATAATCTCATGCCTAAGGAAATCATGGAGAAATTGGGTTTGGATATCACTAGAAAATATCATGACCTTTATTCTTTTGATTCTGGTAGAGTAAGATGCATTGGTCTTATTAAAGATTTGGTGGTCAGTTTGGATCAGATTCCAGCGAAAAATGTTTTGATGGATGTGGTAGTGGCAGATATTCCTCCTAGATTTTGGCATGCTTCTTTCCAGATCTTGGGGAGCAAAACTCAAAGGGACATTGCATCTTGATTTCTCCTATGCTACTATTCCTATGTTCGGTCAGATGAGGAAATTATATCAGGAGAAAAAGATAAAGTACATGATCACTAGCAAGGAGAAATCGGTAAATCATCCAATCAATTATGTACATACTAATTTAGAATCATTTGTTCTGTATTCCAGTAGCTTTAATGATGTAAATAGCCAAGTAGTTGAAGTAGAAGACATTCCAGAGATCACTAAAAATTTTAGAGAAGTCTTGAAGCAAGAAAGAGAAAGGCTTGATAGTACTGCTGAGCAATCAGCCTTCCGACCACAACAAAATAATGATGGACAACATGGAAAAGTTAAGGAGCAAACAGAGTTTTAGCATTTGGAAGAGGACAAAGCTGGCTTGTGGAGCATGGACGTTGATGGCGCAGTAGGAAGAGAAGGTGCTGGAATTGGCATTTGGATACGCAGCCGTGTTTTCTCCCTAAACAAAGTGCCAAGAAATGCAAGGGTCTGTTCATATAAATTGGCTTTTTACTGTTCAAATAATGAGGCTGAATATGAGGCTTTAATTGTTGGTTTGAAAATCCTTAGAAAGTTAAATGCCAAACGAATTTCAGTCTATGGCGACTCCGAGTTGTTTATCAAGCAAGTAAAAGGGGAGTACCAAGCTAAGCATCCTCGAATGCAGGCATACCACAATGCGGTATTAGATATCTTGAGATTATTTTCAGATTACACTTTGACATGTGTCCCTCGTGTTCAGAATTTCATTGTAGATTCACTCACAACAGTAGCAAGTAATTTGAAAATTCTGATGAACTCAAACAAGAAGTTTGAAATTCATGTGAAACATCGCCCAACTATCGCTGACAATCAAAGGTATTGGTAGGTGTTTCAAGATGATAAAGAGATCAATGAATTTCTGCAAAATGAAGGTAAATTCAAAGACACTTCTATTGATGGGGAGTATGAAAATGGTGAAGAAGACATAGAAGTCAATATGATGGAAGTTTTGCAGCTCAAAGACAATATCATTCCTAAAGGTCTAATACCTTTAGAGGAGTTGTTCGATCAAGATGATGTAGCCCGAAAACCGAGCTTGCTGCCCACTGAGAAAGGAGTTGAGGATGTGAACGTTGGATCAACAGAAAATCCTAGAATGGTCAATTATATGAGTTAAAAGCATTACCTCCATAGGTAAAAGCAAAGTATATGAGTTTATTATCTTCATTTACCGATGTTTTTGCATGGGATTATTCAGATTTGAAGGCATATGATATGAGCATAATCTAGCATATAATCCCGATCAAGCCAAATCAGAAGCCCTTTAGACAGAAGTTAAGAAGAATAAATCCAAAGCTATTGCCCTCAATAGAGAAGGAAGTGAATCGATTGTACAAAGTTGGTATAATCGTCCCCATAAGATTTTCAGATTGGATTTCAAATTTGGTGCTCGTGCACAAGAAAACAGGTGAGATTCGATTATGTATTGATTTTAGAAATCTGAATAAAGTATCTTTGAAAGATAACTATCCATTGCCCAAGATGGATCACATACTTCAGCGAGTAGTTGGAGCATCTCGCATGTCACTACTCGATGGTTATTCCAGTTATAACCAAATTCTGGTCCATGAGGATGACAGAGATAAAACAGCATTCACTACTCCATGGGGAACTTTCCATTATGCCAAGATGCCTTTCGGATTGAAGAATGCTGGTGCGACCTTTCAGTGGTCCATGGATATCACATTTGCTAATGAAAAAGATGTCTTTTTAGTCATTTACCTTGATGACCTGATAGTTTTTTCTAATTCAGATGAAGAGCACCTTTATCATTTGAAGATTGTATTTCAGCGGTGTAGAAAATATGGTATATCTCTCAATCCAAAGAAGAGTCTGTTTGCCATGGATGAAGGCAAGCTTCTCGGTCATATTATATCAAAGGATGGCATCCGTATCGATCCAGTTCGAGTGGAAGCCATTCAATAAATTGATTTTCCCCGGAGTAAAAAGGAGATCCAATCATTCAATGGTAAGATGAATTTCTTACGTCGCTTTATGCCCAATCTTGTAGAACATTTAAGGGAAATCACAAACGTGCTCAAGAAGGATAGTGTAGTGAAGTGGACTGAGGAAGCAATAAATTCTTTCAATTTAGTGAAATTGGCCCTTTCTTCAGCTCCGGTTTTGATCAACCCGGACTATACTCAAGGTTTCATTTTATTTTCATTTGCCTCAAATCATACTATGGCAGTGGTCTTGATGCAGAAAAGGGACCAGCTCGAGAAACCAATTGCTTTTTTCAGCAGAACGATAAGAGATGCAACTTTAAAGTATAATATTATTGAAAAGCAAGCTCTTGCTTTGGTAAAGGCATTGAAAGATTTTTGAGTTTATATTCTGCATTCCCACATCCTTGCTTATGTCCCTAATGTTGCGGTTAAAGATGTCTTGGTGCAAACAGATCCAAAAGGGAGAAGAGGCAAATGGATTGCTGCCTTGTTGGAATATGACGTGGAGATCAAACCAACAAAGCTCATCAAAGGACAGGGGCTGGCCAAACTGATGGCTGAGTCAAATTTTCATGCCTTGGACATTAATCTCATTGCTGCTATGTCCGAGGAAGATGAAGAAAGTTTGCCTGCTCAGGTATCAGAAATTTTTCTTCTTTCTCCTTGGTATTTGGACATTGTGTATGTGCTCCAAAATCT
Source organism: Pinus tabuliformis (assembly GCA_031772625.1). Taxonomy (NCBI): domain Eukaryota; kingdom Viridiplantae; phylum Streptophyta; class Pinopsida; order Pinales; family Pinaceae; genus Pinus; species Pinus tabuliformis. The sequence goes on from CM062809.1 coordinate 1,315,671,732, forward strand.
GTCACCACCACCTAGAATGGCTAAGAATAAAAGTAGGACCCTGAAATTAAAGGCTGCCAAGTTTTGTATCATGAATAATGCACTCTATTGGAAAGATCCCGGTGGTGTCTTGCTCAATTGTTTAGTTGAAGAAGAGGCAAAACAGGTTATGGAAGACTTTCACAAGGGAGATTGTGGAGGTCATATTTTCTGGAAAACAATAGCCAACAAAATTTTGAGAGTGGGACATTATTGGCCAAGTATTTTTGTCGATGTGTATAAAACTGTTACAAGCTGCCACGAATGTCAGATTTTTCAAGGTAGAAGAAAATTGCAGCCTTTACCGCTTAAGCCAATCGAAGTAAGTGCTCCTTTTCAGTAGTGGGGTTTGGACTTCATTGGCGAGATTCATCCTACTTCTTCAGCGCAACATAAGTGGATCCTCACAGGGACAGATTACTTTACCAAATGGATTGAGGCAATTCCCACTAGGTAGGCCACTGATTCGATAATCATTTCTTGCAAACAATATTTTGTCTCGTTTTGGCTATCCAAATAAGCTGATCACTGATAATGCAGTAGCTTTTAAATCTAAAAGAATGAATGATTTAAATACCAAATTACTATGGGGCATTCAACTGCATATTATACACAAGGCAATGGATTGGTGGAATCCTCAAATAAATCCCTGGTCAATATTATCAAAAAGCTGCTAGAAATAAACAAGAAGAGTTGGCACAAAAAGTTGGTCAATGCACTCTGGGCAGATAGAGTGAGTCAAAATAAATCTATAGGCATGCCCCCTTTTGAGCTCATGTATGGTGTTGACACTGCATTCCTAACCTCTCTCGCAGTCCCGGTGGTTAAACTTCTGTAGGAAGCTGGCAGCGAGGATGATCATTTACAATGAAGGATCAATCAAATGATCCATTTACAACATACTAGAGAGGAGGTTTTCCAAAACACTTTTAAGATACAAGAGAGGATCAAGAAGATATATGATCGAAAGGCAAAGGTAGACAAGTTTCAAATATGTTAGATTTTAAGCTTCTGTGGTAGTTTTTTGTAGTGGCATGATCCGGATTATCCACAGTTTGTTGTTCATGGTGTTCAAATAGAAGATGTAGTGTTGAAATGGGATGCAAGAAATGAAGATAAAGGTAAGCATGGAAAATTTGAGAATCTTTGGAAAGGAACTTTTAGAATTGCTGCATATCGGGGCCAAAACGCTTTCCTTCTGAAAGAAATGAATGGAGAAGATTGTTCAGTTGGGCTGGTCAACGGTCGGCTCCTCAAACGATACTATTTTTGAAATGTTTTCTACTATCATATGTATCACTGTACATACCAGTTTGTTTTGCAAGTGTGCGCTGTTATCATCCTTTCAGTTTGGGGCCTGAGGTGAAGGCTATAAAGCTGAGGTTGGATTTCAATTTTGGTTTGGTTTGTTTTGAGTCAAGTTTTTCAGTTGATTTCAGTCTTGAAATTGAGTCAGTTTTGAGCCAGATTTCAGTCCTGAAATTAAGTCAAGAGTTTGGTTTTGGTTTGTCGAATTTATTGACTCCATAGCCCAATGGACGAAGGCACTACCTACTTTCCCAGAGATCTATAGTTCTTGGCACCTCCAAGGAGCTACCATCACCATTGGAGCCAATGTTAGTGTCGGTATCTTCATCCCTCTGTCAGTGATAAAACACTCTTGTTGCATTACATGTTAGGTGTCTCACCCAATCAGCTGCATTCCATTAGGGTCATGGATCATCTGATGGTAGTGGCTTATTATACATTTTCCCTCATGTGCTGGCCTATTTTCATTTCTTCAAAACTGCTGCAGTCAATTTTTGTCTTTACATCTGTAAAAGTCCTTTTTAGGGTTTTAGGTCTTTTTAGGTCTAGGGTTTTCATCAATAAGGTCTCAAAATACTCAGTGATGGTCAGCAAGCACATGGGAGGTCGAATAAAGTTCCAGTAACAATAATTTTCATGATCACTCACTCAGTGAGTGATTTTTCCTCAAAACCTTGTTTTGAGGAAAAACAGAGTATTTTATATTTTTATGCATAAATCTGATGTAATTTCAATTTTTTCATATGTAAGCAACTTCAATGGCAACCCTGGTCACCTTACCAAGCTTTTGCAACTCCATCCCCTGCAAGGCAAACAAAAAGTTAAATCATTCAGTTCACCAAAGGCAAAAATAAAGCAAACTACTTAAAAATGGAGTTTGAAAGGCAATGTCAAATGTAAACATTACAAAAGTGGGTTCTATGAGTGAAAAATCAAAATATTTTGTATAAAAACCATTTCTTGTGTTTAAAGAACTCATTTGCATCCAAAAGAGAAAGTGGAACTTAGAGCAAAGTCATTGAGAGAAAATTGCAGCAAACGGTTCAAGTTTCAGGGGCGCGGCGCATTGGGTCATGGGCATGGTGCATAGAGTTGGCGCAGCACATTGGGCCGCCCTCCACAGTGCAGAAAATACACTAGTGTGACGAATAGAGCAGGCGCGACACGTTGGGTTTGTGGCGCGGCGCATAGAGATACAAGCCTAATTTCACCCACGAAATTCATCCAAACGCTAAATTTGCTTGATTTCCACCTCTCCAAGTCAAACGTTCTTCCAATGCCAATGAATGTGTGTCTCTAGATGTTTATAGAGATTAGTTAGAAAAATTTCAAACCCTACCTCCTTGCAATTTTTGCTCAAAAATAATTGCTTAGGGTTTACAGTTTGAGTTTTTGTTGTCAAGTCCATTTCATCACTCCCTCACCTTTTCATTCCTTGAGATATTTTTCACTTTCATCCACTCATTCCCTAATTTCCATATTCCAAAAGTTCCCTAATCCCCATATCCCTAATTCTCATTATCCCAAACCCTAGCTACAAATTTCTAAACCTTAATTTCTATCCCTAAGCCTACATACTATTCCCTAAACCCCCTATTCCCACAAAATTTGTCAATATCATTCCCAAAACCCCTCATACCCTCTCCCTCCATAGTCCCTCATACATTTTCATACCTTTGGCAGAAAAATCTAAAGACACCTAAAATCTCTTCATACTCATCTAAGAGAAACTCAAATATTTGGCAAACATGGAATCTGATCCTTCCTATGACCGAGATGAGGAGACACACAGTGACTCTCCTAGAGAAATGCATGCACCAAGAAGACCTTACAAGGGTGGAAAACATATAAGAGAGGAACCTACTTCACTTGCCGAGCTGCAGGCCTGTCATCTTGCTGTCACATGTTTTCAGCACCAATCGTGTTATCAGTTCTGTGATATGGTTGAGAGAGTCTAGTACCATCATTAATTGGCGAGGTTGTTTGTCCTCCATCTTCAAAATGGCCAGGTCACTCTAGCAGGTGTAACATTCACCTTGACACCAGAGTCTATTTCTCTAGCAACTGGCATTCCCAACATCAGTGAGCAGTGGAATAAGAGGCAATAGATTGACAGGGAACATTATGAGCCTTACATTAAGGCTGGCTATTTGAGACATCTCAGCAAAGTTTTTCCTTTCCGATATCTGAAAGACTCATATGCTCCCTTGATGAAACTCATAATCAAGTATTTCAGTTGTGAGGGCCGGTTTTCTCGCCTGTATGCCTACCATATCAGACTGTTGATGCACTTCACTAGGGTGAGAATGATGAACCTCCCCTATTTTATTTGTCGGAACATTGAGAAGATGACCACCATAGTGCACAAGAAGACTCCTCAGCAGCAGTATAACAACATATATCATTTTGCACTAATCAAGATTGTGGTCATGCATCAGCTTGGTTTACAGAACGTCTCATGGGAGGATTTCATTTTGAATGAGGTCTTCACCGCTCCTTAAGTACCTCCAGTAGCTTTTCATGAGGCAGGTGAACCTTCACATCAGCAAGAGCTTCATGAGACACAAACCGCTAGTGTGCCAGTATATGTCACCTACCAAAAGGGCACTAGAAGGTTGTTTGTAGCAGCAAAGCGAGTATTATCTCCACCCAGGGTGGAAGAAGTCTCACTTCCTCCATCAGAAGAGCAGGTACAAGACAAGAGCAAGTGGTCATTATAGGATGAGGGGCCTTCAGGAGAGTAGGAGACATATTTTATTCTTATTTAGGATGATGACATCGATTTGGGCTCACAAAGCTCAATTTTTAGAGAGATCATCCAGGAGCAACAAGCCGACATTCAACATTTGTCTCTCAACCTACAAAGAGCCAAGTGGATTGTCAAATATCTAGAGAAAAGAAACAAACAACTAGAGGATCATCAAACCATAATGGAGCTAAGAAACATACGAGAAAACCAGCAAGCTGCCAAAAGGAAGAAAGTCAAGTTCACAACATTTGAGCAAGAAATCAATGCTGATCATGAGTCTTGGTTGAAGAGGACTAATATCCACTTGGAGAGGATGTTGGAGAAGGCCATCAATGAGAAAAATATGTTGAGAAACATGGCATATCACTATTTGTCAATAAATATGGTGTGCCAAGCAAGAATCAGGAACTTGAAGGCCAAGTTGAAGAAGAGATCAAGGAGGCAGAAAGCGCAAGATAAACTTCAGATCTTGGTCGAGGCTTCCTTGGCCTAGCATAGCACCTAATGTAGGACACTCAACCCAAATTTCAAAAAAATTAGGGCACTTTTTGTAATTTTGGGAATTTTGCCTTAAAAAACAGAGTTTTCTGCCCAATGCGTTGCGCCACTCGCTGCTCACTTTTTATGGAGGCATCATTCTGAGGAAAAATCAACATATTTGGATTTTTCATGAAAAAATATGCATGCTCACAAATGGCCAAGAAGTTTTGACAGGTGTTGAGCTTCCGAAAAGGTCAAAAACACCCCAAAAATGACCTTTCTGCTAGTTTTGTGGCCAGTTCAGTTTGTTGGCTGGTAGAAGGTAGATCAGTTTGAGTATTTATAGAAGAAGTATCAATTGCCTTTTTTATAAAAGGTTCTACAAGTTTCTTTCCAAGAGTTTCTGTGGTGTTCTTAGGGGGATTTTTTGTTGTTTTCTTTGGATCAAAATCAGAGAGATTCTTAACAAGATTTTCAACATTATTTTTAGTTGCAGTATCTTGATTTTTCTTACTTCTAAGATTTTACTGCCTATGTACTTCCATTATAGCATTTTCAAATCCTTGTTTGTACTCCTCTGACTCTTGAGAATCCATTTCAATCTGGGCTATAAGAAAAAGTTCTTGTTCCTCTTGAGTGAGGAACACTGTTTCATCTTCATTTACCCCTAACAAATTAATTTGTTTATCATTGAAATCTTCCACAATATTCCCCTCATCATCCGTGTAGTTTTCCTGAAAAGGAGGCTGAATCGGCTGATCTGGTCCCTTTTGCTCTCTTTGTTTAATTTGGGGAGTATTTCTTCAAAAATTTTGGTTTCTGGTTTGTTGAACATTTTGGTTTTGATTTGTTTGATTTTGTTCATTAAGGTTTAGTATTTTCATCATTTGATTCATTACTCTCACTAGTTTATCAATCTTATGGTGAAAAATAGAAGTAGAAGGTTCTTATTTTATGGTTACTCTGCGTTCAGACTTCAATTTGGCTTTTTTGGCCAGGATATTAGCTTCAACTTTAATTGAATTTGCTTGCATTTCTTCTAGATTTGTCGGGTATCTTTCCCTAAGTTGATACTCCATATCTACATCAAAACCATTTGGAAAGTCAATCATGGCTAGGCCAGGGGAGGGCTTGATGTCTTGTGGGATGGCATTGTAAACAATATTGAATCTTTCACAATACTCTTCCACAGTTTCATTGGGTTTTCTTTTTAACCTTTTATATTCGTTTAGGAGTTGTAGTGGGTTGTTCTTGATCTCCCATCTAGCTAAAAAAGCTTGATGGAAAGAAACAAGATTGGATATGCTTCCTGTAGGTAAACCCCTAAACCACTTCTTCACATCATGTCCTAAGCTCTGGGAAAATAATCTCATTTTAACAGCGCCCTCATCCACTTCTTGGAGGTCAAACACATCATTCATCCTATCTACATGCTGTTGGGTGGTATAAGCACCAATATTGTCAAAGGTCACAATTTTGGATGGATAATCTGCAGGCATAACATTTAGCTGGCCTGGTAACACCAAGGGTGCATACCTTCCTGCCATAACTATCCTAGTAGATTGAGTTGAGGATGGACCTAGTGGAGGTGTAAGATGGATGACTACAAGGATGGTAGGTACAATTGTTTGAGAAACCAGAGGCAGGGAAGTTGAAACTACAAAATGAGTAGGACTGGGAGGCTGTAAATTTACAGACTGAGAGGACTAGCTAGATAAAGAGGTTGCTACAACAATGAAAGCAGAAAATTCAACAGATTCCTAAATGGAAGCTTCTTCTAAAGCTTGGTCCAATACTGAAACAAGAACTTGTAATTTGGAAAATTGTTGTAAAGTTTCAAGATCAGGTTTTGATTCAAGGTCTTGGGCTTGGGAGATATACGGTTGCAGTATGGCTTTATCTATGATAGTTTGATCTATTAAAGTCTCAGACTTGGATCTAACAAACTTTGTTGAAAAGGAAAATCAAGAACTTATGCACCTAGCCCTTAAGTTGAATGATCAATTAAATGAAACTGAGAAAGAATTGGAGAATTTGATACAGTCCAAGTAGAGTGAGCTGGCCACTGCTCCTCAGACAGTAATACCTACAGTTTCCACAGTAGTACCCTCCACCCTGGCAGCTTCCTTGGCACCAATGATTCCTACAGTAACAGCATTGCCAGTAGTAGGTACTACTTCAGCCACAAGTAGATCGACCAGTACAGGGATAACAACAGAAAAGGAAGATGAATTGGTTAAAGCTATGGAACAAATGAGCATCTAGGCCAAAGAACTCAAGAAACTCAGAGAGCAAGTCACAAGCCTAGAAACTAGTTCTTCACTTGCAGAAATACAACACAAAGAAGAGACTTAGAAAAACCAAAGGATGGTAGAAAGAATAAGGATCCTTGAAAATGATTTGACTCTAGAAAAGCCATTGGGAGACATCAAGGATATACTGTGGACCAATATCATTGATTCCATCAATGATATTTGGTCTTCCATTCAGGTTATTTTTGAGCAAATTGAATTAGTCAAAATAGCCATGGAAGCCATACAAAAGACAAAGGAAGAACTGGGAGACAAGCCTGAGGAAGCAAATCAGTTGATATATTTTTTGAACAGTAGAAACAGGTACCAGCTAGATGAATTAGAGATTCAAGACAGAACAACAACTATTATTGAGATAAATAAGGTTCTTACTAAAAGGAACCTGATGCTTAATTTGGAGAAAAGATGTCAAAGCATTCAAGCAAACATTGACAACTTCATGTTAAAATATGACATTTTGAAAGAAAAAGGACTTCCTAGTCCTCTGGTCATACATGACAAATTAATGACACAGGAAGATTACATTGAAAAATTGAGTAAACAATCCAGGAGCCAAGCTAGTTCTTTAGGAGTAAAAGCATTGCCTACAGGAAAAGTACTTTATGATGGCCTAGAGAATCTATTCTATATAGAACATGAATTGAAGCACTTGTTCACCAGCAAACCAAATTTTTCCAAAGATATAGAAGCTGATGAAGTCTACAAGAAAATGATCAAAATAAAATTACCAGATAGTGAATGGTGGACCAGTTTGACAGATTTACTATAAACTTACTATAGTAAAACTATGGGGTAAAATATGTTTGTCATGGTGAAAACAGGTAATACAGGATTAATCAGCACAGGTAAAGAGTATCAGTAGGTCAAAGATAAGAGTGAAATCCAGCACATAACTACCAAAAGAATTGCAAGAGCCAAATCCGAACACCAGCAGCCAGCACATTCACAAATAAAGGGACAGCAAGCAATCAGTTTTCCATTTGTCTCTATCTTCATGTTGAAGATATTTTTTGTTTCTTAGAATAATTATCATATACTTATGAGATATTTTGTATTAAATTTTGTATAAATACTTCACAAGTTGAAGTAATTAGGGTGCATTAAAAAACATTTCTCGATACATTTTGTTTTAAGCTAAGGAGCTATTGTACTCAAGACTGGACTGGTTTACTGGATTATGAAATAAAGCCGAGGACATTTCACTCGATTCTTGTACACAGTTGGAACAACTAAGTATCATTTTCTCATGTTTAAATCTCATTTTCTCTTTATGTCACGAAGTATTTCATATGTGTTTCTTATAAAATCTTAAAAGCAAACAAGGAATGATATCATCAAAATTAGCTTAAGTGCTCTCATTTTAACTGTTTGCTTTATTTATGTTTTCTACTAAACTGCCTTGGTATGGGGATTCTTAATTGCCCCTTTACTTCCGTAGTTTATCCCCCTTTTGGCCCATAGTACAGGATTCTTCATTGCCCTTTGCTACTGGCCATCCTTCTTTTCTTCATCCCAATCCTAGTTAAGGATTCTTCATTGCCCTTGGCCCTGGTTAGGAGTTTCCCTTCATTGAAACCTTCATATTTGCTCTTGTTGAGTTAGCCTGCCCTGTGAATTCTTACCTCAGTGATAAATCAAATCCAGTTAAGAATTTCTTTATTGACTCCATAGCCCAATGGCCTAAATATTTTCTCTGCCCATTTGTCTTCTTAATTCCACCACCCAATCAAAACAAACAACCCTGAACATTAAGAACTAGCTTAAAACCTTATTTAAACAAAGATAAATCTTAAAGAGAGAGCCCTCTCTGGACTTAGGTTGGCTAGAACTTGTTTGTGGTTCCCTCGGGCCATTCCTTCTTTGATAACTTCTAAGGAAAAAACCTGAGTGATAACATAAGGAAGACATTCTTTCTAGCTTGAGTTGAGAATGATTTTTTTAAGGAAGTCTGCAATTTTGATGTTGCCATAGTTGAGCTTATTAGTGAGGAATAAATCATTTCATCTGCCTGTTTATGAAGATCAATCTGATTTATCGGATGTATTTGCTTGGTATCAAAAGAAAAAATAGAAGTCTTATAGTCATCTGCACTTTTGGGAACCAGGACCTTTGGCTCAAGGAATGCTAATTGGAATTGCCCTCTATCAAATTCTAGTGCAGACTCTGTGTTGAGTAGTGGAGGATTGTTTCCAAAACTCAAAATATGTAAAAAAATTGAGTGCCTCATTCTTTCTCTTCATTTCTCCGAATATGGAAAAGATTTTTTGATGTCCTAAAGAAGAAGAAGTAAGGGAAGTCAAAGAATCAATGGTTGTTTCTTCAACTTGCTGCAAGGAAAATATAGGCTCGCCTAATAGCACTATTGTAGTATGTGTTGGCATTATGACACAGGTTTGGCGCTATGACACAGGTGTTGTCCTTGATGGTAACTCACTCAGATGACAGATCACATTTCAGGATCACAGAAGGAAAAAGAGGTATACGTAGTTTCCCCTTGACCAAACCGCGTATACACGCCGGTTCGCAAACTAAAAGGCATGTATGCGTATACACGCACTTTCACGCAAGGAAAAGCATGTACATGTTGGAAAACTTGGTTTTGGTCCGTGGTATTTGGTCCTTGGTATTCTGACCCATGGTATTAAACCAAGGTATCTTGTCTGAAGTATTGACCCCAGGTATTCAGTCCAAGGTATTGATTCTAAAGTGGTTTTGGACCATGGTATTGAGTAAGGCCTAAGACTATAAAAGGAGGAGGAGATCATTAGGCAAAGGCACTCAAGCATTGAATATCTAATGAAGAGCAAGATCTAGAATACTGGTCATTGGGTTATGGTGCATAGCTGGATTTGAATCAAGGAGGAACCTGAGCGCTTGAAGAATGATAGGTTCTTTTGATGGGTCATGATCATTAAGCTTGAAGAGAAGTATCTTTGTGTGGTTTTGATCTTTTATAATTGGCACATGTTGTAATCTGTAAATTTGATGATCTGGGTATAACTGATGTCTGAATAGTTGTAAATGTTAAATCATCTTTTACAAATCTGTACGCAGGTTCAGTATAGCAAAGGTGCGTATACACGCTGGTTTGGCATTTCAAAACAGCATATACGCAGGTTTGCCTTCAAATAACAGCGTATGAACATAGGTTCGACACATTGAAGTAGCGTACGTCTCATAAAATATGTTTTAGCTACTTCAGTTTGTTGTTGCAGTGTTCTGGGTTCTAGTTACTGTTACTGTGTTCTGGTTATAACATTCAGAAAAGTGATTGTTTTATTCAGTTTTGGTTGGTGCAAAGGAGGTTGATTGATGTAGATATATTTGATGTTTGATTGATGTTATTGATGGATCTAGTCTGAAAATTTATGAAACATGGTCCCTGGAAGAAAAGAGAAGGTTGTAGCCTTTTTTAGGTCAGCACCTATGTACTAGTATACACATCAGCTAGTACAAGAGCTAGGGGGGTTGTAGCTCCCTTCTAGGAGAAGCTGGAGAACAAGAGAAGGTTGTAGCCTTTGGCAGGTAGAAGCCTGCGTACTGGTATAACGTTGCACCAATACAAAATTTGTAAAAAGAAGTTTCTTATTAAAGAAAGATGGAGACAATTGCAGCAGGTGGTTTTCACCCACATTGGTTTTCCACCTTATATCTTGTGTTCATGTGTGTGATTGCTTGTTCTCTTTATTGTACCTGGTTACTGTTTATATGGTTCTGATACACAAGTTAAGGATCAACTAACCAAATTATAAGTTTGCAAGATATACAATGGTTGCTCTAAACACAGTGGTGTATACACACAAGTTTCATTAACAGAAGTAGCGTATATAAATTTGTGTATGGAAATGTAAAATTATTAAATTGATAATACTGATTCACTCCCCCCCCCTCTCAGTATTATTTCCAACAATTGGTATCAGAGCAGGTCCTTCAGAAGAAGCTTGATCGCTTGAAGGAAGATCTATCATCATGAATAACTACGAAAGAGAGGGATCCATTAGACCACCAATCTTTGATGGGAGCAACTTCATCTATTGGAAGGTAAGAACCACAGCCTATCTTCAATCTCTTGGAACAGATGTTTGGGAAATCGTTGAAGGAGGATACACATTTCCATCAGCAATTCCTCCAGATACTGCAGGTAAAAAGCAGTGTGAAACAAATGCCAAGGCTGTCAACACATTATGGGGGAGTCTGTCACAATCAGAATTTGTCAAGGTTATGCAGCTCAAAACTACCAAAGGAATATGGGACAAGATCATTCTAATCTATGAAGGAGACGATCAGGTAAAACGTGCAAAACTACAATCTCTCAGAATTCAATATGAAACTCTCAAAATGCACAGTGATGAAAGCATAGCTAATTACTTCTTATGTATAGATGAGATTGTTAATCGCATGAAAAAATTGGGTGAAGAGATAAAAGAAGTTACTGTAGTTGAAAAGGTTTTGAGATCCCTATCTTCTAAGTTTGAATCAAAAGTTTCTGCCATAGAAGAAAAGAAAAATATTTAGAGTATTACTATGACATAGCTGCACGGAATCCTAATTGCTTTCAAAATGAGAAAAGGGGGTCCATCAGATATGAGAGAAGCCACATTCAAGGCTTTGGGAAGAGAAGAGCTCAATGAATCGGGACACATTTCAGAAGGAGAGGAAGAAGCAAACTTTGTCAAGAACCTTCAATGGGGTTCTGGAAGATTCAGAGGTAAACTACCTTTCAAATGCTTTGCTTGTGGAAGAGTCGATCATTATGCAGCCAAATGTCCTCATAAAGATAAGCTGGATAAAGGTAAGGAACCAGAAAAATGGAATAGAAAATAGAATGTAAGTAAGAAGAGCTACTATACACATGAAGATAGCGATGGTTTATCAAATAGTGATGAAGATGAACATGGTAATGATTATAGACTTTTGATGGCTTTTGAAGATGATGATTTCTTGGATGCTTTAGATGAAGATGGTCTCTATGAAGAAATTTCTAAACTTAAAATCTGTTTAGAAGAAAAGAGTATGATTATAGATACTCTGACATTCCAACTTGTTGAAAGGGAAAAACACAATGAAAAGTTAGAGTGTGAAATTGTGGGTCTAAGAAAAGATATTGAGAAAACAAAAGCTCTCAATCTTAGATTTGCTAAAGGATCAGAAACTTTAGATGAAATTATCAAAGTGCGGTGTTCTCCTCTAATAAAGACAGGTCTTGGATATACAGAAGAAGCATCTCAAGCACAAAAGCCATCAACCTCCAAAAGTTATCTTGATGCAGCAAGGAGAAGTGAACAAGTTGACAATAGTTGGCAAAGGCATAAAGCAGATCACCAGGTAAATCGGGTTCAATCTACTTCAAGGATGAACAAAAGCTACAACCTATCTCAGGTAAATCATTTTGCTTCAAGAATGAATGTCAATGGAAACTAGAATCATCAGGTTAGTAGATTCGATAATTGCAGGAATTTCTTTAATGGCCAATGTTTTTCATGTCATAACTTTGGACACAAAGCTACTCAATGTGTTGCTTACAAGACTATCATGACTAAAGAAGCACAAAATCAAAGGAATGTGACTGGGATCATGAAAAGGACCTACAATAACTTTTCTACTCTTGAAAATGAAATAGAATGTTGTATCTGTAACAACTTCAGTCATGAAGATTCTGAATACAGGAGTAAATTGCGAAAAACATCTCAGAAGGAGCAAGCTTCATTGGGTCCCAAAACATGGAGAAAGAAAGAATCGCAAACAGAAAGATGTGGTATAGCCTTGTATGCAGAAGGACAAGAAAATCAGTGGTACATCGACAGTGGATGCTCGAAACACATGACAGGTGCTAAAGAAAAACTTCAGTCATATAATACCTTAGAAAAGGAAAAGAAGGTCTCATTTGGTAATGACACTCTTACAGTCATAAAAGGTAAAGGCTCTGTTCTCTTAAAATAAAAAGCTAAAGCTGGGAATGTTATGTATGTAGATGGTCTAAAGCATAATCTATTGAGTGCCAGTCAAATGTGTAATCAAGGAAATGAGTAGTATTTCGATCAAATGGATGTGTTGTTCGTGAGCTTGATAATGGAGAAACAATGATTAAAGGTGTAAGAACTCCAAACAACCTGTACATACTCGGGGGGGGGGGGGGGACAACAACAGTGCTACCTAAGCAAAAATGATGAACACTAGCTATAGCATAGAAGATTGGGGCATCTAAGCTTCCCTCAAATAAGAAAAGCATGCAGATATAAGGTTGTTCGTGATCTTCCAGATACCAACATTCCAGAAAATACTATATGCAAATCATGTCAATTTTGTAAGAAAACCAAAGCACATTTCCCTGAGAAGGAAGGATCAGCTAGTAAGCCTCTTGAACTTGGTCATGCTGATTTATGTGGTCCATCTAGGAAAAAGTCACCTCGTGGAGAAGAATACTTTATATTGTTCATTGATGACTTTTCCAGAATGTGTTGGATAGGACTTCTAAAGCATAAAGACGAAGCTTTTGAAAATTTCAAAGCCTTCAAAGCTTTGGTTGAAAATGAATCAGATCGCAAAATCAAATGTCTCAGGTCTAATCGAGGAGGGGAATTTACCTCGGATGAATTCTTTGACTTCTGTGAAGAACATGGAATAAGAAGGGAATTCTCTACAGCAAGAACTCCTCAGCAAAATGGAGTGGTAGAAGGATGAACATAACTGTTCAAAAAATGGATCGTGCTATGTTAGATGAGTCTGGAACTCCTTCAACCTTCTGGGGTGAAGCTGCATTTGCTGTCGTCAATATTCTCAACAAAATAAACGTCCAGGTAAACAACACTCAAACTCCTCATGAACTGTGGTATGTTAATACTCCTAGTGTAAAATACTTCAAAGATTTTGGAATCAAATGTTACATCCAAAGTACTGATGAAAAACTTGGCAACTTTGAACCTAGAGCAGATGAAGGCATTCTCCTTGGTTACTCCTCCTGAAGTAAAGGATATAAGTGTTATAATAAAAGACTTGGGAAAATTGTTGAAAGTATTGATGTTGTGGTTGATGAAGCAGGCAAAAATCCAAAGCAAGTAAAAATCGAAGATTATGAAGAAGATGAGGACTATCCTTCCACATCAAATCAAACTAATTTTGAATAAGAAGAAATCAATGAGACACCAGAAGGACAGATAAGGGTAGAAGAAAAGACTCCATCCAGGTATGTTCAGAAGAATCATCCAAAGACCCAAATCTTGGGGCAGAAAGAAGCAGGTGTGCAGACAAGAAGAACTATTACAGAAGCTTCAAGCTATCTAGCATTGCTTTCCTATGTTGAACCGAAAAATGTCAATGAAGCATGCAAAGATGAATGTTGGGTCAAGGCCATGAATGAAGAACTTGAGCAGATTGAAAATAATAATACTTGGGAATTGGTTCCCATACCTAATGATAAGAATGTCATAGGAACCAAATGGATTTTCAAAAACAAGCTGAATGAAAATGGAGAAGTTATTAGAAACAAGGCCAGACTTGTTTGTAAAGGGTATGCTCAACAAGAAGGTATAGATTTTGAAGAAACTTTTGCACCTGTTGCTAGACTTGAAGACATAAGAATGTTCCTTGCTCTTTCTAGCTTTCAGAAGTTCAAAGTATATCAAATGGATGTGAAATCTTGCTTTCTTAATGGAGACCTAGAAGAAGAAGTATATATTGAGCAACCAGACGAATTCATCCTTGGAAATGATCCAAAACTTGTATGCAGACTCAGAAAGGCTCTCTATGGTCTAAAACAAGCTCCAAGGGCCTAGTATTATCGTCTTGACAAATACCTTCATCAACAAGGTTTCTCAAAAGGATCAGCTAATAGAAATCTATATATAAAAATTGACAATGATAAATTGCTAATACTTTTTGTGTATGTTGATGATATCATTTTTGGTAGCAATGAAGAAGCCATGAGTCAAAAGTTTTCTTTGGTAATGTAGAAAGAATTTGAAATGTCCCTGCTTGGTGAGCTCACAAATTTTCTTGGTTTACAAGTTCAACAAAATAAAGATGGTATTTTTCTATCACAAACCAAGTACCTCAAGCAGATCTTGAAGAAATATGGCATGGAAGATTCTAAACCAGTATGTACCCCTATGGTAACAGGATGAAGCCTCAGCGTAAATGATGAATCGACAACAGTACATCAAACAACCTACAGATCCATGATTGGTAGTCTGCTCTATCTAACAGGTACCCGACTAGACATCATGCATGCAGTGGGAAATGTTGGAAGATTCCAAGCAAATCCAACGGAAGCACACCTTCAAGTAGTCAAAAGGATTTTCAAATATCTTCAAGGAACAAAAAACGTTGGTTTATGGTATCCTAGAGATACAGATCTTACACTTCATGAATATACAGATGCAGATTGGGTAGGAAGCGTGGATGATAGAAAAAGCACTAGTGGTGGTGTATTCTATATGGGCTCCAGATTAATGTCTCGGTTCATGTTGGGTCCCCATAATACTAGTGATTACCCCATTACTATTGCAGTTATACCCCTTATTAATATTTTTGTGCCCCTATTGCCCCCATATTGTTATTATTGTGCCCCATAGAATCCTTCTATTGTTATTTTTGTGGCTTTATATTATTATTGTTATGTCGGCTGGATTATATTGTGACTCCTTAGACTCCTATATATAGAAAGGAGGTTTTGTCATTTGAATCATCCAAGAATTGTTCATTTATGTAATGTAAAGGAGGTTGCTGCCTCGAAGAGGCTGAATTCTAAGTCGTTGATCTATCTTTTCTATCTTTTCTTGAGCTGGTTTCATAACATTTGGTATCAAAGCTTTGGATTCTAGGGTTTCGCTGCTCCAAACAGGTCATCGTGGCATTTTCGCTATAACTTTTTTTTCTGCGATGTTTTAGAAGTTGAAAAAAAACCTATTTGAGAAGAAATCGCGCTGAACCTCGGGTCCGAATTTCAGAGCTGTTCGCGCTATATTTGCGGAGATATGATCTGAGGAAGTTGGTCTTTTTGAAAACTCCTGAATTACATTCCAAACAGGTGACCTGGGGAAAATCATCGTAACTTTATTTCTGAGCATCGGATTGAAATTTCGCAAGAAGGTACAGAAAAAGGACAGGCTATAGTTTTCTTGTATATATTTTTCAGAGTCAAAGGTCGAAACAGTGACACATGGCACTTAATTCAAGTTCGCTCTACTGAACTAGTCTACAATCAGGTCACCGCGGGAGATTGTGCATAACTCTTTCTTGGAGAATCCAATTTGGATCAGACTAGTGGCATTGGAAAGAGGACACATAAGGCTACTATAGGTCACAATTTTAGAACTAGATGGTTCGAAATTACAAAGATACAATAGATTCAATATTAGGCTTCTACAAAGTGAAAAAAGGTGTGTAGTTTTTTTTTAAATTTTTGCGTAAGCTTGGTTTGAAGGAATTCAAAGGGAATAGTAAAGCATTTTTATCGGTAATTGATGCCCCGAGGAAAGAAAATGCAATTGTATGGTATCAATGGCTTTTCTCTCGTAAACAATTTATCACTTGGGAAATTTTTACAGAAGAATTGATAGCACATTATGAGGATACAAAAAGCAACACTTTTTTTAGCCAATTGATAAGTCTCAAACAAAAGGGTTCAATAATGGAGCACATTGAGGAGTTCCAAAAATTGAGCATAAGGGTAAAAGATATTCTAGAGGAGCATAGGATTGATGTGTTCATAGGGTCTTTAAAGGATAATATCCAACATGATGTTCGCCTTTGGGAACCTGATTCATTAGAGAAGGCATTCAGGTTAGCAAGAAAAATGGAAAGCAAAATTATGGCAACCAGGAAGCATACCACTCATAACTATAAAGACGGAAGTGTTGTTGCCCCTAGTCTTCCACAACCTATAAGGTTGACACCACAAAAATTGGAAGAAAAAAGAGCAAAAGGGCTTTGTTATAGTTGTGATAGCAAATACACTAAAGGTCATAAGTGTGCTGAGAAGAAATTATTCTACATAGATTGTGAAGAGGAAGAAGAAAAGGAGCAAGAAAGGTCAAAAGAAGAGAATATACTCCAGGAACAAAGCCTAGATGAAGAAAAAATAAATCCGACCATATCTTGTAATGCATTGGTGGGAATTACCACTCCTCAAACCATCAAGATAGAAGGACAAATCAAGAAGAAAAAGGTAATAGTGTTGATTGATTCAGGAAGCACCCACAATTTTATTCATTGTAAGGTAGTAAAAGAATTGAATTGCTTCCTATATCCAGCACCAGAGTGTCAAGTGATGATTTCAAATGGAGGAACAATAAATTGCTCTGGAAAGTGCCATAATATCAAGCTATCCATGGGAGAATATGTATTGACTAGCCCAATGCTTTCCATTCCAATTGGAGGTGTTGATGTTGTACTAGGAGTCCAATGGCTACAATCCTTGGGTATAATAGCTTTTAATTTTCAAGAACTTTTCATCAAATTTTCTACGGAAGGAAAGGAAGTTGAATTAAGGGGTATTGCAGGGAAACTAGGAAAGATAATAAGCTCTAATGGTATGACAAAGCTTCTAAAAGAGGAGCAAAGAGGTGTAATTGCCCAATTATGTTCGCTAGATGTTTCCACATCGGAATCATCTATTTCTCCATATCTCCAAAAAGTCTTGCACAATCATTCCAAGGTATTTGAGACTCCCAAAGGTCTCCCACCTATGCATGATCATGATCATGCTATTCATCTGATTCCAGGAAGTGTTCCTCCAAACATCAGGCCGTACAGATATCCCTATGTCCAAAAGAGTGAAATTGAACGTATGGTTGTAGAAATGCTAGAGGCCGGTATAATTCAACCGAGTCAAAGTTCTTTCTCTGCTCCAGTGGTATTGGTGCACAAGAAGGATGGATCAAGGCGCATGTGTCTGGATAATAGGGAGCTCAACAAGCTCACTATTAAAGATAAGTTCCCCATTCCTGTCATTGATGAATTACTGGATGAATTGCATGGATCAATTTACTTCACCAAGTTGGATCTTCATTTAGGATATCATTAAATCAGAATGAAGATTGAAGACATTCTGAAAACAGCATTTAGAACCGATGAGGGTCATTATGAATTTTTGGTCATGCCTTTTGGCCTTACCAATGCACCTTCAACATTTCAAGGTTTGATGAATTCAATTTTCAAACCATTCCTTAGAAAATTTGTGTTAGTATTTTTTGATGATATACTAATCTATAGCAAGTCTTGGAAGGATCATGTTGGACATGTTGACAGGGTGCTACAACTATTGGAGGAGAAACAATTATATGCAAAAAGATCCAAATGTTTCTTTGGAGTCTAGGAGGTGGAATATCTGGGTCACATTGTATCTCATGAAGGAGTTAAGGTAGACCCTAACAAAATTAAAGCCATTAAGGAATGGAAAATCCCCACATCCATAAAGCATCTGTGAGGATTTCTCGGGTTGATAGGGTATTATCACAAGTTTGTTAAGAATTATGGGAGAATAGCAACACCTCTAACAACATTATTGAAGAAAGATTCATTTTCATGGACTCCAGAAGCAACAAAGGCCTTTGAACATCTTAAAGAGGCAATGTGCCAAGCACCGGTCTTAGCTACACCGGACTTCACAAAAACCTTTATTGTGGAATGTGATGCTTTAGGAAATGGAATTGGTGCTGTTCTAATGCAAGATGAAAGACCCATTGCTTTTGAAAGTCGTCCAATCAAGGGAAAGTTTTTAAGCAAAGCTATTTATGAGAAGGAAATGTTGGCAATACTCCATGCACTTAAGAAATGGAGACCCTACCTAATGGGAAGACACTTCAAGGTAAAAACGGATCATGATAGCCTTAAATACTTTTTAGAACAAAGATTATCCTCTGAAGAGCAACAAAAGTGGGTCACAAAGATGTTGGGTTATGACTTTGAAATCATCTACAAAAAAGGGAAGAAAAATGTGGTGGCAGATGCACTCTCAAGAAAGGATGAGGATGTGGAAGCATTTTTGTGCGCCATTTCTATTATCCAACCAGATTGGATAAATGAAGCAAGGGAGGAATGGAAGAATGACGAAGAAGTGTGGGCACTTATTCGAAAGTTACAACAAGATTCCAGTACGTCTGATACATTTAGCTGGAAAAATGATTCGTTATGGTACAAAGATCGCTTATACCTCTGTAAGAATTCCCAGCTAAAAAAAAAGATTCTTATGGAATTTCACACTTCTCCCTTAGGAGGGCACTCAGGATTTTTAAAAACTTACCACAGGGTTAAGAAGGAATTTTTTTGGGATGGCCTTAAATCGGATATTCAAAAGTTTGTGGCAGAATGTTTAGTTTGCCAGCAAAATAAAGTTGAAACAATTAAGACACCGGGTCTATTAAAACCTTTATCCATTCCAAGCCAACATTGGGAGGAGGTTTCAATGGATTTTATCACAAGTTTACCCAAGTCTGAGGGAAAGAGTGTCATCATGGTGGTAGTTGACAGAATTACCAAGTATGCACATGTTTGTGCATTATCACATCCATTTAAAGCCAATACAGTTTCTACTGCATTTATGGAAATAATTCAAAAGCTACATGGAAACCCAAAGATTATTGTAAGTGACAGAGATCCCATTTTCACTGGAAATCTTTGGACAGAATTATTTTCTTGTCTTGGTACTCAGTTAGCTCATAGCTCATCTTATCATCCTCAATCTGATGGGAAAACTAAGATAGTAAACAAATGTTTGGAAGGATATCTTCGTTGCTTTGTATCTGATAAATAGACACAATGGGTCAAATGGTTGCCTCTGGCTGAATGGTGGTATAACACTTCCTTCCATACAGCAACAAAAATGACCCCATTTATGGCACTTTATGGGTATCAACCACCATCCATCACGTCATATTTAAGAGAAAATTCTAAGGTTCAGGCAGTGGAACATCACATTTAACATCAAGAACAAGTCCTCCAACTCTTAAAGGATAACCTCATGCTCACACAGAATAGAATGAAGCAACAGGCAGATCAACATCGCAGTGAAAGAAGTTTTGATGTAGGTGATTGGGTATTGCTACGGCTACAACCATATAAGCGAATGTCCTTCAAGCAAGCTAAGAAGGATAATAAATTATCACCAAAGTATTATGGTCCGTACAAGGTGTTGCAAAAGATTGGTACTATGGCATACAAATTGGAGCTTCCTGCTTCTCGATTGCACCCAGTTTTCCATGTTTCATGTTTAAAGAAGGTTATAGGAGACATGCTCCCAGTTCAAACCATATTGCCAGAACTTGACGAGGAAGGAAAAATTATAATAGAACCGGAAACAATCACAGAAACAAGAACTCGACAGCTACGAAATCGATCAATTTCAGAGTATTTTATCAAGTGGAAGAACTTATCCACTAAAGATTCCACATGGGAGGATGAGAATTTTATGCAGAAGTATCCAGAACTACTCAAGCGTTGAGGACAACACTTTTTTGAAGGAGAGGGGCATGTTGGGTCCCCATAATACTAGTGATTACCCCATTACTATTGTAGTTATACCCCTTATTAATATTGTTGTGCCCCTATTGCCCCCATATTGTTATTAATGTGCCCCATAGAATTCCTCTATTATTATTTCTGTGGCTTTATATTATTATTGTTAGGTCGGCTAGATTATATTGTGACCCCTTAGACTCCTATATATAGAAAGGAGGTTTTGTCATTTGAATCATCCAAGAATTGTTCATTTATGTAATGTAAAGGAGGTTGCCCCCTTGAAGAGGCTGAATTCTAAGGCGTTGATCTATCTTTTCTATCTTTTCTTGAGCTGGTTTCATAACAGTTCAGCAAGAAACAAAGTTCAATTGCATTATCTACAGCTGAAGCAAAATATGTGGTTGCTGCATCTTGTTGCACACAACTCCTTTTAATGATGCAAACATTGCAAGACATTCAAATCACATGTACTCCACCCATCTCTATTCTATGTGATAATACAAGTTCAGTCAGTATTTCAAATAATCTAGTCATGCATTCCAAGACCAAGCACATACCTATCAAATATCATTTTCTCCAGGAACAAGTGCTTGAACAAAAGGTCAAATTGGAGTATGTTCCCTCCAAGGAACAAGTTGCTAATATATTCACCAAACCACTGCCCAGAGAGACATTTGAATACCTCATACAGAAGCTAGGAGTAGTTGATGCATCATCTTGCTGTTGACACTTATTTGTTTCAGAGAACAGTGGTTGTACGCGAGTTTCATGAAGCGTATCCGCGTACATACGTCGGTTGTTGTGGATATAGCCAAGTATACGTTGGTTTGAAGAATATCAGTGGGCTAGACTCAGGATGAAAAGAGTCTGATATGGGTCTAACAGTGATCATCTGACACAGGTTCAGGGGGAGCATATACTTCTAATAATGCATTATCATTGTTGGCATTACCTTAGAAGATCTTAGTACAATTGCATAGTTGTTTTTTATTCAGGTGGAACAGGTGCAGAGGGAGATCATGGTTGCTCATCTAGATGGTGATTGACAGATGTTGCTGATGATGGTTTTTGATGACTATCATAGTCTTGTTTTATATATTTTGTCTCTATGTTATGTATAACTTTTATTATCAAGGTCATGTAACGACCTATTTTGTTTCCCCACTATTCCTGGGATGGATGATGTAATGTTCGTGTTTTATCATGTATAAAATTTTGATGTATCCCCACTTGGTTGGGTGGAAGAGTAAATCTTGGTATATACCCACTTGGTTGGGAGATGGATGTATGTATGAGTCTTTGGTGATAGGAAGGTCATTTATGATGTATAGAGTCATGTTCTTCTTGTAGAACATCTTTTTTGCAGACCTTTATTACAGTCAGGGGGAACATGAACAACACACTTCAGCATATCAGAGAATTAAACATGTACTTAGGGGGAGCATAATCCTTTGCCCTTGATGACAAAGGGGGAGAATGACTTGGGGTTGCCATCAAGTCCAAAGGGGGAGATTGTTGGCATTAGGACACAGGTTTGGCATTATGAAATAGGTGTTATCCTTGATGGTAACTCACTCAGATGACAGATCATAGTTCAGGATCACAGAATGAAGGAAAAAGAGGTATATGCAGGTTCCCCTTGACCAAACTGCGTATACACGTGGGTTCGCAGACCAAAAGGCGCGTATGCGTATACACGCACTTTCACGCAAGGAAAAGCACGTACATGTCGGAAAACTTGGTTTTGGTCCATGGTATTTGGTCCTTGGTATTTTGACCCATGGTATTGATACAAGGTATCTTGTCCGAAGTATTGACCCCAGGTATTTGGTCCAAGGTATTGATTCTAAAGTGGTTTTGGACCCTGGTATTGAGTAAGTCCTAAGACTATAAAAGGAGGATGAGATCATAGGCAAAGGCACTCAAGAATTGAATATCTAATGAAGAGCAAAATCTAGAATATTGGTCATTAGGTTATGGTGCATAGCTAGATCTGAATCAAGGAGGAACCTGAGCGCTTGAAGAAGGATAAGTTCTATTGATGGGTCAAGAACTTTAGGCTCGAAGAGAAGTATCTTTGTGTGGTTTTGATATTTTATAATTGGCGCATGTCATAATCTGTAAATATGATGATCTAGGTATAACTGATGTCTAAATAGTTCTAAGGCTAAATCATCTTTTACAGATCTGTATGCAGGTTTAGTATAGCAAAGGCGCGTATACACACTGGTTCAACATTTCAAAATAGCATATACGCAAGTCTGCCTTCAGATAACAGCGTATGAACGCAGGTTCGACACATTGAAGTAGCGTACATCTCATAAAATATGTTTTAGCTACTTCTGTTTGTTGTTGTAGTGTTTTAGGTTCTGCATTGGGTTTTGGTTTCTATTACTATGTTCTGGTTACAACATTCATAAAAGTGATTGTTTGATTCAGTTTTGGTTGGTGCAAAGGAGATTGATTGATGCATATATATTTGATGTTTGATTGATGTTATTAATGGATCCAGTCTGAAAATTTATGAAACGTGGTCCTTGGAAGAAAAGAGAAGGTCGTAGCCTTCTGTAGGTTAGCACCTATGTACTAGTATACACATCAGCTAGTACAAGAGCTAGGGGGTTGTAGCTCCCTTCCAGGAGAAGCTGGAGAACGAGAGAAGGTTGTAGCCTTTGGCAGGTAGAAGCCTGTGTACTGGTATAAGACTACACCAGTACAAAATTTGTAAAAAGAAGTTTCTTATTAAAGAAATATAGAGACGATTGCAGCAGGTGGTTTTCACCCACATTGGGTTTCCACCCTACATCTTGTGTTCATGTGTGCGATTTCTTGTTCTGTTTATTGCACCTGGTTACTATTTATATGGTTCTGATACACAAATTAAGGATCAACTAATTAAATTATAAGTTTGCAAGATATACGCTGGTTGCTCTAAACACAGTGGTGTATACACACAAGTTTCATTAACAGAAGTAGCGTATATAAATTTGTGTATGGAAATGTAAAATTATTAAATTGATAATACTGATTCACTCCCCCCCCCCTCTCAGTATTATTTCCAACAATTGGTATAAGAGCAGGTCCTTCAGAAGAAGCTTGATCGCTTGAAGGAAGATCTATCATCATGAATAACTACGAAAGAGAGGGATCCATTAGACCACCAATCTTTGATGGGAGCAACTTCACCTATTGGAAGGTAAGAACCACAGCCTATCTTCAATCTCTTGGAACAGATGTTTGGGAAATCGTTGAAGGAGGATACACATTTCCATCAGCAATTCCTCCAGATACTGCAGGTAAAAAACAGTGTGAAACAAATGCCAAGGCTGTCAACAGATTATTGGGGAGTCTGTCACAATCAGAATTTGTCAAGGTTATGCAGCTCAAAACTACCAAAGGAATATGGGACAAGATCATTCTAATCTATGAAGGAGACGATCAGGTAAAACGTGCAAAACTACAATCTCTCAGAATTCAATATGAAACTCTCAAAATGCACAGTGATGAAAGTATAGCTAATTACTTCTTATGTATAGATGAGATTGTTAATCGCATGAAAAAATTGGGTGAAGAGATAAAAGAAGTTACTGTAGTTGAAAAGGTTTTGAGATCCCCGTCTTCTAAGTTTGAAACACAAGTTTTGCCATAGAAGAAAAGAAAAATATTTAGAGTATTACTATGACATAGCTGCACGGAATCCTAACTGCTTTCAAAATGAGAAAAGGGGGTCCATCAGATATGAGAGAAGCCACATTCAAGGCTTTGGGAAGATAAGAGCTCAATGAATCGGGACACATTTCAGAAGGAGAGGAAGAAGCAAACTTTGTCAAGAACCTTCAATGGGTTCTGGAAGATTCAGAGGTAAACTACCTTTCAAATGCTTTGCTTGTGGAAGAGTCGATCATTATGCAGCAAAATGTCCTCATAAAGATAAGATGGATAAAGGTAAGGAATCGGAAAAATGGAATAGAAAATAGAATGTAAGTAAGAAGAGCTACTATACACATGAAGATAGCGATGGTTTATCAAATAGTGATGAAGATGAACATGGTAATGATTATAGACTTTTGATGGCTTTTGAAGATGATGATTTCTTGGATGCTTTAGATGAAGATGGTCTCTATGAAGAAATTTCTAAACTTAAAATCTGTTTAGAAGAAAAGAGTATGATTATGGATACTCTGACATTCCAACTTGTTGAAAGGGAAAAACACAATGAAAAGTTAGAGTGTGAAATTGTGGGTCTAAGAAAAGATATTAAGAAAACAAAAGCTCTCAATCTTAGATTTGCTAAAGGATCAGAAACTTTATATGAAATTATCAAAGTGCGGTGTTCTCCTCTAATAAAGACAGGTCTTGGATATACAGAAGAAGCATCTCAAGCACAAAAGCCATCAACCTCCAAAAGTTATCTTGATGCAGCAAGGAGAAGTGAACAAGTTGACAATAGTTGGCAAAGGCATAAAGCAGATCACCAGGTAAATCGGGTTCAATCTACTTCAAGGATGAACAAAAGCTACAACCTATCTCAGGTAAATCATTTTGCTTCAAGAATGAATGTCAATGGAAACTAGAATCATCAGGTTAGTAGATTCGATAATTGCAGGAATTTCTTTAATGGCCAATGTTTTTCATGTCATAACTTTGGACACAAAGCTACTCAATGTGTTGCTTACAAGACTATCATGACTAAAGAAGCACAAAATCAAAGGAATGTGACTAGGATCATGAAAAGGACCTACAATAACTTTCTACTTTTGAAAATGAAATAGAATGTTGTATCTGTAACAACTTCAGTCATGAAGATTCTGAATACAGGAGTAAATTGCGAAAAACATCTCAGAAGGAGCAAGCTTCATTGGGTCCCAAAACATGGAGAAAGAAAGAATCGCAAACAGAAAGATGTGGTATAGCCTTGTATGCAGAAGGACAAGAAAATCAGTGGTACATCAACAGTGGATGCTCGAAACACATGACAGGTGCTAAAGAAAAACTTCAGTCATATAATACCTTAGAAAAGGAAAAGAAGGTCTCATTTGGTAATGACACTCTTACAGTCATAAAAGGTAAAGGCTCTGTTCTCTTAAAATAAAAATCTAAAGCTGGGAATGTTATGTATGTAGATGGTCTAAAGCATAATCTATTGAGTGTTAGTCAAATGTGTAATCAAGGAAATGAGTAGTATTTCGATCAAATGGATGTGTTGTTCGTGAGCTTGATAATGGAGAAACAATGATTAAAGGTGTAAGAACTCCAAACAAGTAAGAAAACCAAAGCACATTTCCCTGAGAAGGAAGGATCAGCTAGTAAGCCTCTTGAACTTGGTCATGCTGATTTATGTGGTCCATCTAGGAAAAAATCACCTCGTGGAGAAGAATACTTTATATTGTTCATTGATGACTTTTCCAGAATGTGTTGGATAGGACTTCTAAATCATAAAGACAAAGCTTTTGAAAATTTCAAAGCCTTCAAAGCTTTGGTTGAAAATGAATAAGATCGCAAAATCAAATGTCTCAGGTCTAATCGAGGAGGGGAATTTACCTCGGATGAATTCTTTGACTTCTGTGAAGAACATGGAATAAGAAGGGAATTCTCTACAGCAAGAACTCCTCAGCAAAATGGAGTGGTAGAAGGATGAACATAACTGTTCAAAAAATGGATCGTGCTATGTTAGATGAGTCTGGAACTCCTTCAACATTCTGGGGTGAAGCTGCATTTGCTGTCGTCAATATTCTCAACAAAATAAACGTCCGGGTAAACAACACTCAAACTCCTCATGAACTGTGGTATGTTAATACTCCTAGTGTAAAATACTTCAAAGTTTTTGGAATCAAATGTTACATCCAAAGGACTGATGAAAAACTTGGCAACTTTGAACCTAGAGCAGATGAAGGCATTCTCCTTGGTTACTCCTCCTGAAGTAAAGGATATAAGTGTTATAATAAAAAACTTGGGAAAATTGTTGAAAGTATTGATGTTGTGGTTGATGAAGCAGGCAAAAATCCAAAGCAAGTAAAAATTGAAGATATTGAAGAAGATGAGGACTATCCTTCCACATCAAATCAAACTAATTTTGATTAAGACGAAATCAATGAGACACCAGAAGGACAGATAAGGGTAGAAGAAAAGCCTCCATCCAGGTATGTTCAGAAGAATCATCCAAAGACCCAAATCTTGGGGCAGAAAGAAGCAGGTGTGCAGACAAGAAGAACTATTACAGAAGCTTCAAGCTATCTAGCATTGCTTTCCTCTGTTGAACCGCAAAATGTCAATGAAGCATGCAAAGATGAATGTTGGGTCAAGGCCATGAATGAAGAACTTGAGCAGATTGAAAATAATAATACTTGGGAATTGGTTCCCAGACCTAATGATAAGAATGTCATAGGAACCAAATGGATTTTCAAAAACAAGCTGAATGAAAATGGAGAAGTTATTAGAAACAAGGCCAGACTTGTTTGTAAAGGGTATGCTCAACAAGAAGGTATAGATTTTGAAGAAAATTTTGCACCTGTTGCTAGACTTGAAGCCATAAGAATTTTCCTTGCTCTTTCTAGCTTTCAGAAGTTCAAAGTATATCAAATGGATGTGAAATCTTGCTTTCTTAATGGAGACCTAGAAGAAGAAGTATATATTGAGCAACCAGACGAATTCATCCTTGGAAATGATCCAAAACTTGTATGCGGACTTAGAAAGGCTCTCTATGGTCTAAAACAAGCTCCAAGGGCCTAGTATTATCGTCTTGACAAATACCTTCATCAACAAGGTTTCTCAAAAGGATCAGCTAATAGAAATCTATATATAAAAATTGACAATGATAAATTGCTAATACTTTTTGTGTATGTTGATGATATCATTTTTGGTAGCAATGAAGAAGCCATGAGTCAAAATTTTTCTTTGGTAATGTAGAAAGAATTTGAAATGTCCCTGCTTGGTGAGCTCACATATTTTCTTGGTTTACAAGTTCAACAAAATAAAGATGGTATTTTTCTATCACAAACCAAGTACCTCAAGCAGATCTTGAAGAAATATGGCATGGAAGATTCTAAACCAGTATGTACCCCTATGGTAACAAGATGAAGCCTCAGCGCAAATGATGAATCGGCAACAGTACATCAAACAACCTACAGATCCATGATTGGTAGTCTGCTCTATCTAACAGGTACCCGACTAGACATCATGCATGCAGTGGGAATTGTTGGAAGATTCCAAGCAAATCCAACAGAAGCACACCTTCAGGTAGTCAAAAGGATTTTCAAATATCTTCAAGGAACAAAAAACGTTGGTTTATGGTATCCTAGAGATACAGATCTTACACTTCATGCATATACAGATGCAGATTGGGTAGGAAGCGTGGATGACAGAAAAAGCACTAGTGGTGGTGTATTCTATATGGGCTCCAGATTAATGTCTCGGTTCATGTTGGGTCCCCATAATACTAGTGATTACCCCATTACTATTGCAGTTATACCCCTTATTAATATTGTTGTGCCCCTATTGCCCCCATATTGTTATTACTGTGCCCCATAGAATCCTTCTATTGTTATTTTTGTGGCTTTATATTATTATTGTTATGTCGGTTGGATTATATTGTGACTCCTTAGACTCCTATATATAGAAAGGAGGTTTTGTCATTTGAATCATCCAAGAATTGTTCATTTATGTAATGTAAAGGAGGTTGCTGCCTCGAAGAGGCTGAATTCTAAGGTGTTGATCTATCTTTTCTATCTTTTCTTGAGCTGGTTTCATAACATTTGGTATCAAAGCTTTGGATTCTAGGGTTTCGCTGCTCCAAACAGGTCATCGTGGCATTTTCGCTATAATTTTTTTTCTGCGATGTTTTAGAAGTTGAAAAAAAACCCATTTGAGAAGAAATCGCGCTGAACCTCGGGTCCGAATTTCAGAGCTGTTTGCGCTATATTTGCGGAGATATTCTGTGAGGAAGTTGGTCTTTTTGAAAACTCCTGAATTACATTCCAAACAGGTGACCTAGGGAAAATCATCATAACTTTCTTTCTGAGCATCGGATTGAAATTTCGCAAGAAGGTACAGAAAAAGGACAGGCTATAGTTTTCTTGTATATATTTTTCAGAGTCAAAGGTCGAAACAGTGACACATGGCACTTCATTCAAGTTCGCTCTACTGAACTAGTCTACAATCAGGTCACCGCGGGAAATTGTGCATAACTCTTTCTTGGAGAATCCAATTTGGATCAGACTAGTGGCATTGGAAAGAGGACACATAAGGCTAATTAAGGTCACAATTTTAGAACTAGATCGTTCGAAATTACAGAGATACATCAGATTCAATATTAGGCTTCTACAAAGTGAAAAAAGGTGTGTAGTTTTTTTTTAAATTTTTGCATAAGCTTGGTTTGAAGGAATTCAAAGGGAATAGTAAAGCATTTTTATCGGTAATTGATGCCCCGAGGAAAGAAAATGCAATTGTATGGTTTCAATGGCTTTGCTCTCGTAAACAATTTATCACTTGGGAAATTTTTACAGAAGAATTGATAGCACATTATGAGGATACAAAAAGCAACACTTTTTTAAGCCAATTGATAAGTCTCAAACAAAAGGGTTCAATAATGGAGCACATTGAGGAGTTCCAAAAATTGAACATAAGGGTAAAAGATATTCCAGAGGAGCATAGGATTGATGTGTTCATAGGGTCTTTAAAGGATAATATCCAACATGATGTTCACCTTTGGGAACCTGATTCATTAGAGAAGGCATTCAGGTTAGCAAGAAAAATGGAAAGCAAAATTATGGCAACCAGGAAGCATACCACTCATAACTATAAAGACGAAAGTGTTGTTGCCCCTAGTCTTCCACAACCTATAAGGTTGACACCACAAAAATTGGAAGAAAAAAGAGCAAAAGGGCTTTGTTATAGTTGTGATAGCAAATACACTAAAGGTCATAAGTGTGCTGAGAAGAAATTATTCTACATAGATTGTGAAGAGGAAGAAGAAAAGGAGCAAGAAAGGTCAAAAGAAGAGGATATACTCCGGGAACAAAGCCTAGATGAAGAAAAAATAAATCCGACCATATCTTGTAATACATTGGTGGGAATTACCACTCCTCAAACCATCAAGATAGAAGGACAAATCAAGAAGAAAAAGGTAATAGTGTTGATTGATTCAGGAAGCACCCACAATTTTATTCATTGTAAGGTAGTAAAAGAATTGAATTGCTTCCTATATCCAGCACCAGAGTGTCATGAGATGATTTCAAATGGAGGAACAATAAATTGCTATGGAAAGTGCCATAATATCAAGCTATCCATGGGAGAATATGTATTGACTAGCCCAATGCTTTCCATTCCAATTGGAGGTGTTGATGTTGTACTAGGAGTCCAATGGCTACAATCCTTGGGTATAATAGCTTTTAATTTTCAAGAACTTTTCATCAAATTTTCTACGGAAGGAAAGGAAGTTGAATTAAGGGGTATTGCAGGGAAACCAGGAAAGATAATAAGCTCTAATGGTATGACAAAGCTTCTAAAAAAGGAGCAAAGAGGTGTAATTGCACAATTATGTTCACTAGATGTTTCCACATCGGAATCATCTATTTCTCCATATCTCCAAAAAGTCTTGCACAATCATTCCAAGGTATTTGAGACTCCCAAAGGTCTCCCACCTATGCATGATCATGATCATGCTATTCATCTGATTCCAGGAAGTGTTCCTCCAAACATCAGGCCGTACAGATATCCCTATGTCCAAAAGAGTGAAATTGAACGTATGGTTGTAGAAATGCTAGAGGCCGGTATAATTCAACCGAGTCAAAGTTCTTTCTCTGCTCCAGTGGTATTGGTGCACAAGAAGGAGGTGGAATATCTGGGTCACATTGTATCTCATGAAGGAGTTAAGGTAGACCCTAACAAAATTAAAGCCATTAAGGAATGGAAAATCCCCACATCCATAAAGCATCTGTGAGGATTTCTCGGGTTGATAGGGTATTATCACAAGTTTGTTAAGAATTATGGGAGAATAGCAACACCTCTAACAACATTATTGAAGAAAGATTCATTTTCATGGACTCCAGAAGCAACAAAGGCCTTTGAACATCTTAAAGAGGCAATGTGCCAAGCACTGGTCTTAGCTACACCAGACTTCACAAAAACCTTTATTGTGGAATGTGATGCTTTAGGAAATGGAATTGGTGCTGTTCTAATGCAAGATGAAAGACCCATTGCTTTTGAAAGTCGTCCAATCAAGGGAAAGTTTTTAAGCAAAGCTATTTATGAGAAGGAAATGTTGGCAATACTCCATGCACTTAAGAAATGGCGACCCTACCTAATGGGAAGACACTTCAAGGTAAAAATGGATCATGATAGCCTTAAATACTTTTTAGAACAAAGATTATCCTCTGAAGAGCAACAAAGGTGGGTCACAAAGATGTTGGGTTATGACTTTGAAATCATCTACAAAAAAGGGAGGAAAAATGTGGTGGCAGATGCACTCTCAAGAAAGGATGAGGATGTGGAAGCATTTTTGTGCGCCATTTCTATTATCCAACCAGATTGGATAAATGAAGCAAGGGAGGAATGGAAGAATGACGAAGAATTGTGGGCACTTATTCGAAAGTTACAACAAGATTCCAGTACGTCTGATACATTTAGCTGGAAAAATGATTCGTTATGGTACAAAGATCGCTTATACCTCTGTAAGAATTCCCAGCTGAAACAAAAGATTCTTATGGAATTGCACACTTCTCCCTTAGGAGGGCACTCAGGATTTTTAAAAACTTACCACAGGGTTAAGAAGGAATTTTTTTGGGATGTCCTTAAATCAGATATTCAAAAGTTTGTGGCGGAATGTTTAGTTTGCCATCAAAATAAAGTTGAAACAATTAAGACATCGGGTCTATTACAACCTTTATCCATTCCAAGCCAACGTTGGGAGGAGGTTTCAATGGATTTTATCACAAGTTTACCCAAGTCTGAGGGAAAGAGTGTCATCATGGTGGTAGTTGACAGAATTACCAAGTATGCACACGTTTGTGCATTATCACATCCATTTAAAGCCAATACAGTTTCTACTGCATTTATGGAAATAATTCAAAAGCTACATGGAAACCCAAAGATTATTGTAAGTGACAGAGATCCCATTTTCACTAGAAATCTTTGGACATAATTATTTTCTTGTCTTGGTACTCAGTTAGCTCATAGCTCATCTTATCATCCTCAATCTGATGGGAAAACTAAGATAGTAAACAAATGTTTGGAAGGATATCTTCGTTGCTTTGTATCTGATAAATAGACACAATGGGTCAAATGGTTGCCTCTGGCTGAATGGTGGTATAACACTTCCTTCCATACAGCAACACAAATGACCCCATTTATGGCACTTTATGGGTATCAACCACT
Source organism: Pinus tabuliformis (assembly GCA_031772625.1). Classification (NCBI taxonomy): domain Eukaryota; kingdom Viridiplantae; phylum Streptophyta; class Pinopsida; order Pinales; family Pinaceae; genus Pinus; species Pinus tabuliformis. The sequence goes on from CM062809.1 coordinate 1,315,703,424, forward strand.
ATCCATCACATCATATTTAAGAGAAAATTCTAAGGTTCAGGTAGTGGAACATCACATTTAACATCAAGAACAAGTCCTCCAACTCTTAAAGGATAACCTCATGCTCACACAGAATAGAATGAAGCAACAGGCAGATCAACATCGCAGTGAAAGAAGTTTTGATGTAGGTGATTGGGTATTGCTACGGCTACAACCATATAAGCGAATGTCCCTCAAGCAAGCTAAGAAGGATAATAAATTATCACCGAAGTATTATGGTTCGTACAAGGTGTTGCAAAAGATTGGTACTATGGCATACAAATTGGAGCTTCCTGCTTCTCGATTGCACCCAGTTTTCCATGTTTCATGTTTAAAGAAGGTTATAGGAGACATGCTCCCAGTTCAAACAATATTGCTAGAACTTGACGAGGAAGCAAAAATTATAATCGAACTGGAAACAATCACAGAAACAAGAACTCGACAGCTACGAAATCGATCAATTTCAGAGTATTTTATCAAGTGGAAGAACTTATCCACTGAAGATTCCACATGGGAGGATGAGAATTTTATGCAGAAGTATCCAGAACTACTCAAGCATTGAGGACAACACTTTTTTGAAGGAGAGGGGCATGTTGGGTCCCCATAATACTAGTGATTACCCCATTACTATTGTAGTTATACCCCTTTTTAATATTGTTGTGCCCCTATTGCCCCCATATTGTTATTAATGTGCCCCATAGAATCCCTCTATTATTATTTCTATGGCTTTATATTATTATTGTTAGGTCGGCTAGATTATATTGTGACTCCTTAGACTCCTATATATAGAAAGGAGGTTTTGTCATTTGAATCATCCAAGAATTGTTCATTTATGTAATTTAAAGGAGGTTTCCCCCTTGAAGAGGCTGAATTCTAAGGCGTTGATCTATCTTTTCTATCTTTTCTTGAGCTGGTTTCATAACAGTTCAGTAAGAAACAAAGTTCAATTGCATTATCTACAGCTGAAGCAAAATATGTGTTTGTTGCATCTTGTTGCACACAACTCCTTTTAATGATGCAAACATTGCAAGACATTCAAATCACATGTACTCCACCCATCTCTATTCTATGTGATAATACAAGTTCAATCAGTATTTCAAATAATCTAGTCATGCATTCCAAGACCAAGCACATACCTATCAAATATCATTTTCTTCGGGAACAAGTGCTTGAACAAAAGGTCAAATTGGAGTATGTTCCCTCCAAGGAACAAGTTGCTAATATATTCACCAAACCACTGCCCAGAGAGACATTTGAATACCTCATACAGAAGCTAGGAGTAGTTGATGCATCATCTTGCTGTTGACACTTATTTGTTTCAGAGAACAGTGGTTGTACGCGAGTTTCATGAAGCGTATCCGCGTACATACGCCGGTTGTTGTGGATATAGCCACGTATATGTTGGTTTGAAGAATATCAGTGGGCCAGACTCAGGATGAAAAGAGTCTGATATGGGTCTGTTGTGCCCTACAACAACCCCCCATTTCATAACATTTTTCACAAACAATTAACATATGAAATGGGTCCCTTTTAATTTTTTTTTTTGTAAATTGGCATTAACGAATTTGTTCGAAAAAGGTATGATAATCAAATGAATTTATGAATGAAAGCCTTTTTGAATAAATATCAAGCATTTTTAGGTTAAGTGCGGAAAAAATCAATCGCAAGATCGCATGCCGCAATAACAAGAGAAACACATTTAAATATCACCTTGGTCCTTTCCGACGCGATATCGCTATCGGCAATCCGCGGTATTCAATGCACACCAAAAAAGAGCACATATCTTACACCCCGATGCGACGTGATATCGGCGATCGGCTATCGGCGCTGCCTCTTGTGAAAAGACGCTTTAAGTTATAAACCCCGACCCGATGCAATATCGCTATCGGTAGTCGGCGGAATCCCATACACTTTCATAAGACGCTCAGATCTTTTCCCCGATGCGACGTGATATCGCAATCGAAAGTCGGCAAATCATTTAATATACATCTACGAATAGGTTTACGCGCTAATCCGATGCGATTCGCAATCGGCATTCGCCAAGACCTCTCCCAAACGATAGTATCACTCACACCCCGATGCGATGCGACGACGCTTAACGATGACCAGAATTCCTAAAAGGTGATGGCTTCAAGCTCTAAGGTTATATTTAAATCCGGCTGATAAAAGCACAGATTTCAAAAAGCCGTTAAATGCAGGGATAAGGTAATGCATGCGTATTTAAAACTTTGCCCCTTCGATTTAACGAATACTTACGATTAGACCTTTAAAAAATCTGTTGCACGCTTTAAGGGGTCATTCGGTTTAATAACGAAGTAATGGTCATTTATGGAGCTGCAGGCTGTAAAATCACCATCATTGCATCTGCGGTGTCTTCTCAAATCATTAGATCCGCAGCCACTTTTAGAATTAATCTTGCCACGCTTCAAGTAATATATCTATCCCGTTATGGATTGTCGTTGTTATTTCCTTGTTACGATTTCTCTTGCATTTGTGTAGAATTCAGCTATCGAGAGAAGCCTAAACATGATGGGGAAGAAATTCAAGAAGGCTGCGGGTTCTACTACAACACCTGCCGCAGGTCAAGCTGCTATAGTTTCGAAGAAAGGCCTAATCTCAGATACTACATGCACTGGTCTTCCTAGCACTACATGGCAAGGTACATATAATCTGTTAGAAGCCGAGCAACCGACAAAGACAGTGACTGAGGCTAGTGTGGATGAACAAAGGAAGTCTGAGGCAACTCTCAAAGACCTGGCCGACTCCTTTTTGCACAGAATAGCAGCCAGAGAGCAGGTCCTACCTTACACTGATGTGGTACGCTGGGCAATTGAGGAAATTACCCTCACTGATAGAACTTTTCATACAAAGGATGGAAGGATTTTCGGGTCGTTCAAGCCTGATGACCTGAGGCGAATGTATCATTTGCCTGAACCAGAGCTAGTCTATAACAGAGCCTTCGTGGAGAAGTTCGCAAACGAGAATGAATCACCATCCGAACCCCTCCGAGATTGGAGGCAGAACCCAGCCAAACACAAGCATGAAAGTTCGGGTAAGTACTCCAATGCTTCTTTGGCTTCTCCATATTGCTATGCTGGTATTATGATGTGTAGATTGTGGGGATTACATGACTCCGCTAATATCCATATTGACATGGTTCCCCTAATGGAAGCGGCTGTCAATAGTATAATTATGGATTGGGCCATTATTTTGTCTGATAAGTTGGTCACGGCTGTTCGTGAATTTAGGGCCAAAACCAGAGTCACCGAAAGGAAAATCCCACCATTTTATTACTCTGCTTACATTATGGATACCCTGTGTTTTAATTCTGAGTTTCCTGTCCTCGGTTGGAGATGGACCACCCATGATCCAACACCCATCCATTTGTACCATCGGAAATTGTGGAAGCCCTCTTACAAGGACCATTTGTATCAAATTTGCAATGGTTTCATGGTGCCCATTCACTATTCTATTTTCGACAGACCCATCCCAAGAATTTCCTATGAAGCTTCTTTTGACTTACCAACCGTAGCGCATTGGTTCGGGGAAGAGCATTTCACCTATATTAGAGTTTTTGGAAGCAAAGCTAGGCTGCACGTCCTCCCTTTATACATCCCAGACAAATTGTTAGCCCGGGAAATCTGCTACCAGATTATGTCCGAGAGTGTCACACAAACTCTCAAAGATGAGAAGAAGAGAGTCTGGCCCTCTTTTCCTTTAAGAATTGGAGTTTATACGCTGCAGAATTACAAACATGCAGAAAAAGAAGCAACAAAACTCCAAATGATGTCCCTGGCCACTATCCCAAACAGACTCTATGATCCGAAAAAGACTGCTTTCATTGCCCTGGAACAGGCCAAACTGTCAAAGATTGTCCATCAAGAAGATGAGTTTGATGACCTGTTCGTAGGTGCAGATTCAATAAGCCAAACCAAACAGCTTGCTGCAATGAGATACGAAGATGTGGAGTTAACTGAGTTTAATAAACTTAGAAAACAGAGGTTGCAAACTCTGCCTCTAGATTTATTATCCACAACCCCAGCATCTTCCTCAAGCGAGCCTGGTCAGCAGCAGATACCTCCACCTCCTATTACAATTAAAGAACATGATAAACAACAGGAGGAAAGGCAAAACAAGCTGCAGGCAGAGAGGCATAAAAAGGAGCAGATAGAAAGGCAGCAAAAGGCACAAAAGGATCAAGAGCAAAGAAAGCAGAAAGAGATAGAGGAACAGAGGAAGAAGGAAGAAGAAGAGAAAGCAAAGAAAGAACTGGAAGATAGGCAGACAAGGGAATTGGAGGAGCAGCAGCGGAAAGCATTTGAGGAACAGCAGAGGGTTGAACAAGAAAAAGAACAGAGCAAAGCCCACACAGAGCAACATGAGCAAACCTCCACCGATCCTGAATTGATTAAAGAATGGAACCAATTCGATTCCATTATCAGTGGTAAGGAAGCCTCCAAAGACTCACACACCTCTAAAACAAGCAATGCTCCCGATACTACTTCTTCTCAGGTTCTAGAAGGAACCAGCGGCCCACCCATTTCACAGGATGTCGAAGTAATCACTCAAGACTTGTCCGATCAAATTGATCTTCAGGTGGAAGAAATTCCTCCCCTAGATATTTTCTACAGCCCAAAGCATAGAGCCGTTGTTAGACGCTCTAGGAAAAGACGAAGGCTTGATCAACCTTCCATTTCTCCTGAGCAAACAGTCACGGGCAATGTGGTCTGGAAGGGGGAATTGGATCCCTCCGATGATCTAACTAAGCTGTCGCAATTTGCGGGAGCTTATTCGGCAGCAACTATTGACAAAGCATCAGAGGTAAGTCTTCTATTGAAGACTAAAGATCATGAAATATATGCATTGCAGGCAGAAGTAATTGAGGCGAAAAACAAGGCAGCACAGGTAGAGGAGCAATTGCTGGCTCAACAGCAAGAAAACAATTTGTTAACCCAGCAGTTGCAAATTGAAAAACAGAGGGCAGACCAAAGTGAGGTTCAGAAGGCAAAAGAATTAGCAGAGGCATTGTCACAGCTGAAAACGTCAAATGAGCTAATGATGAAATCTAAAGATGAGCAAATAGCTCAGCTATCGGCACAGCTCGAAGGTATCAAGGACGCCCAGAGTGTTAACGATTTCAGAGCAGAGGCAACTCGAATAAATGGCGCATTAATATCTCAGATTAGACTCTTGTGCCGACAACTTATTGACGCTGAGTCATTATGTGAAACATCCGCAACAGTATGTGAGCAAATAGAGAAAGCCAGAAGCAAGCTAGATCAGGCCGAAGATGACATATCTGAATATATTGAATGGCAAGACTCTCCAGAAGGGAAAGCGGCAAATTTTTCCCGAATCCATGTAACGTACAAGGACATACTCTTCATGGAATGGAACACCCAGGTAATGAAAGCGGAAAGGGCGGCCTCAAGATGTAAGATGATTGCCAGCAACATGATCAATCTAGTCAACGACACGCTCTACCTGGCAAACATGATCTCCCAGTGCACACCTGGAAGCATAACAACAGCAAACATGCTGGAGCAGAGAAATTACGCTGATCTGGAGAAACAAGGACGGTTAATCGCTGGAGTAAATACTTTAACCGCCGACGCATACTGGCTCTTTCTAATTAAACCACACTCTCAAAGGTCGGCTCTTAATTGTTTAACAGATGCTCTCCGATACCTGATTTCCGACATTCAAGATGCCACATATGATGCCCAGCTAACTTCGCGTCTCAACATTCCACCAGAAGTAGAGCCAATGCTGGCGATATGTCAGCGAAAGAGTAAAGGCAAAGAGACCATTGAATGAAGCATCGCCGCCGACTGCCAGATCGCCAGAAAAGAAGATGATATTTGTTAATGCCAATTTAGTAGCTTTTCAGTTTTTAGATATTTAGATATTTAGATTAGCATAGTATTTATAGACCCTTTCATTGTTTTGGAAAGGGTCGTAAAATTTTGTAAAAGACTTAAAGGCTGAAGTTTGCACTATTGTGCTTCAGTCTATATACTCTTTTGTGAAACTCGACCGATGGTCCTTAATTTTGATTAGAAGGCTGTTTTATGCAACTGTGCACTATTGTCTCTTGTTTGGAATGCTTTCTGGTTTGAAGGAAGGACTGCGACATAGTGATTGATATACTGGATTGATCAAACAGCTTACATGGTACTATTATCTGTATCTGTGCTCTTTTTATTATATGAATTGCTGTGTTTTTATCTTTGCTATTGTTGAATACATGTATGCAATATAACAGCAAATCTGCATTTCATATCACTATTGAATGTTTTGTGATTTGTTATCTCTTTTACTCATGCATGTAGCAATGATATAAATGACTAAGTGTAGTAATTCGCTATTATCGCTCTGCATAACTAATTATGCAGAGCAATCTTAAATGGTTTAAACATCTATGCTTTTAAAGCACAGATTATCAAACGCTACACTCTACAAATTGATAAGTCCCGGGATTAGATTATAGTTATTATATTTTTCTTATAGTTTAGTTGTTTGTTTATTACCACCTTATATCGTAAGTCATTCATCCATCCCGTTTACTTATAATTCTTGGGAAACTGGTCCCATTATCCCCAGTCGGAGCCACTATCCCAAACGGAAAAGGAGCTGCACTAAGGTCCGGACCGGGTGGTTTCCCCGATGTTGTTGCAACGAATTTCGGGGCATCAACAGGGTCTAACAGTGATCATCTGGCACAGGTTCAGGGGGAGCATATACTTCTAATAATGCATTATCATTGTTGGCATTACCTTAGAAGATCTTGGTACAATTTCACAGTTGTTTTTGATTCAGGTGGAACAGGTGCAGAGGGAGATCATGGTTGCTCATCTGGATGGTGATTGACAGATGTTGCTGATGATGGTTTTTGATGACTATCATAGTCTTGTTTTATATATTTTGTCTCTATGTTATGTATAACTTTTATTATCAAGGTCATGTAACGACCTATTTTGTTTCCCCACTATTCCTGGGATGGATGATGTAATGTTCTTGTTTTATCATGTATAAAATTTTGATGTATCCCCACTTGGTTGGGTGGAAGAGTAAATCTTGGTATATACCCACTTGGTTGGGAGATGGATGCATGTATGAGTCTTTGGTCATAGGAAGGTCATTTATGATGTATAGAGTCATGTTCTTCTTGTAGAACATCTTTTTTGCAGACCTTGCTTACAGTCAGGGGGAACATGAACAACACACTTCAGCATATCAGAGAATTCAGCATGTACTTAGGGGGAGCATAACCCTTTGCCCTTGATGACAAAGGGGGAGAATGACTTGGGGTTGCCATCAAGTTCAAAGGGGGAGATTGTTGGCATTATGACACAGGTTTGGCATTATGAAACACGTGTTATCCTTGATGGTAACTCACTCAGATGACAGATCATAGTTCAGGATCACAGAATGAAGGAAAAATAGGTATATGCAGGTTCCCCTTGACCAAACTGCGTATACACGTGGGTTCGCAGACCAAAAGGCGCGTATGCATATACACGCACTTTCACGCAAGGAAAAGCACGTACATGTCGAAAAACTTGGTTTTGGTCCATGGTATTTGGTTCTTGGTATTTTGACCCATGGTATTGATACAAGGTATCTTGTCCGAAGTATTGACCCCGGGTATTTGGTCCAAGGTATTGATTCTAAAGTGGTTTTGGACCCTGGTATTGAGTAAGTCCTAAGACTATAAAAGGAGGATGAGATCATAGGCAAAGGCACTCAAGCATTGAATATCTAATGAAGAGTAAAATTTAGAATATTGGTCATTAGGTTATGGTGCATAGCTAGATCTGAATCAAGGAGGAACCTGAGCGCTTGAAGAAGGATAAGTTCTATTGATGGGTCAAGATCTTTAGGCTTGAAGAGAAGTATCTTTGTGTGGTTTTGATATTTTATAATTGGTGCATGTCATAATCTGTAAATATGATGATCTAGGTATAACTGATGTCTAAATAGTTCTAAGGCTAAATCATCTTTTACAGATCTGTATGCAGGTTTAGTATAGCAAAGGCGCGTATACACACTGGTTCAACATTTCAAAACAACATATATGCAAGTCTGCCTTCAGATAACAACGTATGAATGCAGGTTCGACACATTGAAGTAGCGTACATATCATAAAATATGTTTTAGCTACTTCTGTTTGTTGTTGTAGTGTTTTAGGTTCTGCATTGGGTTTTGGTTTCTATTAATATGTTCTGGTTACAGCATTCAGAAAAGTGATTGTTTGATTCAGTTTTGGTTGGTGCAAAGGAGATTGATTGATGCATATATATTTGATGTTTGATTGATGTTATTAATGGATCCAGTCTGAAAATTTATGAAACGTGGTCCTTGGAAGAAAAGGGAAGGTTGTAGCCTTCTGTAGGTTAGCACCTACGTACTAGTATACACATCAGCTAGTACAAGAGCTAGGGGGTTGTAGCTCCCTTCCAGGAGAAGCTGAAGAACGAGAGAAGGTTGTAGCCTTTGGTAGGTAGAAGCCTGTGTACTGGTATAAGACTACACCAGTACAAAATTTGTAAAAAGAAGTTTCTTATTAAAGAAATATAGAGACGATTGCAGTAGGTGGTTTTCACCCACATTGGGTTTCCACCCTACATCTTGTGTTCATGTGTGTGATTTCTTGTTCTGTTTATTGCACCTGGTTACTATTTATATGGTTTTGATACACAAATTAAGGATCAACTAATTAAATTATAAGTTTGCAAGATATACGCTGGTTGCTCTGAACATAATTACATATACACGCAAGTTTCAATAACATAAGTAGCATATATAAATTTGTGTATGGAAATGTAAAATTGTTAAATTGATAATACTGATTCACTCCCCCCCCCCCCCCCCCCTCAGTATTATTTTCAACAGTATGTGCCTCTGAAGTTTTTCCCTCTAATGACTCTTCTTCTTCATTCATTGATTCCCTCCTTTTGAAAACTTTGAACCAACTGCTTTAAGCCCTGAACGTGTAGGTAACATGCTTTATCTTCACCTTTTTAATTCTTTTTCTTTAATATTGGAGTCTCCAAAGTTGACTAACTAGAGATTTGATCAGGAGCTCAGTACTAAGTGTCGTAAAATGGTCCAAAATGAAAGTGCTTAGAACTGGTTCAAAGTTGAATGACTGTAAATTTCTCGTCTTCCCGATTCCGGCACCGCAAACAGTTCGAAAAACGGTCGCCGTATGAGGAAGTTATGGCAAAAAGAAGAATTTGTCCATAACATTAGAAAATTTAATTTTTCAAAAAAAAATTAAAAAGGAATATTCCGCCTGGCACAAATCCGAGGCAACCACCAAACATTAAATGTAACTGCAGTTAAGTTGGCGGAATTTTGGCAGGAGCGCCAAATTTGGCGGACCCGCCATAATTGGCGGAGCTAACTGGAGTTAACTAAAGTTAGCTGGAGTTTTTCTAGGGGCAAACTGGAGAAACTTTAAATGGCCATAACTTTGGCTAGGAAAGTTGGTTTTGGACAATTTTTTTTTTGGATTTTGGGTATTTTTGACCTTCTGAAGCCATTGGTGCAGGTCTTACAGCCATCTGAGGTCATTTGCAGGTGTTTTAGCTTCGTGGAAGTTCTAGGAGTCACCAGGGCCAAATCAGTTTGGGAGCTGCATTAGGAATTGTGCAGCTAGTGAATGTGGAACGAAGGTCATTCATGAACTTTTCCAGCCTTCTGAATCCATTTCTACAGCTCGTTTTTCCTTTGGAGGCATTCTTTTCACTATTTAGCTTCAGGGAAGCTTTTAGGGCCACTAGAGCCATTTCAGTGTTGGAGCTGTTTGGGGCTATATTCATCCATTTTCGGTGATTCAAAAGCCTATGTCTGCTATTTTCGACCTTCTGAGTCTAATGGCAGAGGTTTCAGAACCAATTGAGGTCATCTTCACCTCGAAATTCTCCATGCAAGTTTAAAGGGCCACGAGGGCCAATTGGGGAAAGTACTGTATAAGGTACAAAATTCACTGTTTAGTGTTTGGGAAAGAGCATGTTTGGCTAATTCCTATCTTCTGATTCTGTATTTACAGTCAGATATGTCCTTTGAGACACCAATATTCTTGTATTAGCCTTTGTAGCAATTTTAATACAAGAGGACAAGCCTAGTTGGAGAGGTTTGGTCCAGCAGATGTAGCCCAGAGGGAGGGTGAACTGCTTTATCATTTTGATGTCTTTATTTGCTGAAGATGATATGCTAAACAAAACTGATATAAAGTATTAAAGAGAAAATAAACATAACTTGCATACACACATAATCACTTATTCAGCTACAGAAAGTTACTTGTCTTATTCCGCAAGACCTTAAACTTCAAGTATGTGTATGTCAAAGACTTCTAAGTGTTTACTTTGTTATTTCTTTAGGCAGAGCTTGTAGAGGGCCAGGTAGCCTCTGGAACTCATCCTCTTTTTAGAGGTGACATGTCCGGTGAATGCCCCTACAGTCTATCTCTGTATAAGAAATAAGAAGTTTATACATTTTTAGAGGTCATTTGGAGTGTCTAGCTCACAGTTGAAATTATTGGAAATGGATACCTTGCACCCTTAAACAAGTACATTCCATTTTTAGATCAAGATCTGTTCTTCAACTTCTTGCACTGTATTTTCCTCCCACTTCTCTTGATTTGCATATTGTTCAATCTTTGGTTTTGTTATATGAATATAGGGTGTTGACTTATGTTCAGATATGATGGATGAAATTATTCCCAGGGGATCATAAGGCTAGCTGAAGCTTAATTTGAATCTCATTTGTTTAAGTAAATTATCATCTTGCTTCGTTTTTTTCTCTGGTATAAAAATAAATGGTCCAATTTGTGCTTTCAACTTAAACTGAGTTTTCTGTTTCCTAGAGACAAAATGGATTTCATCCATATTCATCCTATGTCTAATGAATTCTAAAGAAAAAATCCTCATAGGCAGGAAAATTGGTAGTTTATATGGAGGTAGCTCACAGCCATAGACTCTAAGTTCTGTGAAATTTTGGTAAAAACACCAATCTCCAACCTTATATTGCTCACTGAGATGTAAAATCCTTTTAATTTATGTGAACATTCTAGGAACTGCATCACTGCTCGAAATACCTAATGTCATATGTAAAAACTGATTGACAAAATCACTGAAAGAGTATTCCTCTATGTTTTTCCTAACCAAATAAGTCCAGTGGATAACTGACTACAATCTGCCCTATGAATCCAACTTCTCCAATGGAAATTTCAATCTCTCTTACTGGTGATACAAAACAGATATACTAAAATAGACTTATGCATGAAACACCCCTCAACACTAAATTTTAGAAGTTGGTCATGGATGACATCTGATAAAAGCTTACTAAAAATAAACAGGACTGAGGGTTTCTTTCCAGATAAGAATACTGACAGAAATCCTAAAATGACTTCATCTGCCCATTGATCGTTTTGGTACCCTAAAAGACAGAAAACCATGGACAAAACTTGCTTGGACATTTCTGGAAAAATTGTAGAAGAGTATGGTGGATTGGTTCGAGGCAGCTCTGAATTTTCGGGTAGAAAAGACTCGAAAATATGAGCTCACTGCTGAAAGGTAAGCTTTTGGTAAATTTCCATGAGGGAATCAATTGAAAAAGGATGAAGAGGACCTTGAGGATTAATCTGCAAATCTTGGAAAATTGACTCAGAGGTTACAAAAAATAAAATCTCATTGTTTCTAGCAACTATGGCTCTTTGACTGGGTAAATATCGACTTTCGCACCAGGTGATGAATTCAGGAAAATGATGGGTTTGGGGGAAACAAAATTGAGGCAACATAGACTCCCAAAAGTAGAATTCATCACTTGCATCTTCAAATTTCTGGTATGCCCAATTATGGAGTTCATAAAGCTCAAATTCACACTCGGTTTCAGTAATTTTGAATTGGGTATCAATCAAAGGAAGTTCGTCCAAATTAATTACAGGAGGTAAGGCTGGACTTTAAACAACTACTTTGGATGTTATTTATGACTCGCCATTTCAGAAATTGAAAGAACAGAGTATGATTAAAGAAATTACCCATTGAATTTACGATAGTCATTGTTGTAAATGGTCAATTTGATGTCACAGAGTGCTCTAGCTAAGAATGGCAGACAAATGATCAATGGATTAATAACAGTGATTTAAATTTATCATCAAGTTTCAATAATTTTATTTTGATTACCGTTATTGGCGCGTCTTCATTTAATAGTTGGAACATTGGCAAGCGTGACTTTCATAATTTAATGGTCAAAATTGTTAAATAATCAGGGAATTTAGTGATGGTTATTTTGGTGGAATGATTGGCAGAGGGCTAAATTAGCAAGAGCATTGGCAGAAGGTGGAGGCAGTTTGCGGGGCGGTCCCACAATGGCTACGAGGATGACACGTACTCACAGGCGGTGAAATGGAAACTACTTAGTGAATGCCCCCCCCCTCGTTAACTATCGGGAGTGTGGGGGTCCTACAATTGGTTTATAACCGTTGATCAGAGCGGAGTAGATATGGGGCTTTGGAAACGTTGTGGAGTCAATTTCTTCTGCGAAAGAATTTATATATATTTAAATACTTTATTTGCATGCCATAATAAAATTTAAAGTGGAATTTAGTCTAGCTCCCTTATTACAAAGTGCATAAAGAAACTTTAAAATAATTTTTTTTTGAAAACTATGCACTTTAAAAATTAAAATGCATAGGTAAAGTTACAACAAAGAACACATAACAAAATTAGGTTTTCTTCTTTCTTTCTGAGCAAGAATCAATCATTCTTGTCTCTGTTGCCTTGTCTGGGTTTTGAACACATGGATATATCTCATAGATGGACCACCTGCACCATTGGTTACACATAATTTTTAATTATGTTGAGTTGTAGGATCAACCAGTTGCATGCCTAGTTATGCTAGCATATTGAGTATATTGATTTGTCTCGTTGGGTTCACTATCTCTTTGGATGGTTGCACTACTTTTTCTGAGTATGTTGATCAATTTTAGTCATGTTTGGTAAAGGATAGGTTTACCTTCCAATCTAGTGAATTCCTTTTCACAAAAAGTAGGTTTGAGTCCGAGCTTGCTTTCTTTCGAATATGGTTTTAATTAAGTGTCCTCACACAACATAGGTTGCTATGAGTCCACTTGAGAAAAAAGTCAATTCTAAAATTATCCTAGAGCTTGAAAGTTGTGTCTTGAGTCAGGCCAACATAGTATCCACCTCCTTGGGCTTACTTGGTAAGGGGGTGTGTTACACAAGCTTATGACTCTAACTAGGTTCTTGGACCTTCAACAATTATTAACATCTCTTCAAGGTATTGTCGCCAATCTTTTCACACTTTATGAGTGAGAATGAATCTATAGCAACAAGCTTGGACCTCCTTAAAGTAAAATGTGGTTGTCCATTGATCATTGATAATGGCTCGTAACTGGTCTACCCCTGGTTCTATAGTTCCCACCTTAATACAAAAGCCCTTTCAACAATTCCTCCATGTGGTCCAACTCTCCTTTCCAAGTTACTTGAAATGTTTCTCTCATAACTGTCGAAGGTGACAACAAAGCAAGAAGCATGAGCACCATTTTTCTAAAGACTTCAAGAGTGAAGCCTTCTTAGAGAATTTTTAATTAGAATATATATTTTTATATATTTTGGTGCATATATATTTAAAAAAATGCAAAGTGATGAATTAGTTGGAGAAAATATAAAAACACAAATCTTTGTGCTAAATTAATGATAATCATTAAAGCATCAACCATTTTGTACACAAAAAACATCACATATCTAATAGCTATATCATTTGCATCAAATGATCTACCATAACATCAACCTTTAAGTTCCAAGTTTTGACTGATAGCATTTGTCATCAACAAACTGTAAGAAATAACATCAACCACATGACACATGGCATCATGGCCAAAGAGTTGTAATGTGCAATCAAAGGTTCAAACTTCAACAATCCTATAATGTTTACAAAATAGGTCATGGTAAAAACAAATTCTAAGTTCTTGAATCTAGATTATAAACTATATCTATATATATATATATATATATATATATATAAAATAAAAATAAATAAACAAACAAAAAAATAAAAAAACCATACTATCTACTAAGTTTTTGTAAGCCTCCTGCCACAAGCAATTTCTAATTTCTTCTCTGATTTTTCTTCTATGGTCTAGTAGCAACAAGAATCATTTCGAGAGCATGGAGAATTGTTGTGGGAGAACAGGGAATCGTTTCAGGCACCCCTCTAAAGGGATCTCCGTGAGCAGGAGTATTTGTAGGCTGGGCAGGGTGAAGCTTCCCTGCAGCTAGGGAACTTTCTCTATCCTATGGTTTAAGGTTCAAGGGGGAATTTCTAACACTTGCAATATGTTTAGCACTTAAATATGATGACCCTATAATCACAACTGAAAGTTTTCCTTAACCTTCAAGACACCCCAAAGAGACATTAACATGACACAATAAGATATAGGTGCAAAATAAAATTTGACAAATCCCGCAAGTAACCTGTTTGGAGTAACATTGAAACAACCTCAACATAGTATGACATATGAGTTCCAAATTGCAGACAAAATGATGCCTTAGGCAAAGATCAAACTATTGTTTCATAGATATAAAGACTATTTTGTCTGGATTATATATTTTCCCTTCTTATAATTTAAAGATTCGAGTTACATACTTGAAAAATGCACCACAACCCAAACACATTTTTTATTGTATATTGATGGTTCATTCTCCCAAAAGAAAGACATGTTGATCGATAAATCTGCCCCTATTTTGATAGTTGCAAGAATGAATTAATAATAAATTTTCCAAACAATACAACATCATCGGAGAAATATCTACATCCTACCTTTTAAACGAGATATGAAAATCAATCTATACCATGCTTTCAAGCAAAAACCTTATGAATAGTGCAATCAACTATTAAGTTACTCAATAATAAAAATTGACATTATGATATTTTGTAATTAGGTCAAATAAATTACAAAATATAAACTCTGTCAAAAGTAAGAAGTTTTGAATCTAGATCATAAGTAAGACTTATGTAGGAACCTTCTTCTTTCCTGGTATTGAAACCCTCTTCCCTTTTAATGTCCACCAATTGTTTTTAGTGCGTTGTCCTCTGCAGGGAAAACCTGCAACATGGCGCCTTCCTCTGTAGCACTAGATTACTATCAATCTCCTGATAGCAAGGTTGCTAAACTGTCTCTGCAATTTAACAAAGTGGGCCATGATCAGGAACAACAAGGGATTTTATTTCAGGCCCTTCTTGTTATGTAATTGAGGTCCTAGTTCTAGTATTCTATGTAGTGATCTAGGGAAGTGATTTAAATCCATAAAAATTGAATAAAGACCACCTAGTGTGGAAACGTTATCAAACCACTGCTGACCAAACCTACATAGGAGTTGAGACAGTAAGTGGTGTTTGGACCTTTTATATCTAAGGTACACTGTTATTATTTTAACATAAATGTCCCCTGTTGTAGCTCCGATGGTCCACGTCTCCTCTTGCTTCGCTTTGGCCATAAGCCGGACTTCGAAAATTATACACCCGCACTCATAAATATCGGCGAGTCCCCTCTCGGTTCATCTCCTTTCCATTACGCTTTCCATTCTCCTATCCCCGCCATCGATCTTCCCACTGATCTGACAGTCCACACTGCATCTGACTAACGATTTACACTCACCCGCTTTAACCAATCACCACCGTTAGATCATTTCCGCCAGATCTAATGGCTATCGTGCATATCACTCAGGAAACAAGAGAGAGGGATACCTGCTCGATAAAGCAGTTTCCTCTCTCTCCTCTTGATCTGGATTTAAATAGGAATGCAACAAAATACAAAGATAACCATATACACAAAGATGCAGTGGAAATAATACTTTATTTCATTAATGTAAAATACTAAAATATGCTTACAAACAGAAATGGAAATAAACCAGCTAGGGCGATGGTAGCTTATCTCTAAGAAGAGATGTGGTGCCTACATGCCTCTGCACTGTGTTACAATGAGGCTTGAAGGCCTATTTATTGTTGAGAAACAATGGAAAACCCTAAACATCCAGAAACCTAACCCTAGAAGATGAAACGCCAAACTGTGGACCCCGTTTGGGTAAATTGGTACATCAAATTCTTGGGGTCGTAACTTTGGCATACGATCTCCATTTGACACGCACAATATCTCGTTAGAAATATCTATCTGAGAACTACAACTTTGGGAAGAACAACATTAATCCATGGACCCATGTTGCTCCCAGTTTTCCCAAAAAACGTCATTTAGGGCCTCAAAACAGCTCCGGAAGCTCAGGACTCGAAAAACTGCTAAAAATAGTAAACTATGCTATAATTAAGGAAACTGAAAGCGGAAAGAAACAATGGTGGGGGTCCAAGTGGACTTGGCAGGTGGCCAAAAATATCCACCTGGATCATTCCTCCCCCCATAAGAAGCAATGGTCCCCATTGCGTTGAGTTCCTCCATGCGATGAGGAAACTTCTGCTGAACTTGGTCCCTGGTGAGCCACTTGCCCTGGTGAAGGAGTTGGCCTGCTTTGACAACTAGATACAATTGGATATTCTATTAGCAAGTGTGCTTGATCTATGTGTCCATGATCCGATCATTTGCAGCTTGTTCCATGCAATCTGGATTTAACTCTGTGGGTGTGAGTTGTTCTGTAATGTCGGATGTGTCTAGTAATGGTGGAAAGTATGGCCAAAGGCGATCCACATTGAACATTGGGTGCAGGCCAAGGAATGGGGGAATGCTAAGCTCGAATGCATTGTCTCCCATAGCCTTGGTAATAGTGTAAGGACCATATCAGAGTGGTCTGAGTTTCCAATAGGCTTTGGTAAAGCGTTCCTTTTGCAAATGCAACCAGACTTTGTCGCCCACCTAAAACTTGTGTGGCACCCGATGTTGATCATGTCGCTGCTTGTACTTGGCATTTGATTTCTCCAGAATGTCATGGACCTACTGGAAAATATGTTGGATGTGCTCAATGAAGTTTTTGGCCTTATCAGTTTCGGACTAGACATGAGTCGAATCTGTGTGAGTAGCTGCAACTGGCATGGCCACATCAATGGGACATAGTGGCTGGAATCCCAAGCCCACCTGAAAAGGGTTGTGGCCAATCAAGCTGTGGAGAGCCTAGTTGTAGCTGTGTTGAACATAGGGGAGGCTCTCATCCCATGTGTGTGGATGCTTTGAGTTGTACATGTGCAGAATTTGTACAATCATCATGTTGACAACCTCTGTCTCGCCATCAGCTTGAGGATGGAAGGATGTGGACTTAATGAGTTTGGTTTCAAGCATTGACTAGAGACTAGACCAAAATGTACTAAGGAACCTGCTGTCTGAATCTGAGATGATAGATTGTGGGATCCCAAAGTGTACCCACACTCGTTCAAAGAAGAGTTTAGCAGTGGCTTCTGCTATGATATTCTTCTTGCAGGTGGCCATAATGGCCATCTTCGAGAATTTGTCGACGACCACAAAAACACAGTCGTTTCCATGCTTATTGGAAGGAAGACTTGACATGTAATCCATGGAGATGGATTCCCAAGGTCGACTAGGGGTAGGCAGCGGGGTATAGAGGCCTTGATTCTTAATGGTCGGTTTGGCAATGGCACAGGCAGTGCATGATCTGATGTACTTCCCGACATCGTGTTTAAGATTCGGCCAATAGAAATACTTCTGCAGTACTACCACCATTTTCTCAACCCCGAAATGTCCAGTAGCCTGACTATAGTGTGCTTCCCAAATCATCTTGGCACGCTCGCTTGAAGGAGCACAAAGGTGACCTAGGTGGCATAATAGGGCATCCTGGAGGTGAAAATTTGGAACATGCTGACCCTCCAAGAGTGTCTAGTATGTGTGGCCGAATTCTGGGTCGCTTTTGTATAGAAGTGGCCAATTAGAAGTCTCCTGCCTGCAAGAGTTGAGCACAGTGGTTAATGCCATGATCGGTGGTTGACTAAGGCAATCAGCAACATTATTGGTGCTACATTTCTTATACTTGATATTCAAATGGAATTGTTGTAGGTATGTGGACCACTTTTGATGGTGATCATTCTACAATTTCCCTTGGGTCTATATGAACTACAAAGGTCAGTGGTCTGTGTGGTCGGCAGGGCTGCACAATGGAATACATCTCTTTGTCATAAGTGGGATACTTCTGGAATTTGTCTAAAAGTGTTTCATTGTGATATTCCACTGGATGCCCGTGTTGAGTAAGGACTGCCCCAATAGCATAGTCAGAGGCATCTGTCCTGACCTCAAATGGTTGTTGCAAGTCTGGTAATGCGAGCACAGGTGCCACACAGAGGCGATCTTTCAACTCTATGAATGCCCTCTGTTGAGATTCAAACCAAAATAATTTTGCTTTCGCTCCTCCCTTGGTGACTTCACTTAAGGGCCAAGTGATATGAGAAATCCCAACAGGAACCTGCGATAGAAGTTGGCAAGACCTAGAAAGTTGCGAAGCTCTGTCAGAGTGGTTGGAGATGGCCAGTATCAAATGACTTGGATCTTGGATGGATCCACATGCACCCCCTATTCATCAATAATGTACCCCAGATATTGAACCTAGGTCATACCAAAAGTGAATTTCTCCAAACTAGCACATAACTTGTGTTGCCGCATTGTTTGGAGAACTTGTCGGATGTGGTGGAGGTACTCTTCCCAACTCTGGTTGAAGATCAGGATGTCATCCAAGTATAACACTACAAATGAGTTGGTGAATGGCCGCAAGATGTCATCCATTAGCCTCATGAAGGTTGCAGGAGCATTCGTCAATCTGAAAGGCATCACCAACCATTCGAACAGGCCCTCCTTGGCTTTGGAGGTAGTCTTCCACACATCGGAGGGTTCGATTGGTACCTGGTGATATCCTGACTTCAAATCGATCTTGCTGAAATATTTTTCCCCCTTCATTTGGTCCAAGAGGTCATCAATCCATGGGATTGGGTACCTATTATGGACAGTGATCTTGTTCAACGCCTGATAGTCAATATAGAGTCTTTAAGTCCCATCCTTCTTTTGTACCAACACGATCGAGCTCCCATAGGGTGATGAACTTGGACGGATGTGACATTTCTGCAGTCGCTTCTGAATTTTCCTCTTGATTTCATCATTCTCCATAATGGAGCACCGATAGATTGGTCCATTGGGTAGCGTCGCACCTGGGGTCAGATCAATGGAGTGCTTAACCTAACAGTGTAGAGGAACCCTTGCGGGGGAGGTTAAGATGTCCTCGTACTCCTCCACGACCTTGTCCATCTGTAGTTGTCATGCAGAGGGGCCCTGTTTGGAGGTCGTGGCCACCATCTTCTTCTTTCCTTGAGGGCGTATCATCAGGAAAACAAATTTCCCGGTTTTGGAAACGAGCTTACTGCATTGTTTTGCAGTAATCAAAGAGATGGCAGTAGGCAGTGCTACCTCCAATATCCTGTACAACTTAGTTCCCAAAGTAACAATAACAACACGGGGCCTTGATTCATACATAACATGTTGCTTCCACAGGTATGGACCATGGTTGTCCTAGTAATACATCACAAACTTCAAGGGGAGCAATGTCACACAATACCTCATCCATGAAGGGCTTGATGTTGTATGGAAGGCGACACTGTTGGCTCACGTGAAGATCTCGTCCTTGGTGAAGCCACCCAATGGTGTACAGTTGTGGATGTGTTGTGGTCGGTAAGCCTAGCTGCTTAATGACCTCTGCAGAAATGAGGTTCTTTTGGCTCCCGCTATCGATAATGAACTATAGCGGGGAGCCCTTTACCCACATCTGGGAGTGGAAGAGACGCTCCTTCTCTTTGGAATCTTCAGGTTCCTCCTTCTGGATCTTCGTGGTGGCAACGGTGGCATTGGGCTCCGCATCGATAATTTGCTTCCCTTTTTCATTCCCCTTGTTAGATTCTGACTCAGAGTCGAAACCTGCATCTGATTCTGAAACCTTTAGCTCAGCCACTAGTGACTGCTTGGCCTGACACTCACTTGTGTTGTGAGTGGAGCTCTTATGGAACTCACACCACTTTCCCATGTCCTTTTTCGGCTTCGCGGTGTTGTTCTTTGCTTACAGCTTGGGCAGGTTGTCCTGGGCTGCCCTGCCTTGGCTTTGTCCTTTGTTCGATGGTTTTGGGGCACCCTTCCCTTGCTTCAGATTCGCAGATCCAAAGTCTCGCTTCTTCTGTTTAAACTTTTGCTCGACCCTGACAGCATATCGGTATGCAGTGCTGAGCAAGGAGATGTTCAGGAATTCTATTTCTTCCTGGATGTACTTGTGCAGGAAGCTACGGTATTTGAGTACCAAATGCTGCTCTGAATCCTTGATACCCAACTTTGTGCTAAGGGTATGGAAAATATTGGTGAACTCCAGCACGTCTTGGTCCCTTCCCTCTAGCAGCATGGTCCACTTTATGTATTGATCCTCATAGCTTCTGACAAGGTAGTACTGCTCCTTGATGGCATCCCAGAATGAATTCCAAGTGGGTGCAACCGAAAATAGTGAGCCTGTACTTTCATCCTTGTGCTCACAGTAGGTTTCCCACCAGTCCTTGACGTGGGGGGCTGCTTTGAGAAGAGCGAAAATAATCTTTTCCCCACTGGAAAAATCATGAATAGAAAAATAACCCTCTAGCAGATTTAACCATTTATAGACAGCATCAGTTTCTATCTGACCCTTGAATATGGGGATTTCAAAATTAACTTGTACCTTAAAGGGTGTGGCGTTTCCAGAGTAGCTATTGGAAGCCGATGCGTCGCCCCTGGGTAGCCCCTGAAGGATCTGGGCAAATTTGTCCATCATCATGCTCCTTTGTCACTCAAGGGTTTCTTCGAGCAAGATTTTGATAGGATCTACTGCCCCTCGTCTTTCTTTACATCCGCCACGGGAGGCCGTTGGGATTTCTGAGGCTAGTCTTATAAAGGTTCAACCAGTTCAAGAGCTAACTCCTTATATCCTGACCTCGTTGGGGACATGCAAAGAAAAATAGAGAAAAAATCATACCGCTCTGATACCACTGATCCGGATTTAAACAGGAACGCAAAAAATACAAAGATAACCATATACACAAAGATGCAGCGGAAATAATACTTTATTTCATTAATGTAAAATACTGAAATATGCTTACAAACAGAAATGGAAATAAACCAGCTAGGGCGATGGTAGCTTATCTCTGAGAAGAGATGTGGCGCCTACATGCCTCTGAACTGTGTTACAATGAGGCTCGAAGGCCTATTTATTATTGAGAAACAATGGAAAACCCTAAACATCCAGAAACCTA
This sequence comes from Pinus tabuliformis, assembly GCA_031772625.1. Classification (NCBI taxonomy): domain Eukaryota; kingdom Viridiplantae; phylum Streptophyta; class Pinopsida; order Pinales; family Pinaceae; genus Pinus; species Pinus tabuliformis. Next base: position 1,315,724,730 of record CM062809.1, read on the forward strand.
ACCCTAGAAGATTAAACGCCAAACTATGGGCCCCGTTTGGGTAAATTGGTACATCAACTTCCCGGGGGTCATAACTTTGGCATACGATCTCCGTTTGACGTGCACAGTGTCTCGTTAGAAATATCTATCCGAGAACTACAACTTTGGGAAGAGAAACATGGGTCCATGGACCCATGTTTCTCCCAGTGTTCCCAAAAAACATTGTTTAGGGCCTCAAAATGGCTCCGGAAGTTCAGGACGCGAAAAACTGCTAAAAATAGTAAATTGTGCTACAATTAAGGAAACTAAAAGCTGAAAGAAACATTGGTGGGGGTCCAAGTGGACTTGGCAGGTGGCCACCAATATCCACCTGGATCATTCCTCCCGCCTTAAGAAGCAATGGTCCCCATTGCGTTGAGTTCCTCCATGAGATGAGGAAACTTCTGCTGAACTTGGTCCCTGGTGAGCCACTTGCCCTGGTGAAGGAGTTAGCCTGCCTTAACAACTCAATACAATTGGATATTCTGCTGGCGAGTGTGCTTGATTTGTGTGTCCATGATTCGATCAGTTGCAGCTTGTTCCATGCAATCTAGATTTAACTCTATGGGTGTGATTTGTTCTGCAATGTCGGATGTGTCTAGTAATGGTGTAAAGTATGGCCGAAGGTGGTCCACATTGAACACTAGGTGCAGGCCAAGGAATGGGGGAATGCTAAGCTCAAATGCATTATCTCCCACAGCCTTGGTAATGGTGTAAGGACCATATCGGAGTGGTCTGCGTTTCCTATAGGCTACAGTAAGACATTCCTTTTGCAAATGCAACCAGACTTTGTTGCCCACCTGAAACTTGTGTGGCACCGATGTTGATCATGTCGCTGCTTGTACTTGGCATTTGATTTCTCCAGAATGTCATGGACTTGCTGGCGAATATGTTGAATGTGCTCAATGAAGTTGTTGGCCTTATCTGTTTCAGACTGGACATGAGCCGAATCTGTGTGAGTAGCTGCAACTAGCATGGCCACATCAATGGGACATAGTGGCTGGAATCCCAAGCCCACCTAAAAAGGGTTGTGGCCAGCCAAGCTGTGGAGAGCCCAGTTATAGCTGTGTTGAACATAGGGGAGGCTCTCATCCCATGTGTGTGGATGCTTTGAGTTGTACATGCGCAGAATGTGTAAGATCATCCTGTTGACAACCTATGTCTGGCCATCAGATTGAGAATGGAAGGTTGTGGACTTAGTGAGTTTGGTGTCGAGCATCGACCAGAGACTAGACCAAAATGTACTGAGGAACCTGCTGTCTCGATTTGAGATGATAGACTGTGGGATCCCAAAGTGTACCCACACTCGTTCAAAGAAGAGTTTAGCAGTGGCTTCTATTGTGATATTCGTCTTGCAGGCGGCCAAAATGGCCATCTTAGAGAACCTGTCGCCGACCACAAAAACACAGTCATTTCCATGCTTAGTGGAAGGAAGACCTGACATGTAATCCATGGAGATGGATTCCCAAGGTTAACTAGGGGTAGGCAATGGGGTATAGAGGCCTTGCTTCTTGATGGTCATTTTGGAAATGGCACAGGCAGTGCATGATCTGATGTACTTCCAGATATCATGTTGAAGATTCGGCCAATAGAAATACTTCTGCAGTACTGCCACCATTTTCTCGACCCCGAAATGTCCAACAGCTCGACTGTAGTGTGCTTTCCAAATCATCTTGGCACGCTCGCTTGAAGGAACACAAAGGTGACCCAGGTGGCATAACAGGGCATCTTGGAGGTGAAAATTTGGACCTTGTTGACCCTCCAAGAGTGTCTGGTATGTGTGGCCAAATTCTGGGTCGCTTTTGTAGAGAAGTGGCCAATTAGAAGTCTCGTGCCCCAAGAGTTGAGCACAGTGGTTAATGCCATGATCGGTGGTCGACTGAGGCAATCTGCAACATTATTGGTGCTACCTTTCTTATACTTGATATTCAAATGGAACTGTTGAAGGTATGTGGACCACTTCTGATGGCGATCATTCTGTAATTTGGTGATCATTCTAAAGCCACCTGATGGTGTATGGTTGTGGATGTGTTGTGTTCGGTAAGCCCAGCTGCTTCACGATCTCTACCGAAATGAGGTTCTTTTGGCTCCTGCTGTCGACAATGAACTATAGCAGGGAGCCCTTTACCCACATCTGGGAGTGGAAGAGACGCTCCTCCTCTTCGGGATCTTCGGGTTCCTCCTTCTGGATCTTCGTGGTGGCAATGGTGGCATTGGGATCTGCATCGATAATCTACTTCCCTTTTTCATTCCCCTTGTTTATTTCTGACTCAAAGTAGGAACTTGCATATGATTCTGAAACCTTTAGCTCAGCCACCAGTGACTGCTTGGCTCGACACTCACTTGTGTTGTTAGTGGAGCTCTTATGGAACTCACATCACTTTCTCGTGTCCTTTTTCGGCTTTGCAGTGTTGTTCTTTGCTTGCAGCTTTGGCGGGTTGTCTTGGGCTGCCCTGCCTTGGTTTTGTCCTTTGTTCAGCGGTTTGGGGTCACCTTTCCCTTCCTTCAGATTCATAGATCCAAAGTCTCACTTCTTTTGTTTAAACTTTTTCTCAACCCTGACGACATATCGGTATGCAGTGCCGAGCGAGGAGATGTTCAGGAATTCTATTTCTTCCTGGATGTCCTTGTGCAGACAGCCGTGTTATTTGAGTACCAAATGCTGCTCCGAATCCTTGATACCGAACTTTGTGCGAAGGGTATGGAAAATATTGGTGAACTCTGGCACGTCTTGGTCCCTTCCCTGCCGCAGCGTGGTCCACTTTATGTATTGATCCTCATACCTTCTGCCAGGGTAGTACTGCTCCTTAATGGCATCCCGAAATGAATTCCAAGTGGGTGTGACTGAAAATAGTGAGCCTGTACTATCATCCTTATGCTCGCAGTAGGTTTCCCACCAGTCCTTTACGTGGGGGGCTGCTTTATGAAGAGCAAAAATAATATTTTCCTGACTGGAAAAATCATGAACAAAAAAATAACCCTTTAGCAGATTTAACCATTTATTGACAACATCTGTGTCTATCTAACCCTCGAATATGGGGATTTAAAAATTAACATGTACCTTAAACGGTGTGGCGTTTCCAAAGTAGCTATTGGAAGCCGATGCGTCGCCCCTGGGTAGCCTCTTAAGGATCTGGGAAAAGTTGTCCATCATCGCGCTCCTTTGTCGCTTGAGGGCTTCTTTGAGTAAGATTTTGATAGGATCTCCTGCCCCGTCGTCTTTCTTTACATCCACCATGGGAGGTCGTCAGGATTTGCAAGGCTAGTCTTGCAAAGGTTCGACTAGTTCAAGCCCTAACTCTTTATATCCCGACCTCGTTAGGGACATGCAAAGAAAAACAGAGAAAAAATCAGACTGCTTTGATACCACTGATCTGGATTTAAACAAGAATGCAACAAAATATAGAGATAACCATATGCTAAAAGATGCAGCGGAAATAATACTTTATTTCATTAATGTAAAATACTAAAATATGCTTACAAACAGAAATGGAAATAAACCAGCTAGGGCGATGGTAGCTTATCTCTAAGAAGAGATGTGACGGCTACATGCCTCTGAACTTTGTTACAATGAGGTTCGAAGGCCTATTTATTGTTGAGAAATAATGGAAAACCATAAACATCCAAAAACCTAACTCTAGAAGATGAAATGCCAAACAGTGGGCCCCGTTTGGGTAAATTGGTACATCAACTTCCCGAGGTCATAACTTTGGCATACGATCTCCGTTTGACGCACACAATATCTCGTTAGAAAGATCTATCCGAGAACTACAACTTTGGAAAGAGCAACATTCGTCCATGGACCCATGTTGCTCCCAGTTTTCCCAAAAAACATCGTTTAGGGCCTCAAAACAGCTCCGGAAGTTCAGGACCTGAAAAACTACTAAAAATACTAAACTGTGCTACAATTAAGGAAACTGAAAGCTGAAAGAAACAATGTTGGGGGTCCAAGTGAACTTGGTAGGTGGCCACCAATATCCACCTAGATCACCTCCACTACTACGTGGCGCCCGATGAATGAAATCGGGCGGGCTCTGACCTCTACCACTTATCGCTCGATGACTGTTCGATATAAACCATATTCCGCTCCTGCCACGACTTCAAGCCTCCAACGATTGATCTCCTCCGCCCATTCCTTCCGATCCAACAGCCCCTGTACACCACTTCCCACCAGTCACCTAGGGAGGAAATTTGTTGGCTTTGTCAATGCTTTTGACAGTCGGACAGTTGAACTGAAATAACATAATGCATGGCCGAAAGGGAAAAAAACAACAGCACGATGCAGCCGAACCAACAAAAATGATCATGGAACACGTTGGCACGAGTGAACCACCTGACAGCACGACGAAATTACCAGAATTTGATTACCGTGTTTGTTAGAAACAGAGCTCTCTAAGCTCATGTTTGTCTAGTTATGGCATCAAGTGGTTAGAAGACAGAGGGGATAGATTAAGACATCTCGAGCCTAAGAGAGTTTGAGAGTATTGTAAAAAGCCTATAAATGGCTGAAAGTTGGAAGTAATAGAGTTTCAACTTTTGGAGACTGTGGATCTTCTATTCCTCCTAGCGTCTCATATTCATTCCAGTAATACAAGCTTCTTTTGCTGTTACATGCTCAATCTCCATCTTCTTCTCTGTTCTAAGCTTGCACTTGAATAGGTTATTCATGTTTTCTTCTGTGTCGAATGCCAGATAACTGTCATCTTATCTCTGCATTGATAAATTAGATTTGTAAGCTTCATGTACTTTTTTATGAGAAATTCTTCGGCGTAAATCACATGATATTACATTTTTCAATGCATTTCGAACCAACCAGTGTGGTTCATCATCAGGGCAAGTTGAAGAATCGGATCTAGGTTGCATGTTAAATAGTCAGAGCGTAACCTCTGACTATTAACCTAGATCTGATTCTTCAACTTGTCTTGACGATGAACCACGCTGGTTTGTTCGAAATGCGTCGACAAATGTAATATCATGTGATTTACGGTGAAGAATTTCTCATAAACTTGATATGGATAACAGAAGCCTCACTTGATTTACTTTCTGTAGCTATCCATTCATATGTGTTTCTGTATGTATCTACTGGTACAGTCAGGATTCTCCATCTATTCATTGAATCTATAAACTATGGAGCATTAGTGGTAGAAAGCCTTTTCAAGCTAAGTGTGTTCATGCATGTCTTGAGTGAAAACAGAGTTGAAACAGTCATTTGTCTTGATCCAAACCCCAATCCATTCCAATAGTTCAGAGAATGATATTGAAGATTTATATGTTTCCAGGCATCTCCGAGCTACAGCCTAGGAGAGTTTCCTAGAGTGCTAACATAATTGGCACCATTGCTGGGGAGAGGAGACTGAAGCTCAGCTTCTCTGGGGGACGACACAGATCCAGCTTTGGTGATAGACAAAGTCTGGACACTATTTGGGTTGTAGTCATCTATCTGGTGACTCCACTCCATAGTTCTGGCTCAGTTTGTGAGGCATACTCAGAGAAATAATCAGAAGCCACGAGTTGACCCAGTACCTAACCCTGAAAAAATCATCAAAGAAAGAAAGGCGTTGCAGAAAGGAGCATCAAGTTCAAGTAGCTCTAAACAATATTCTATATCTCTTCAAGAAAATCCTGTAATAGAACAAATACAAATTGAGAGTATAGCATCTAATACTTGCAGTGAAGAAAAAATCTGAGAGATTCATAGAGCTCCTTATTCTTTAGGTTCCCCTATCATTGTAAGCCCAAAGGAAGCCTCTCCTCCTATCCATCATACTCCTTTAGTCCTATCAATCACTCCTCAACCCTCTGTCATTCAGACTTCCAGTACCCATATAGCCACCACAGCTATGGTAGCACCTACCAAAATGGAAAGAATCATAGCTGCTAGGTATGGACCTCTAGTACTGCCCACTCCTTTGAATGCCATGCCTACTGGAGAATATCAAAAGTATATGCCTAAGTTCAATGGGACTCAAGGCGTTACAACTGAGGAACATCTTGAATCATTCTATAGCTATGTTGATAACCTGGACATTAGTGAAGATGATGTATGGATGAGAGTCTTTGTCCAAAGTCTAGATGGAGAGGTTAGAAAATGGTTCAAAGAACTGACCCCAAGGTCTATAGTAGATATTGAGGCTTTAGATGATGCATTCCTAAAGCATTGGGGGGATAAGAAGGATATACTCTACTACCACACCAAGTTTGGGAACTTAAAGAGGGAAAATGGTGAGTTGTTGTTTGATTTTAATAAGAGGTTTAACCACATGTACAGCAAGATACCAGTTGAAGTAAAATCCACCACTACCTCTGCTAAACTCACCTATGTCAGTGCCTTTGATTCAGACTTCTGTCTATTGTTGAGGGAGAGACGATGTGCTACCTTGGCTGATATGAAGGACACAACCTTGGAAGTAGAATCAAACATCATGGTTGCAGAGAAGCTCAAGGGAAATGTTGATATAAGGAGACAAAGGGGAGAATCTTCATCATCTTCAGATCCCAAAATAGATAAAATGACCAAGATGATAGAGTCATTAGCCTCTGAAATCTCCAAATTAAAGGTTGATAGCACCCTGGGAAAGGAAGAGTTCCTAATACCTTTGCTCCCAGAAATCCAAATCCATATAGAAGAGTTAATGAGCAGTTGCAGATTCTGCAAAGAAGCAAAGATGCTAATGAATACCAAAGGGTTAAGACCCCTTTCTAGAATGTAGTCATGGAAGAAGAGCAGTTTGAAGAAGATGATGAGATCCATTGTCTGGAAGACAAAGGCAGTGCCTCCTTTTTTACCTTAGTTGCCTATGAAAAGTCATTATTCAATGACCAGATCAGCCAAGAGTGGGATGGTGGAGTTGTTCTGCAAACTGATGATCAACACAGATATGATCTGAGGTCAAAGATGAATAATGCCAAGGAAACTCTTGTTCAGAGAGCTGAAGTCCCTATAATACATCAAGCTGAAAAGTAGAAACGACCGGCAGTTGACCCCATCATCCTCAAAGCTCCAGCTCACGAGGTAAGAGGCCTTGACAAGTCTCCTTCTCCTTTCAGTTTTGAATCAAAAATTCAGAAGCTAAGCATACCTATACCTCTGATTGAACTAGTGAAGAATGAGTCCTTCAAGAGATCTATCCTCAAGGCCCTTGAGCCTAAAGCCATCCAAGCCTCCATTGACTATGTAAATCTGCAAGATGACAAACCAGCTGTTGTTCTCAGCTCAATGATTGAAAATTGTGATGACAGCCCCCCATCATTCTATGTCTCTTTGACTATTCATGACAAAATCCTTCACAATTTCCTTCTGGACACAGGAGCCAGCCATAATCTAATGCCCAAGGCTGTTATGGATGAGTTGGGTCTTGACATTACCAAGCCTTATCATGACCTGTTTTCTTTTGACTCTAGAAAAGTGAAATGTTTGGTATTAATCAAAGACCTAGCCATCACGTTGTCTTAGCTGCCCATGAAGAGCATGATGATGGATATTGTGGTAGAAAATATACCCCCCAAGTTTGGCATGTTGCTTTTGAGAGGTTGGATCAAGAGATCATGTGGAACATTGCAAAATGATCTGTCCTATGCTATTGTACCAGTTTTTGGAGGTGAGAGTTGGAGATTATACAGAGAAGCTCAGTTGGATTATATCATCAGTGATGAAAGGAATCCCACTAATCATCCTATCTATGCTGTCGACACTGATTTTGGAGCCTGTATTCTTCAGATTGAAGAATCCCAGTTGGCCTCCATGCAGCTTAGGAAACCGATTTGCTAGGTCACAAAGGAAGAAGTCCCACAAATTTGGGAAATGTTCTTTGATGGAGCTTGCTCTAAGGAAGTTGCAGGGGCAGGTGTAGTCCTTGTGTCCCCCACATAAGAATGCATTTATTTATCTTTCAAGTTAACTTTTCAGGTCACAAATAACATAACAGAGTACGAAGCCTTGATATTGGGCTTAAACGCTGCTAAAAAAATGGGCATCAAAGGTCTAAAGGTGTTTGGAGATGCAGACCTTATCATTCAGTAGGGAACAAAACTTTCCAAGAAAAACATCCAAGGCTGAAAGCATACAGAGATGAGGTATGGAAGCTCACGGGTTCTTTTAATAGTTTTAGCATTACTTACATCCCTAAAATGAAGAACCATCTTGATGATTCCCTTGTTGTGTCTACTAGCACGTTTATTCCTCCTTTGCCTCCTAAATTGACATATGAAGTTCAGGTGAAATATAGACCATATATGCCTGACAATGTTAAATACTGGAAAGTTTTTGAAGATGATGATGAAATTAATAGGTTTTTACAAGTCATTGATGAAATTTCTAAAATGCACGTTGACCAAGAAAATGAAACCATTAAAGAATGCAACCAGTGCAAGCTAAAGGACGAGATTGGTTAGGATAGCATTATTTAGCTGCCTAGTAACCATATACCCAAAGGATTGGTGCCCCTAGAGAAGTTTTTTGATCATAATGATGTACCTTATAAGCCTGCCAAAAAGGAAAATGAGTCTGTAGTTCATATACATAATGTAGGGAGTCTAGCCCATCCAAATTACATAAATCTATCCACTCACTTGTCTTCTACCCAAAGTTCCAAGTATTGCACCCTGATGAAACAATTTGCTGATATTTTTGCTTGGGAGTACGGTCATATTAAGACCTATGACACCAACATCATCCAGCATAAGATTCCACTGGAGAAGAACACCATCCCTTTTAAGCAGAAATTAAGACCTATTAGCCCTCTCTTATTTCCTTTGATTGAAAAGGAAATCAAGAAGTTGTTGGATGCCAAGATCATAGTTCCCTAAGGTATTCAAAGCGGATAGCTAACCTTGTGGTAGTAAGAAAGAAGAATGGATAAATCAGGCTTTTTGTTGACTTCAAGAATATGAACAAATGCTCTAAAAAAGACAACTACTCCCTGCCTAAGATGGAACACTCGCTGCAAAAATTTTCAGGGGCTAGAGTCATGTCTTTCTTAGATGGATTTTCAGGTTACAATCAAATTGTTGTACATCTAGAAGATCAGGAAAAGACCACCTCCACTACTCCTTGGCTCACTTTCATGTACTCCAAGATGCCTTTTGGACTGATGAATGTTGGGGCTACTTTTCAAAGGGCTATGGACATAGCCTTTGTGGGAGAGAAGGACAAGTTTGTCCTTATTTACCTTGATGAAATAATAGTCTTTTCCAATAGTCACAAGGACCATTTGCAGCATTTGAAGAAGGTGTTTCTAAAGTGCAGACGGTTTGGAATTTCTGTGAACCCAAAGTAGTCACAGTTTTCTCTAGAAGAAGGCAAACTTCTGGGACATATTGTTTCTGTTGAAGGTGTGAAGATCAATCTAACAAGAGTTCAAGCAATTTAGATATTGTCTATCCCAAGGTGAAAAAGGGACATTCAATCTTTCCTGGGTAAGATTAAATTTGTCAGGAGGTTTATTCCAAACTTTGCAGAGCTAGTGAAGCACATCACTTCCATGTTGAAGAAAGGATCAGAAATAAAATGGATACATGGTGCAAGAAGCTCTTTTGAAGCCATCAAACAAGCTATCATGGAAGCTCCCACTCTAATCAGCCCAGATTATACCAAGGAGTTTTATATCTTCTCTTTTGCCTCTTATGATACACCTGCAACAGTTCTATTGCAGAAAAATGATGAAGGTGTAGAAAACCCTGTAGCCTTTTTCAGCAAAACTCTGAGGGATGTTGAACTAAGGTATGACCTTATTGAAAAACAAGCTTATGCTCTCATAAAATCTTTAAAGGCATTTAGAATTTATATTCTGCATTCCAAAGTGGTTGCGTATGTACCTTCAGCCTCAGTAAAAGATGTCCTAACTCAGCCCGATATTTATGGAAAGAGAGCTAAATGGATTGCAAAATTCATAGAGTTCAACATAGAGGTGAAGCCCACCAAGCTTGTCAAAGGCCAGGGCTGATAGAGTTACCAACAAGAAGTCCATAGGAAATTCTCCATTTAAGCTGGTTTATGGCATTGATGTTGTTTTTCCTATCCAACTGATTCTCCCCATGGCCAAATTCTTGCAAGAAGAACAGGATGAAGAGAACGACATGGCAAGGAGAATGAGTAACTTGGTTGAATTACAGTAGATTAGAGAACAATTGGTTGAGAAGTCAAGAATTCATCAGAAGAAGATCAAAGAAACCTTTGATAGAAAGGCAAAAGTGGATAGTTTTCAGGTTGGTGACTGGGTTCTTAAATGGGATGCATTGAAGGAAAAGAAGGGAAAACATGGTAAATTTGATGCCTTATGGACGGGACCATTTTTCATTGCTCAATTTCAGATGAACAATACTTTCATTCTACACAATTTGGAGGGGGAAGGTGTTTTTGATGGCCTAATCAATGGGCGGTTTTTGAAACTTTACTTCATATGAGGCCTTAAGGCCATAATATTGTAAAAGGTTTTTTCAGTTTTGTTTTCTATGCAAATAAACTCCATGCCCAATGGAACACTAGGAGGTAAATTTGCTTTGATTGTTACTGGAAAGGCAGTGGTTTGTAGTTCTTGAAACCTCACAGGGAGACTTTCATCCCCAGAAGGTGCCAGTGTTAGCCCTGAGGTGCACTGCTGCTATTTTAATGGAAATGTCCCGTGTTTTAGCTCCGATGGTCCATGTCTCCTCTTTCTCTACTTTAGCCATAAGTCGGACTTCAAAAATTAGACACCCGCACTCATAAATATCGGCGGGTCCGCTCTCGGTTCATCTCCTTTCCACTATGCTCTCCATTCTCTGATCCCGTCGTCGATCTTCCCACTGATCTGATGGTCCACACCTCATCCGACTAACGATTTACACTCACCCACTTCGACCAATCACTACTGTTAGATCATTTTCGCTATATCTAACAGCTATCGCGCATATCGCTCAGGCAACAAGAGAGAGGGATACCCACCCAATAAAGCGGTTCCCTCTCTCTCCTCCACTGCTACGTGGTGCCCGATGAATGGAATTAGCCAAGCTCTGACCTTTACCACTTACCTCCCGATGACTGTCTGATATAAACCATATTCTGCTCTTTCCATGACTTCAAGCCTCCAGCGATTGATCTCCTCCGCCCATTCCTTCTGATCCAACGACCCCCGTACCCCACTTCCCACCAGTCACCTGGGGAGGAAGTTTGTTGGCTTTGTCAGTGTTTTTGATATTCTGACAGTTGAACTAAAATAATAGAATGCATGGATGAAAAGGAAAAAAACAACAACATGATGCAACTGAACCAACAAAAATGATCATGGAACGCGCTGGCACGAGTGAACCACCTGACAGTGCGGCGAAATTACCAGAATTTAATTACTATGTTTGTTAGAAACAGAGCTCTCTGAGCTCATGTTTGTCTAGTTATGGCATCAAGTGGTTAAAAGATAGAGGGGATAGATTAAGACATCTCGAGCCTCAGAGAGTTCGAGAGTATTGTAAAAGGCCTATAAATGGCTGAAAGTTGGAAGTAATAGAGGTTCAACTTTTGGAGACTGTGGATACTCTGTTCCTCCTAGCCTCTCATCTTCATTCCAGTAATACAAGCTTCTTTTGCTATTACATGTTCAATTGCCATCTTCTTCTCTATTCTAAGCTTGCACTTGAATAGGTTATTCATGTTTTCTTCTGTGTCAAATGCCAGATAACTGTCATCTTATCTCTGCATTGATAAATTAGATTTGTAAGCTTCATTTCCTTTCTATAGCTAGCCATTCATATGTGTTTATGTATGTATCTACTGGTACAGTCAAAATTCTCCATCTATTCATTGAATCTATAAACTATTGAGCATTAGTGGTCGAAAGCCTTGTCAAGCTAAGGATGTTCATGCATGTCTTGAGTGAAAACAGAGTTGAAACAATCATCTGACTTGATCCAAACTCCAATCCATTCCAATAGTTCAGAGAACGATATTGAAGATTTATATGTTTTAGGCATCTCCGAGCTACAACCTAGGAGAGTTTCCTGGAGTGCTAACAGGACCAACCCCCATAACCAATCAAATCAATTCTCCATGATAAGCGAATTTTGCATCTAATCACAAAAGGCTAAGTAACCACGTGATACAAATACACATAAAAACATGAAGAAAAATCCATAACTTCGTAAAAACAATTCAAATCATCTAAAAAAAATTACATAAGACTTCATCCGGAAGTGGCGTCAATGTTACAAATTCAATCACACAACCAATGGATAGGTTTGTTGTTCAAAGGAGAGATATCGATTCAAGGAAAAACACATAGGAATGAATAGAGTGATCTTATAGCAGGATTTCGAATTCATTTCTCTGTTTTTCCTTGGCAGTGATTATACACATTTTTATGGAACTTACCAACAGAATTACAATTTGTGCTGAAACGGTTTAAAAAGTTAACAACAAATATATCCTCGAAGAGTTAACAGTAATTTTGAGCTAGTTATTTAGTCAACTCAAGCAAATTGAGGTAAAAAGGGATATCTGTTGACAGGCTATTTGTTTTATGAGACCTTATTTTGATGCAACTTAGGATGAGATGATTCGGTCCTCTTAAAGATTGGCCTTGTACAATAGAAAATCTTTTTTGTTGCTTGACAAACATTTTCATTGTTTTAGGAAATTTTAGAGTTCCATTTTGGGGGCTATAATTCCAGTAGTAAAGACAACAATAATATTGCATTCACCATTTTTGCTTCTTAGAAGGACATCCAAATATTCATTTGTGCAGTGAGGTCTATGTTGAGATTGTAGCTTGGAATGTGATTCTGTATGGATCAGGTGCCATGACATGCAGTGAGTCACCTTAATTATATCCTACGACAGTTAATTAATGAATTTCTTAAGTCAACATTTTATATGGAAATTTAATCTAATTGTTGGGTACTTCTTTAAAAAAGGGAAAATAAGTCAATGACATATTAAGTCATAGACATTGATCTCAATGAGTTGAGATCTAATCTAAACCATTGAGATTAGGAATTTCACTAGAGATTTTTGGAAATCGAGAGGTTTTTCAATTTTATCTTAGACTTCCATTACATGATAATTACTTGTGAATCTGTTAGCATTATTATTATTATGTTATCCTTTTTTAGAATTTCGTCCAAATTACTACAAGAAAGTGAATCACTACATGATTTTTATTATTTGTTTTTAAGGTTAAAACCAAGCCAAATACCAAATTAGTGTATGAGACCCATTTGTTTGTAGGATAAGGGATCCACCTCCGTGTAACAATTTGACTGCTAAGTCTACGAAAGCATACATACTCTACTCCTCTGGTTTTGTACCTGTAACCTCTTAAGAAGAAATACATGCTCTTAACCTTTAAGCCCACTCTGATGCATCTTAAATATATTGAGATTTCTTATAAAACTTTGTCATTGTTACTGTTTTCCTCTAAGTCACAGGACACGTCCTCCAAGGTCCCATGTCCCGTATTTTACGTGCCGAACACGAAAACGGCCCTAAAACGTGTCGAAAACGTTTTTCATCATGTCCTGTAAAATGTAAAACGTATTCGCCGGTTTTCGCCGTGTCGTACATCTGGAAAATGTGTATTCCGTACATCTGGAAAATGTGTATTTGCGTATTCCATTGTCTCATTCTATCTGAAATCGATAGACAAAATTTAGCTGAGGTGTATACACTCTTGCATTTTGATTTGTGTTATCGCTGAAATCCATAGTTAAATCTTCGATGGATTTGGATGTGCTAAATTTATTTAGTCATTGAGAGGCGAATCATCAAAATGCAGTTGTAGCTTTTGTTCTCAACGTCCTTTACAGTTCTCTGGATTTATGAGATTCAATAATCCCCAGTTGACCCTCGACATATTTTTACCATTTGGATTGACATAGTTTTGTTTTCCATCGTGACTGTTGATAATGAAATTGTTGTATCTTAGCCCATTTCATAAACAAGTAAAATAAATTTTGCAGTCAACCTTATTGAATGTGTTTGCTAAGCATGCCAATGCATTGTAACTTGTCACATGTCTGCCCGGGTTTCTGTCCACAATAGTGCCCATAAAACCACTTATATGTTCTTCAAATTGCTTCAGAAATTTCGCTTTTCTTGTAATACTACCTCAGCATACAAACTTGCTTCAGAATTGGTAGTATATGAACCTCCTCAGAAATAACCTTTAATCTGCCTCAGGAATGTAACGTTATCAGCCTGCACTTCCTTATGTGCTTTCATCACGATTCATCAAGGGTTTCCAAATGGTCTCTCAAAATATTGACTGCTCCTTGTAGGCAATTTTTAGCAAGGATAGGGAGTTGTTGTTTCACTTCTAAAATGCCATCATCTGCATGTTTGACATCAACAGCTTCATCTCTGGGGAAATTTGAGTTGTTTTGCTCAATTTGTATGCACAAGTCTACCCCTGGAGCAGCAGATCCATCATTCGTTTGTGTGAGGGTACTAGTAGAGGTATCCTAACAAATATCACCATAGCTACCACTTTTCATATTCCAAATTTAATTACTGTTAGTTGTGTTACATATCGAATGTTTAATTTGAGATAGAGAAATTATAATTGAGAGATTTAGGAACAGGTTGTTAAGAAATTGAAGATAATGATTTATTCAAGCATTGGCTTTTGAACACATGTAAATATTGGCCTAATTAATAAAATGATTTGAGCTAGTGACAAGAATCAAGACCAAGCATATCACATTCTAATTTCTAAATTGTAAATTTTGTTAGATTTTAAGCCTCTGTGGAAGTTTTTTGTAGTGTCAAGATCCGGATTATCCACAGTTTCTAGTTCATTCTGCCAATGTTTCAAACCCCAAAGGGGGTCCATCATCAGGACAAATCAGATAGAATATGAGTGAAAGATTATTGAGAGAAGAAAACCTTGCGACCTGGATATAAATAAACAAGAACCCTAATTTTATAAAGGCCACATTAATTTTAACATCCTTACCCACGAATTCTAATGGAATAGCAATGTTATTAGTGTGATTCTTCTTCTCAATGCTGCTGGAATCACCATGAGGGACAGCGCAGGAAACCATGCTGCCTGTGTAGGATGCCATGTTGCCTGCGTGTTCCACCTTGTAGCTGTTATCAACGATGTTGTTTTTTCTACCTGTGTGCTCCACCGTGATTTCCACAACGTAGTTGTTATCAACCACAACGCTATTGTTGCAGCTGGTATCATCCACAGCGCAGTTGGTAATGATGTTGTTGTTGCTGCCTGTGTGCTCCACAACGCAGTTGGTATCCTCCACAGCTTGGTTGTTGCAGTTATCCACAGTGCCATAGGTGTCATTACGGCCTTTATAAAATTAGGGTTCTTGTTTATTTATATCCAGGTCGCAAGGTTTTCTTCTCTCATTAATATTTCACTCATATTCTATCTGATTTGTCCTGATGATGGACCCCCTTTGGGGTTTGAAACGTTGGCAGAGTAAATTTTGATTCTATTTATTTTTTTAAAGTGAACTATGAACTTTGAGAAGTAATTATATTTTAATTTGATTAGATAAGCTGCAACCTGCAATTTAATATGGATAAAAAACTATATTTCGGTATATATATATATATATATATATATATATATATATATATATATATATATATATATATAAAACGTGTCCCCTGTGTCATGTTTCCAGATTGATGTGTTTCGTATTGAATACTCGTATTTGCATGTCCTCCGTGTCTAGTGTCCTCGTGTCATGTGACTTAGGTTTTCCTGTATTTAATTCAACATGCCAATGCTAGGATGCTCCTATAGAAAGCGATGCCACAAACCTTAATATTGGTACTTTTGCGCAGAGTAAGTTAGTTTTTACCCAATTATTATTAATTTCATTGTTGAACTATACGTACTAGACCTGACTTATGCATAGCTTTGAGCTACTATCTACAAGTTACAGGTCATTGTAACGTGCCATACAATCCCAAGTTAAAATATATAGCAAGATAATGCAAGTCATTATCCGATCTGTTGGTCATAAGTTGCGATCTCAATTCTCAAAATTCTATCTCATAGGTGATGTCATTGGGCCTCTATGTGATCCCACTGATATGCGTCCACTTTCAATTACAGGCTTCGAACCATGTACAAGAGAAAATCATTTAAAAACGATGCCACAGAGTATGTATGCGAACATATACATGAATCCGACACAGATACGGGTCAATACAAGATTTCGGTTATCATTCAACCACAAGTAGGTTGATACCTGACAAAGTGTAGATTTGATCTATTTGCAGGCCACAAGAAGTAGTTAATACAAGCCACTATAGAGTTGATAACACCATATGAACTTTTTCATTATGAATAGATCAAGAAATATGCCTCTAAGTCAATGCCGTGAATAAAAAATAACCTCATGCCAAAGCATATCAAACTATGTTGTGTATAGTTGAGCTATCTTCCTTGAAGAAATATGATCGAACTTTATCAAATATGTCGGTCTTAGATTTTTAAGAAGCATGCCATGACACAGTAGTGCAATCATATAGAGGGTTGTGTAATTTGTATTGTGGTACTGTGTAATTATATACAGGACGAGTCATAAAACATTGTATGGTAGGCTTCCAAACAACTCACATAATATTTGAAGCTACGAAACCATAAGAGTGAGTTAATTAATCCAAGAGGGACACATAACAAAGCCATAATTAACTGGAGTTCATTCATAGAAAAAATCAACATATGCAAATTAGTGCAAGAAAATCAAATATAGGACAATGAACCACAATAAGCTAGACATGATAAGTGCTAACAAAAGGTGATATTCAACCTCTGTCTTCAAACCACCTATTACATGATAATTACTTGTGAATATGTTAGCATTACTATTATTATGTTATATTTCTTCATCAAACAATTACCATAAAGACATGAAGCTCGCAGAAGACAATAGAACACAAGATACAGGTTCCAAGCCAAGGCAAAACTATGAAATTTTCAACTATGGTAGCAACTGGAAATAATTTTTCTAAATGTATATTAATTAATAGTTTATTTGTCTAAACAATCAACAAATAATTCACAACTGCAATTTTCACCAAATTAATTCCTGCAGAATATAAATTGGAAACTGGGAAAATTCTGGCACGCACACATAAACATGACATAGTTATTTTTGGAAAAAAGTCACCAAAAAAACACAACTTGGGAAAATCGGTGCAGTAGTTGAGGGTTTTTATTATTAAGCAGCAATGAAAATTTTTAAGTATGGATGCTCAACTGGCAATCCAATCAGCAAAATAATCTGGACAAAATATCTGTAAGGAAAATACCTCAACACCGCACCTAATCCTGCTCTGACAACTGACCAAACTAGCCATTCATACAATCTCTGCGCAGTGTTTGCGCAGACCCCAACTCGCTAAGCCGGGAACTGTTGGAAAAATGACGTCCTAGCTAACTCTACCTCTAGGAGAAATTCGCTTGGCCTCCTGAAGAATTCCTGACCAACAACAATTGAATTTCTCTTCCCTTCAGCAAAATCGATCTCCCTCTGAAGCTATCTGCATTGCCTCTATGCAGCTTCTCTGGGAAATGCGGCCTTTCTGTGACTGACTCTCCAGATCTTGAAAACTTCCTCTGGACTCACTATCTCTGCCCCTCTTTGTATTTGCTTCCCTTCTCTGGCTTGAACTCTTTCGGCAACTGTTGTTGCTCTCTAGAAAATTCAACTGCATAAAGAAATCGATCTCAAGTGTGTGTTCTCCATCTGCCTATCGACCTCCTCTTATAATCTCTAGTTGGGACTCCAACGACCAATATTAAACCTTAATCAATGGCTACAAACCCTACAAACCAGACTTCTTTAACAAAAAATCTGGCTAATGTTGTGAGAAAAATGCAATGCACCATAATCCTTCTTACTGATGACTGCCGATTTTTTCCCTCAATTATGAGGTTAGGGTTTCAACAATATGTGCTAATCACAGTGCAGGACATTTAGGCTTCATTCCAGTTTTTCCATATATATTTTGATCAAGTTTGTTGCTCAATATGTTGTTTGTAGGACCGAGGATCTTTCTACAAGCAATACTCAAGCATGATGTAAAGAAGACTGAAGATATTGAGTAAATTGTACTCCACATTGTTGGACGTTTAAGAGATTCTTAGGATTACAAATATCAGTGACAGCTTCTTGATACCTCTTGTTTAATTCAATCTTGCACCTTGAATACTATAGATCAGAACTTAGGTGTGCCAACAGTTGAAATTATGAGGTATGCTTTAAAGTTGCCTTTAGAGTTTTGCGACAGGACTTCTCAATACATATCAGATGCTTCTAGGACTAAGAGATAATCAATTTGCACAACTGATGACTCGCATCTCCACAGGAACTTCTCTGTATTAGAGGGTCGATTATAATGCAAGATATACTCTTGAAGCACAAGTTTTTATTACAGGCCCTTAAACACAATTATGAAATTATCATGACAAACCTCTCCAAATGCACAATCCTTCAAAGCTTGTTCAACAATCATATTAGGTGTCCTAGCCTTTCTTCCAACAGTCACTTCGGGTGGCTAGGCCTTACTTCATCAATTATGGAAATCATTCCAACTTAATTACCAGAGATATGCCATTTGATCAACTCATCACATCGGCTCGAATGCATATAGTATAGGCTTCGAAGACCGAGGCACTACCAAACATATTTTTTCATTCAAAACACAAGGAAGCTTTGCCTCAAATTCCATTCTACATATGCTTAGTCAAATAATCACAACACTGTAATGATTCTACTTAGTCATTTCTTGTCATTCTTGTTCAAAACTCCATCACTTCCTTAGCACAAAGCGCATAATAGCAAATGCAAACAACTTAGGCATATATATAAATAAATAAATAAATAAATAAATAAATATATATATATATATATATATAGATATATATATATAGTTCAGTATAGCAAAGGCGCGTATACATGCTAGTTCGGCATTTCAAAACAACGTATACGCAAGTCTTCCTTTAGATAGCAGCGTACGAACGCAAGTTCGACACATTGAAGTAGCATACGTCTCATAAAATATGTTTTAGCTATTTCTGTTTGTTGTTGCAGTGTTATGGGTTCTGCATTAGGTTCTGGTTATTGTTACTGTGTTCTGGTTACAAGATTCAGAAAAGTGATTGTTTGATTCAGTTTTGGTTGGTGCAAAGGAGATTGATTGATGCAGATATATTTGATGTTTGATTGATGTTATTGATGGATCTAGTCTAAAAATTTATGAAACGTGGTCCCTGGAAGAAAAGAGAAGGTTGTAGCCTTCTGTAGGTCAGCACCTACGTACTAGTATACACTTCAGCTAGTACAAAAGCTAGGGGGTTGTAGCTCCCTTCCAGGAGAATCTGGAGAACAAGAGAAGGTTGTAGCCTTCAGTAGGTAGAAGCCTGCGTACTGGTATAAGACTGCACCAGTACAAAATTTGTAAAAAGAAGTTTCTTATTAAAGAAAGATAGAGACGATTGCAATAGGTGGTTTTCAGCCACATTAGGTTTCCACCTTATATCTTGTGTTCATGTGTGTGATTGCTTGTTTTGTTTATTGCACCTGGTTACTGTGTATATGGTTCTGATACACAGATTAAGGATCAACTAACCAAAATATAAGTTTGCAAGATACACGTCGGTTGCTCTAAACATAGTTGTGTATGCACGCAAGTTTCATTAACAGAAGTAGTGTATATAAATTTGTGTATGGAAATGTAAAATTGTTAAATTGATAATACTGATTCACCCCCCCCCCCAGTATTATTTCCAACAATTGGTATCAGAGCAGGTCCTTCAGAAGAAGCTTGATCGCTTGAAGGAAGATCTTTCATCATGAATACCTACGAAAGAGAGGGATCCATTAGACCACCAATCTTTGATGGGAGAAACTTCATCTATTGGAAGGTAAGAACCACAACCTATCTTCAATCTCTTGGAATAGATGTTTGGGAAATTGTGGAAGGAGGATACACATTTCCATTAGCAATTCCTACAGATACTGCAGGTAAAAAGCAGTATGAAACAAATTCCAAGGCTGTCAGCACATTATTGGGGAGTCTGTCACAATCAGAATTTTTCAAGGTTATGCAGCTCAAAACCGCCAAAGAAATATGGGACAAGATCATTCTAAGCTATGAAGGAGATGATCAAGTAAAACGTGCAAAACTACAATCTCTCATAATTCAATATAAAACTCTCAAAATGCACAACGATGAAAGTATAGCTAATTACTTCTTACGTATAGATGAGATTGTTAATCGCATGAAAAACTTGGGTGAAGAGATAAAAGAAGTTACTGTAGTTGAAAAGGTTTTGAGATCCCTGTCTTCTAAGTTTGAATCAAAAGTTTCTGCCATAGAAGAAAAGAAGAGTCTTTAGAGTATTACTATGACATAGCTGCATGGAATCCTAACTGCTTTAGAAATGAGAAAAGGGGTTCCATCATATATGAGAGAAGCCACATTCAAGGCTTCGGGAAAAGAAGAGCTCAATGAATCGGGACACATTTCAGAAGGAGAGGAAGAAGCAAACTTTGTCAAGAACCTTCAACGGGGTTCTGGAAGATTCAGAGGTAAACTACCTTTCAAATGCTTTGCTTGTGGAAGAGTCGGTCATTATGCAGCCAAATGTCCTCATAAAGATAAGCTAGATAAAGGTAGAAAACCGAAAAAATGGAATAGAAAATAGAATGTAAGTAAGAAGAGCTACTATACACATGAAGATAACAATGGTTTATCAAATAGTGATGAAGATGAACATGGTAATGATTATAGACTTTTGATGGCTTTTGAAGATGATGATTTCTTGGATGCTTTAGATGAAGATGGTCACTATGAATAAATTTCTAAACTTAAAATATGTTTAGAAGAAAAGAGTATGATTATAGATACTCTGACATTCCAACTTGTTGAAAGGGAAAAACACAATGAAAAGTTAGAGTGTGAAATTGTGGGTCTAAGAAAAGATATTGAGAAAACAAAAGCTCTCAATCTTAGATTTGCTAAAGGATTAGAAACTTTATATGAAATTATCAAAGTGCAGCGTTCTCCTCTGATAAAGACAGGTCTTGGATATACAGAAGAAGCATCTCAAGCACAGAAGCCATCAACCTCCAAAAGCTATCTTGATGCAGCAAAGAGAAGTGAACAGGTTGACAATCGTCAGCAAAGGCATAAAGCAGATCAACAGGTAAATCGGGTTCAATCTACTTCAAGGATGAACATAAGCTACAACCTATCTCAGGTAAATCATTTTGCTTCAAGAATGAATGTCAATGGAAACTACAATCATCAGGGCAGTAGATTCAATAATTGCAGGAATTTCTTTAATGGCCAATGTTTTTCATGTCATAACTTTGGACACAAAGCTGCTCAATGTGTTGCTTACAAGACTATCATGACTAAATAAGCACAAAATCAAAGGAATGTGACTGGGATCATGAAAAGGACCTACAATAACTTTTCTGCTCTTGAAAATGAAATAGAATGCTCTATCTGTAACAACTTCGGTCATGAAGATTCTGAATACAGGAGTAAATTTCGAAAAACATCTCAGAAGGAGCAAGCTTCATTGGGTCCCAAAACATGGAGAAAGAAAGAATCGCAAACATAAAGATGTGGTATAGCCTTGTATACAGAAGGACAAGAAAATCAGTGGTACATCGATAGTGGATGCTCGAAACACATGACAGGTGATAAAGAAAAACTTCAGTCATATAATACCTTAGAAAAGGAAAAGAAGGTCTCATTTGGTAATGACACTCCTGCAGTCATAAAAGGTAAAGGCTATGTTCTCTTAAAAGAAAAAGTTAACACTGGGAATGTTATGTATGTAGATGGTCTAAAGCATAATCTATTGAGTGTTAGTAAAATGTGTGATCAAGGAAATGAGGTAGTATTTCGATCAAATGGATGTGTTGTTTGTGAGCTTGATACAGGAGAAACAATGATAAAAGGTGTAAGAACTCCAAACAACCTGTACATACTCAAGGGGGGACAACAACAGTGCTACCTAAGAAAAAATGATGAACACTAGCTATGGCACAAAAGATTGGGGCATCTAAGCTTCCCTCAAATAAGAAAAGCATGCAGATACAAGGCTTTTCGTGATCTTCCAGATATCAACATTCCAGAAAATACAATGTGCAAATCATGTCAATTTGGTAAGCAAACCAAAGCACATTTCCCTGAGAAGGAAGGATCAGCTAGTAAGCCTCTTGAACTTGGTCACGCTGATTTATGTGGTCCATCTAGGAAAAAGTCACCTCGTGGAGAAGAATATTTTATATTGTTCATTGATGACTTTTCGAGAATGTGTTGGATAGGACTTCTAAAGCATAAAGATGAAGCTTTCGAAAATTTCAAAGCCTTTAAAGCTTTGGTTGAAAATGAATCAGATCACAAAATCAAATGTCTCAGGTCTAATCGAGGAGGGGAATTTACCTCGGATGAATTCTTCGACTTCTGTGAAGAACATGGAATAAGAAGGGAATTCTCTACAGCAAGAACTCCTCAGCAAAATGGAGTGGTAGAAAGGATGAACAGAACTGTTCAACAAATGGCTCGTGCTATGCTAGATGAGTCTGGAACTCCTCCAACCTTCTGGGGTGAAGCTACATTTGTTGTCGTCACTATTCTCAACAAAACAAACGTCCAGGTAAATAGCAATCAAACTCCTCATGAATTGTGGTATGGTAAGACTCCTAGTGTAAAATACTTCAAAGTTTTTTGAAACAAATGTTACAACCAAAGGACTCATGAAAAACTTGGCATGTTTGAACCTAGAGCAGATAAAGGAATTCTCCTTGGTTACTCTTCCTGAAGTAAAGTATATAAGTGTTATAATAAAAGACTTGGGAAAATTGTTGAAAGCATTGATGTTGTGGTTGATGAAGCAGGCAAAAATCCAAAGCAAGTAAAAACCGAAGATTATGAAGAAGATGAGGACTGTCCTTCCACATCAAATCAAACTAATTCTGAAGAAGAAGAAACCAATTAGGCACCAAAAGAATAAATAAGGGTAGAAGAAAAGACTCCATCCAGGTATGTTCAGAAGAATCATCCAGAGACTCAAATCTTGGGGCAAAAAGAAGCAGGTGTGCAGACAAGAAGAACTATTACAGAAGCTTCAAGCTATCTAGCATTGCTTTCCTTTGTTGAACCACAAAATGTCAATGAAGAATGCAAAGATGAATGTTGGGTCAAGGCCATGAATGAAGAACTTGAGCAGATTGAAAAGAATAATACTTGGGAATTGGTTCCCATACCTAATGATAAGAATGTCATAGGAACCAAATGGATTTTCAAAAACAAGCTGAATGAAAATGGAGAAGTTATTAGAAACAAGGCCAGACTTGTTTGTAAAGGGTATGCTCAACAAGAAGGTATAGATTTTGAAGAAAATTTTCACCTGTTGCTATACTTGAAGCCATAATAATGTTCCTTACTCTTTCTAGCTTTCAGAAGTTCAAAGTAATGGATGTGAAATCTGCCTTTCTTAATGGAGACCTAGAAGAAGAAGTATATATTGAGCAACCAGATGAATTCATCCTTGGAAATGATCCAAAACTTGTATGCAGACTCAGAAAGGCTCTCTATGGTCTAAAACAAGCTCCAAGGGCTTGGTATTATCGTCTTGACAAATACCTTCATCAACAAGGTTTTTCAAAAGGATCAGCTGATAGCAATCTATATATAAAAATTGACAATGCTAAATTGCTAATACTTGTTGTGTATGTTGATGATATCATTTTTTGTAGCAATGAAGAAGCCATGAGTCAAAACTTTGCTTTAGTAATGTAGAAAGAATTTGAAATGTCCTTGCTTGGTGAGCTCACATATTTTCTTGTTTTACAAGTTCAACAAAATAAGGATGGTATTTTTCTATCACAAACCAAGTACCTCAAGCAGATCTTGAAGAAATATGGCATGGAAGATTCTAAACCAGTATGTACCCCTATGGTAACAGGATGAAGCCTCAGCGCAAATGATGAATCAGCAGCAGTACATCAACCAACCTACAAATCCATAATTGGTAGTCTGCTCTATCTAACAAGTACCTGACCAGACATCATGCATGCAGTGGGAATTGTTGGAAGATTCCAAGCAAATCCAATGGAAGCACACCTTCAGGCAGTCAAAAGGATTTTCAAATATCTTCAAGGAGCACAAAACTTTGGTTTATGGTATCCTAGAGATACAGATCTTACACTTCATGCATATACAGATGCAGATTGGGCAGGAAGTGTGGATGACAGAAAAATCACTCGTGGTGGTGCATTCTATATGGGCTCCAGATTAATGTCTTGGTTCAGCAAGAAACAAAGTTCAATTGCATTATCTACAACTGAAGCAAAATATGTGGCTATTACATCTTGTTGCACACAACTCCTTTGGTTGATGCAAACATTGAAAGACATTCAGATAACATGTACTCCACCCATCTTCATTCTATGTGATAATACAAGTGCAATCAGTATTTCAAAGAATCTAGTCATGCATTCCAAGACCAAGCACATACCTATCAAATATCATTTTCTCCAAGAACAAGTGCTTGAACAAAAGGTAAAATTGGAGTGTGTTCCCTCCAAGGAACAGGTTGCTAATATATTGACCAAACCATTGCCTAGAGAGACATTTGATTACCTCAGACAGAAGCTAGGAGTAGTTGATGCATCATCTTGCCGTTGACACTTATCTATTTCAGAGAACAGTGGCTGTACGCGATTTTCATGAAGCGTATCCTCGTACATACGTTGGTTGTTGTGGATATAGCCACGTATATGTTGGTTTGAAGAATATCAGTGGGCCAGACTCAGGATGAAAAGAGTCTGATATGGGTCTAACAGTGATCATCTGGCACAAGTTCAGGGGGAGCATATACTTCTAATAGTGCGTTATCATTGTTGGCATTACCTTAGAAGATCTTGGTACAATTTCACAGTTGTTTTTTATTCAGGTGGAACAGGTGCAGAGGGAGATCATGGTTGTTGGTCTGGATGGTGATTGACAGATGTTGTTGATGATAGTTGGTGATGACTATCATAGTATTGCTTTAGATATTTTGTCTCTATGTTATGTATAACTTTTATTATCAAGGTCATGTAATGACCTATTTTGTTTCCCCACTATGCCTGGGATGGATGATGTAATGTTCTTGTTTTATCATGTATAAACTTTTGATGTATCGCCACTTGGTTGGGTGGATGAGTAAATCTTGGTATATTCCCACTTGGTTGGGATATGGATGTATGTATGAGTCTTTGGTGATAGGAAGGTATTTTATGATGTATAGAGTCATGTTCGTCTTGTAAAACATATTTTTTGCAGACCTTGCTTACAGTCAGGGGGAGCATGAACCGCACACTTCAGCATATCAAAGAATTCAGCATGTACTTAGGGGGAGCATAACCCTTTGCCCTTGATGACAAAGGGGGAGAATGACTTGGGGTTGCCATCAAGTCCAAAGGGGGAGATTGTTGGCATTATGACATAGGTTTGGCACTATGACACAGTTGTTGTCCTTTATGGTAACTCACTCAGATGATAGATCATAGTTCAGGATCACAGAATGAAGGGAAAAGAGGTATACGCAGGTTCCCCTTGACCAAACCGCGTATACATGTGGTTTCGCAGACCAAAAGGCGCGTATGCGTATACACGCACTTTCACGCAAGGAAAAGCGTGTACATGTTGGAAAACTTGGTTTTGGTCCGTGGTATTTGGTCCTTGGTATTCTAACCCATGGAATTAATCCAAGGTATCTTGTCTGAAGTATTGACCCCAGGTATTTGGTCCAAGGTATTGGTTCTAAAGTGGTTTTGGACCATGGTATTGAGTAAGGCCTAAGACTATAAAAGGAGGATTAGATCATAGGCAAAGGCACTCAAGCATTGAATATCTAATGTAGAGCAAGATCTAGAATATTGGTCATTGGGTTATGGTGCATAGCTGGATCTGAATCAAGGAGGAACCTGAGCGCTTGAAGAAGGATAAGTTCTATTGATGGGTCAAGATCTTTAGGCTTGAAGAGAAGTATATTTGTGTGGTTTTGATCTTTTATAATTGGCGCATGTCGTAATCTATAAATATGATGATCTAGGTATAACTGATGTCTGAATAGTTGTAAAGGCTAAATCATCTTTTATAGATCTGTACACAGGTTCAGTATAGCAAAGGCGCGTATACACGCTAGTTCGGCATTTCAAAACAGCATATACGCAGGTCTTCCTTTAGATAACAACATATTAACGTAGGTTCGACACATTGAAGTAGCATACATCTCATAAAATATGTTTTAGCTACTTCTATTTGCTGTTGTAGTGTTCTGGGTTCTGCATTGGGTTCTGGTTACTATTACTGTGTTCTAGTTACAGCATTCAGAAAAGTGATTGTTTGATTCAGTTTTGGTTGTTGCAAATGAGATTGATTGATGCATATATATTTGATGTTTGATTGATGTTATTAACGAATCCAGTTTGAAAATTTATGAAACGTGGTCCCTGGAAGAAAAGAGAAGGTCATAGCCTTCTGTAGGTCAGCACCTATGTACTAGTATACACATCAGCTAGTATAAGAGCTAGGGGGTTGTAGCTCCCTTCCAGGAGAAGCTGGAGAACAAGAGAAGGTTGTAGCCTTTGGCAGGTACTGGTATAAGACTACACCAGTACAAATTTGTAAAAAGAAGTTTCTTATTAAAGAAAGATGGAGACGATTGCAGCAGGTGGTTTTCACCCACATTAGGTTTCCACCTTATATCTTGTGTTCATGTGTGTGATTGCTTGTTCTTTTTATTGCACCTGGTTACTGTTTATATGGTTCTGATACACAGATTAAGGATCAACTAACCAAATTATAAGTTTGAAAGATATACATTGGTTGCTCTAAACACAGTTGCATATACACGCAAGTTTCTTTCACAGAAGTAGTGTATATAAATTTGTGTGTGGAAATGTAAAATTGTTAAATTAATAATATTGATTCCCCCCCCCCCCCCCCCCCCCCCCCTCTCAGTATATTTCCAACAGTATGTGCCTCTAAAGGTTTTCCCTCTGATGACTCTTCTTCTTCATTCATTGATTCCCTCCTTTTGTAAACTTTGAACCAACTGCTTTAAGCCCTGAACGTGTAGGTAACATGCTTTCTCTTCACCTTTTTAATTCTTTTTCTTTTAATATTGGAGTCTCCAAAGTTGTCTGACTGGAGATTTGTTCTTCAACTTCTTGCATTGTATTTTCCTCCCACTCCTCTTGATTGTCATACTGTTCAATCTTTGGTTTTGTTATATGAATATAGGGTGTTGACTTATGTTCAGATCCGAGGGATGAAATTATTCCCAGGGGATCATAAGGCTAGTTGAAGCTTAATTTGAATCTCATTTGTTTAAGTAAATTATCATCTTCCTTATTTTTTTGCTCTGGTATAAAAATAAATGGTCCAATTTGTGCTTTCAACTTAAACTGAGTTTTCTGTTTCCTAGACACAAAGTGGATTTCATCCATATTCCTCCTATGTCTAACGAATTCTAAAGCAAAAATCCTCATAGGCAGGAAAATTGGTAGTTTATATGGAGGTAGCTCACAACCATAGACTCTAATTTCTCTGAAATTTTGGTAAACATACCAATCTCCAACCTTAGATTGCTCACTGAGATGTAAAATCCTTCTAATTTATGTGAACATTCTAGGAACTGCATCACTGCTCAAAATACATAATGCCATATGTAAAAACCGATTGACAAAATCACTGAAAGAGTATTCCTCTATGTTTTTCCTAACCAAAGAAGTCTAGTGGATAACTGACTACAGTCTGCCCTATGAATCCAACTTTTGCAATGGAAATTTGAATCTCTCTGACTGGTGATACAAAACAGATATAATAAAATAGACTGATGCATGAAACACACCTCAACACTAAATTTTAGAATTTGGTCATGGATGACATCTGATAAAAGCTTACTAAAAATAAACAAGACTGAGGGTTTCTTTCTAGATGAGAATACTGACAGAAATCCTAAAATGACTTCATCTACCCATTGATCGTTTTGGTACCCTTGGACATTTCTGGAAAAATTGTAGAAGATTATGGTGGATTGGTTCGAGGCAGCTCTGAATTTTCAGGCAGAAAAGACTTGAAAATATGAGCTCATTTCTATGTTAGAAAATTATATATTACGGAGCAATGGAACACATAAAATATTGCAGAAATATAAACACAGAAAATGCATAAAACAAGAGAGACACAGACATACATGGTTCACCTAGTTTGGGCTATGTCCACACCCAACAGCGAGTCCTTCCTTTATATTATCCAGTGAAATGAAGAGACACAACCTACAGCAGATCCGTTGTAATATCCTCTATTTTCTCTCACAGTCTCACCTCTATGTTTCTCGCTCAGAGAATACACATCTATGTCACAGCCTCAAACACAATGCCCTCATACAAAGAGAGGGGTTGCCTTATAGGGCAAAAACCCCTAAACTAAACATAAGTTCTACCGTCAGATCATCCGCCTGTTGTGCTCTACAACAACCCCCCATTTCATACAAATTTTATTTTCATAACTATAATATGAAATGGGTCCCTTTTAGAATTAAATTGGTATCAACTTAGTATTTTTCAAAATGTCCGAAAATAAATAAAACATTATAAACCTTTTGATAAATCACATAAGCGGTCTTATAATAAAAAATGAATAATCCATTATTATTGCGATAAAGCGATCGCAAGATCGCATATCGCAATAACAAAGGATACATAATAAAAGGCCCATTAAGATTTCCCTGATGCGACAATACACGAATGGCTATCGGATATCGGCAATGGAAAGCTATCATAACAAAAGCCCCTTTTCGCAATGATGCGATGCGATATCGCTATTGGCGATCGGAGATGTACCATGCATGCATTTCAAAGCCCTCATTTAAAACTCCTGATGCGAATTGGCGATATCGCTATCGGCAATCGGGGATTCCAAAAGGAACCAATATAACAACTTAAGCTTTCCCCCGATCGCCGATTGCGATAAAGCTAAAAGCACAGATTTCAAAAAAGATTGGTAAAGCCGGGATATTTTATGGTTATTTAGTATTAATGGCCTTTCTTTTCCCGATAGCGATTCACTTGCACTCAACCGCCAAAACATCAAAGCCACGCTTAAATGAATCATTTGGCCAATAAACGACATAATGAGCATTTAAAGGATTGACAGGTTTAAACGGCCATTTAATGAAATAGTAAGTCTAAAATCTCTTCAGAGATTGCATTCGTGGCCACCTTAATTTAAATCCTCCATTATTCATTGATTAATATATCTCGTTCTTCTTTGGTTTGCGCTATCAATTCTCCGCATTACTTTCATTTTCACTCCTGTGCAGAGCTCTTCATTCAAGCAAAATGGGGAAGAAATCTAAGAAAACCACAACAGCTTCCGCTTCGTCAGCTACAAGGCAACCCACTGTCGATCTAGGAACAAACAGAAAGGGACTGATATCTGACACTACATGTCTAGGACTCGGCAAAAATACTCAGCTAAGCACCTATAAGTTGATTGAGGCCGAAGAACCTAAGGTAACAACAGTGCAAGCCACAGCAGACACGACTCGGAAATCTGATGCTACTCTAAAGGATTTAGCCGACTCTTTCCTTCATCGGATAGCAACCCGGGAACAAATTCTCCCATATACAGATGTGGTGAAGTGGGCAATTGAAGAAATCCCAATCACAAACAGAACATTTTGCACCTTGGACGGGAGAGTCTTCGGTTCATTTCAACCTGATGATTTGAGGCAAATGTACCATTTGCCTGTACCGGAGAAGGAGTACAACAAGGTCTTCTTGGAGAAATTCAGAAATGAGAACGAAATTGAATCTGAACCCATTCAGGATTGGAGGCAAAACCTAGCAAAACACAAGCATGAGTCTTCGGGTAAGTACTCTATCGATTATTTGTGTTCTCCTTATTGTTATTGTCAGGCCATTCAGAATAGTTCTCCTTGCCAGTGAGAACTATTCCGACCATAGAGATGATTGAATGCATTCTGTAAAAAAAATTACTTCTGCTGATAAAAAAATCCTTACGTTACAGCCTTCAAATCCTTTTGATATTTGCTAAAAGCATCAGCATTTCATTGTACATATCACTGCAATACTACTATGTTTTGAAAAAATGCGCAAGGGATCACTTCAATATATTACTTCAATGTATTAATATATCACTTCAATATATCAATTTATCATGCAACACTACAAATGCTTTGATATATAAAACACTCTGACTGATATAACTTTGAATGCTTTGAAAACTGCCTTGAATGATATATATAAACACTTTGAAAAACAGCGCAATACTCTGAATGCTTTGAAAAACTGTTTATATAGACGGCGCAATACTACAGCATTACCATTCAAATGATAAAGAATTGTGAAATATTACAACTGCTTTGAATGAAGAAAACTGTGCAGACCTCCGCGATTGACAACAACGACTTCACGTTCGGTTGCCCAACACGCTTCCGCTTCCGCTATACAGTCCTCTTCATTCCATGCATTGCCCTCGATTTAATGTTTCTTTCTTGAAACCGATAGCATGATTCAGGTGTCGCGGATTTTAAGCATAGCATTTGTCCCTAATGTTTTGTGGACGTCTCACTGGAGCACAGGATCAATACTATTCCAAAAAATAACACGTCTATGACAAGTTCAAATGTCCAAAGAAACGTAATATAACCATTGATACAAACTTTAAAAAATACTTTACTGTAGCTGGACTACATTCCTCCGTCAGCATAGTTTGGTTATCACTCAACAATGAATTCACAAAGAGTAAATCTCAAAAACTATCAGAACTATCGGACCCTCTTCCCGGAGATCCATAGATTTTCTTCAACTTCGCTGTCGTTCTCGTTGAAGAAGAGCTTCTGGATGCAGCTGTCACGCAGGTAGGGCAGGCAGTGTAGTATTAACCAGCATTATTAATAATACTGTGTTTGGGATGGCGTGGTCCTGGAGTCATATGTCGTCGACATTCCAGAAGGCAACACACGCACCATGTCATCAGCTTCCGTGTTCTTGGAGGCGAGCACCAGCTCCACAAATACCACTCGGTGACCATTGCCGTGCACTCTCTGATACGATTACTTCGACTCATGGTTTGTTCCAGTTACAAAGCCACACAGAAATAGCAGAGGTTTGGTTCGGTCAATAGAAGATCTGAAGATAGATAGAATGACAATCAGAGGTTCCTCCAGGCAATGGTAATGCCAGAGATAAAATCTTCAAAATGAAATGCGCACAATGCCATACTGCTGACAAGGGTGCAAGTATCGAGTAGCGTAACGGACCAGCATCATTAGACTATGTCAGAGGAATATCAGACAGAGGCAGAGTAGTGCAGGACAGAGCAGTGCAGAGCTCAGGACAGAGGCAGGAGTTACAACTATTTTTAGAACCTGGGACCTGTGCTCTGATACCATGTCAGGCCAGGGTAACTCCAGAATGGGCAGAAGAAATTGATTGATTATTTCATTAGACAACTATTGTTTATATACATAAAATGGACGGATCAGTTCATCTTCTTGATGACTGTTCACGTTCCAGGTTACCCAACCGTTGAAGATTAGGTGTGAACAGTTATGCCGGATAATGATGTGTAGATTGTGGGGGTTACATAATTCCGCAAACTTCATTATAGAGATGGTTCCTTTGATGGAGGCAACATGTAATAGTGAAATAATGGATTGGTCAACAATATTGTCTGATAAGCTAGCAACCGCAGTCCTTGAATTTAGAAACAAATCCCGCATTACTGAAAGGGTCATTCCCCCATTCTACTATAGTGCCTATATCTTGGACACCCTGTGTTTTAATTCTGAATTTCCTGTGCTTGGATGGAGATGGACTCCACAAGACCCCATGCCCATTCATATATACCACCAGAAGTTATGGAAAGCCCACTATAAGCACCATTTATATCAAGTTTGCAATGGTTTTATGTTACCCATTCACTATTCCATTTTTGATAAACCTGCTCCTAAGATTTCCTACCAAGCAGAGGTTGACTTGACATCCATAGGAAGATGGTTCGGAGAAGAAAAATTCACCTATGTAAGAGTTTTCAGCAGCCAAGCCAAGCCTCATGTCCTCCCTTTGTACATACCCGATAAACTGTTAGCCCGGGAGGTAGCCTATCAGATTACATCCGAAGGAGTTACACAGACTCTAAGGAACAAAAAGAAGCAGGTTTGGCCTCCTTTTCCTCTAAGATGCGGTGTCTACGCTCTGCATGACTTTAAACATGCAGAGAAAGAGGCTGATAAGATCAAGGCACTAAATCTAACCACTCTTCCTAATAGGCGGTTTGATCCAAACAAAGTCGCCTACAATGCACTTGAACAGGAAAAATTAACTAAATTCGACCATAAAGAAGATATGTTTGATGACCTGTTCTCCTCAGCCGAATCAATATTCCAAGTTAAATCGCTGGCCAGAATGAAATATCAGGATGACGGGTTAGTTGAATTTAACAGACTTAGAGAACAGAGGTTGCAAACTCTGCCTCTAGATCTGTTAGCAACAACCCCAATGACAGAATCAAGCGAGCCTGAGCAGCGACTCACTAAGGAACCTCCTGCTACATCAAAAGAGCAGGAGGAAGTGCAGGGAAAAGAGCAGGAGGAAGTGCAGGGAAAAGAGCAAGAGGAAACCTAGGGAAAAGAGCAGGAGCAGAGCAGCACAGAGGTGAATGTAGATGCCCAGATTGACCCGAAATTGCTCCAGGAATGGCAGCAATTCAACTCAATCATAGGCAATCTTGAGAGCTCAAAGGAAGCCGAAACATCAAAAGTGGCTGACACACAGGAGACAACATCCAAACAGGTTCCAAGTGGAACCAGCGGCCTACCCAGTTCTACAGGAATAGAGATAATTCCTAAGGATCCTTCCGATCAGATTGTTTTGCAAGTGGAAGAAATACCTCCATTGGATGTCTTTTACAGCCCAAAGCACAGGGCTGTAATAAAACGACAACAGAAAAGGAGAAGGACTGATCAACCTTCCATATTCCCGGAACAAACAGTGACAGCCAATGTGGTCTGAAAAGAGGAATTTAATCCTTCTGATGACCTTACTAAATTGTCCCAATATGTTGGAGTCTATTCAGCAGCCACCATGGACAAGGCATCAAAAGTAACTAATCTGTTAAGAGAAAAAGACCAATCAATCGCCTCGCTACAAGTACAATTATTAGAGGCACAGCAGAAGGCAGAACAACTGGAGCAGCAATTATACACACAGCAACAAATAAACAATCAATTGAATAAACAATTGCAGGAAGAAAAACAAAGAATTGATTCAAGCGCCGTTCAAAAGCAAAAGGAGCTGTCGGAAGCACTGGCAAAATTGAAAACGATGCATGAACATATGGGGAAATCTAAAGATGAGCAAATTGCTCAATTATAAGCCCAAATAGAGAAAACCAAGAATCTTCCACAACCAGCTGAATTCAGAGCCGAGGCATTGCAGATTAATAAAGCATTGGTGACACAAATAAGGTTGTTATTTCAACAAATCGCCCAAGCAGAACCTCTATGTGACTTAACAGCATCAATAAGTGATAAACAGCTGATGCTAGAACAGACTTGGAGCAGGCCGATGAGACCTTGACTAATTTTCTTGAGTGGTAAGACACTGATGAGGGACAGGAAACTATTTGTTTTATGAGACCTTATTTTGATGCAACTTAGGATGAGATGATTCGGTCCTCTTAAAGATTGGCCTTGTACAATAGAAAATCTTTTTTGTTGCTTGACAAACATTTTCATTGTTTTAGGAAATTTTAGAGTTCCATTTTGGGGGCTATAATTCCAGTAGTAAAGACAACAATAATATTGCATTCACCATTTTTGCTTCTTAGAAGGACATCCAAATATTCATTTGTGCAGTGAGGTCTATGTTGAGATTGTAGCTTGGAATGTGATTCTGTATGGATCAGGTGCCATGACATGCAGTGAGTCACCTTAATTATATCCTACGACAGTTAATTAATGAATTTCTTAAGTCAACATTTTATATGGAAATTTAATCTAATTGTTGGGTACTTCTTTAAAAAAGGGAAAATAAGTCAATGACATATTAAGTCATAGACATTGATCTCAATGAGTTGAGATCTAATCTAAACCATTGAGATTAGGAATTTCACTAGAGATTTTTGGAAATCGAGAGGTTTTTCAATTTTATCTTAGACTTCCATTACATGATAATTACTTGTGAATCTGTTAGCATTATTATTATTATGTTATCCTTTTTTAGAATTTCGTCCAAATTACTACAAGAAAGTGAATCACTACATGATTTTTATTATTTGTTTTTAAGGTTAAAACCAAGCCAAATACCAAATTAGTGTATGAGACCCATTTGTTTGTAGGATAAGGGATCCACCTCCGTGTAACAATTTGACTGCTAAGTCTACGAAAGCATACATACTCTACTCCTCTGGTTTTGTACCTGTAACCTCTTAAGAAGAAATACATGCTCTTAACCTTTAAGCCCACTCTGATGCATCTTAAATATATTGAGATTTCTTATAAAACTTTGTCATTGTTACTGTTTTCCTCTAAGTCACAGGACACGTCCTCCAAGGTCCCATGTCCCGTATTTTACGTGCCGAACACGAAAACGGCCCTAAAACGTGTCGAAAACGTTTTTCATCATGTCCTGTAAAATGTAAAACGTATTCGCCGGTTTTCGCCGTGTCGTACATCTGGAAAATGTGTATTCCGTACATCTGGAAAATGTGTATTTGCGTATTCCATTGTCTCATTCTATCTGAAATCGATAGACAAAATTTAGCTGAGGTGTATACACTCTTGCATTTTGATTTGTGTTATCGCTGAAATCCATAGTTAAATCTTCGATGGATTTGGATGTGCTAAATTTATTTAGTCATTGAGAGGCGAATCATCAAAATGCAGTTGTAGCTTTTGTTCTCAACGTCCTTTACAGTTCTCTGGATTTATGAGATTCAATAATCCCCAGTTGACCCTCGACATATTTTTACCATTTGGATTGACATAGTTTTGTTTTCCATCGTGACTGTTGATAATGAAATTGTTGTATCTTAGCCCATTTCATAAACAAGTAAAATAAATTTTGCAGTCAACCTTATTGAATGTGTTTGCTAAGCATGCCAATGCATTGTAACTTGTCACATGTCTGCCCGGGTTTCTGTCCACAATAGTGCCCATAAAACCACTTATATGTTCTTCAAATTGCTTCAGAAATTTCGCTTTTCTTGTAATACTACCTCAGCATACAAACTTGCTTCAGAATTGGTAGTATATGAACCTCCTCAGAAATAACCTTTAATCTGCCTCAGGAATGTAACGTTATCAGCCTGCACTTCCTTATGTGCTTTCATCACGATTCATCAAGGGTTTCCAAATGGTCTCTCAAAATATTGACTGCTCCTTGTAGGCAATTTTTAGCAAGGATAGGGAGTTGTTGTTTCACTTCTAAAATGCCATCATCTGCATGTTTGACATCAACAGCTTCATCTCTGGGGAAATTTGAGTTGTTTTGCTCAATTTGTATGCACAAGTCTACCCCTGGAGCAGCAGATCCATCATTCGTTTGTGTGAGGGTACTAGTAGAG
Organism: Pinus tabuliformis; assembly: GCA_031772625.1. Lineage (NCBI taxonomy): Eukaryota > Viridiplantae > Streptophyta > Pinopsida > Pinales > Pinaceae > Pinus > Pinus tabuliformis. Next base: position 1,315,760,362 of record CM062809.1, read on the forward strand.
GTATCCTAACAAATATCACCATAGCTACCACTTTTCATATTCCAAATTTAATTACTGTTAGTTGTGTTACATATCGAATGTTTAATTTGAGATAGAGAAATTATAATTGAGAGATTTAGGAACAGGTTGTTAAGAAATTGAAGATAATGATTTATTCAAGCATTGGCTTTTGAACACATGTAAATATTGGCCTAATTAATAAAATGATTTGAGCTAGTGACAAGAATCAAGACCAAGCATATCACATTCTAATTTCTAAATTGTAAATTTTGTTAGATTTTAAGCCTCTGTGGAAGTTTTTTGTAGTGTCAAGATCCGGATTATCCACAGTTTCTAGTTCATTCTGCCAATGTTTCAAACCCCAAAGGGGGTCCATCATCAGGACAAATCAGATAGAATATGAGTGAAAGATTATTGAGAGAAGAAAACCTTGCGACCTGGATATAAATAAACAAGAACCCTAATTTTATAAAGGCCACATTAATTTTAACATCCTTACCCACGAATTCTAATGGAATAGCAATGTTATTAGTGTGATTCTTCTTCTCAATGCTGCTGGAATCACCATGAGGGACAGCGCAGGAAACCATGCTGCCTGTGTAGGATGCCATGCTGCCTGCGTGTTCCACCTTGTAGCTGTTATCAACGATGTTGTTTTTTCTACCTGTGTGCTCCACCGTGATTTCCACAACGTAGTTGTTATCAACCACAACGCTATTGTTGCAGCTGGTATCATCCACAGCGCAGTTGGTAATGATGTTGTTGTTGCTGCCTGTGTGCTCCACAACGCAGTTGGTATCCTCCACAGCTTGGTTGTTGCAGTTATCCACAGTGCCATAGGTGTCATTACGGCCTTTATAAAATTAGGGTTCTTGTTTATTTATATCCAGGTCGCAAGGTTTTCTTCTCTCATTAATATTTCACTCATATTCTATCTGATTTGTCCTGATGATGGACCCCCTTTGGGGTTTGAAACGTTGGCAGAGTAAATTTTGATTCTATTTATTTTTTTAAAGTGAACTATGAACTTTGAGAAGTAATTATATTTTAATTTGATTAGATAAGCTGCAACCTGCAATTTAATATGGATAAAAAACTATATTTCGGTATATATATATATATATATATATATATATATATATATAAAACGTGTCCCCTGTGTCATGTTTCCAGATTGATGTGTTTCGTATTGAATACTCGTATTTGCATGTCCTCCGTGTCTAGTGTCCTCGTGTCATGTGACTTAGGTTTTCCTGTATTTAATTCAACATGCCAATGCTAGGATGCTCCTATAGAAAGCGATGCCACAAACCTTAATATTGGTACTTTTGCGCAGAGTAAGTTAGTTTTTACCCAATTATTATTAATTTCATTGTTGAACTATACGTACTAGACCTGACTTATGCATAGCTTTGAGCTACTATCTACAAGTTACAGGTCATTGTAACGTGCCATACAATCCCAAGTTAAAATATATAGCAAGATAATGCAAGTCATTATCCGATCTGTTGGTCATAAGTTGCGATCTCAATTCTCAAAATTCTATCTCATAGGTGATGTCATTGGGCCTCTATGTGATCCCACTGATATGCGTCCACTTTCAATTACAGGCTTCGAACCATGTACAAGAGAAAATCATTTAAAAACGATGCCACAGAGTATGTATGCGAACATATACATGAATCCGACACAGATACGGGTCAATACAAGATTTCGGTTATCATTCAACCACAAGTAGGTTGATACCTGACAAAGTGTAGATTTGATCTATTTGCAGGCCACAAGAAGTAGTTAATACAAGCCACTATAGAGTTGATAACACCATATGAACTTTTTCATTATGAATAGATCAAGAAATATGCCTCTAAGTCAATGCCGTGAATAAAAAATAACCTCATGCCAAAGCATATCAAACTATGTTGTGTATAGTTGAGCTATCTTCCTTGAAGAAATATGATCGAACTTTATCAAATATGTCGGTCTTAGATTTTTAAGAAGCATGCCATGACACAGTAGTGCAATCATATAGAGGGTTGTGTAATTTGTATTGTGGTACTGTGTAATTATATACAGGACGAGTCATAAAACATTGTATGGTAGGCTTCCAAACAACTCACATAATATTTGAAGCTACGAAACCATAAGAGTGAGTTAATTAATCCAAGAGGGACACATAACAAAGCCATAATTAACTGGAGTTCATTCATAGAAAAAATCAACATATGCAAATTAGTGCAAGAAAATCAAATATAGGACAATGAACCACAATAAGCTAGACATGATAAGTGCTAACAAAAGGTGATATTCAACCTCTGTCTTCAAACCACCTATTACATGATAATTACTTGTGAATATGTTAGCATTACTATTATTATGTTATATTTCTTCATCAAACAATTACCATAAAGACATGAAGCTCGCAGAAGACAATAGAACACAAGATACAGGTTCCAAGCCAAGGCAAAACTATGAAATTTTCAACTATGGTAGCAACTGGAAATAATTTTTCTAAATGTATATTAATTAATAGTTTATTTGTCTAAACAATCAACAAATAATTCACAACTGCAATTTTCACCAAATTAATTCCTGCAGAATATAAATTGGAAACTGGGAAAATTCTGGCACGCACACATAAACATGACATAGTTATTTTTGGAAAAAAGTCACCAAAAAAACACAACTTGGGAAAATCGGTGCAGTAGTTGAGGGTTTTTATTATTAAGCAGCAATGAAAATTTTTAAGTATGGATGCTCAACTGGCAATCCAATCAGCAAAATAATCTGGACAAAATATCTGTAAGGAAAATACCTCAACACCGCACCTAATCCTGCTCTGACAACTGACCAAACTAGCCATTCATACAATCTCTGCGCAGTGTTTGCGCAGACCCCAACTCGCTAAGCCGGGAACTGTTGGAAAAATGACGTCCTAGCTAACTCTACCTCTAGGAGAAATTCGCTTGGCCTCCTGAAGAATTCCTGACCAACAACAATTGAATTTCTCTTCCCTTCAGCAAAATCGATCTCCCTCTGAAGCTATCTGCATTGCCTCTATGCAGCTTCTCTGGGAAATGCGGCCTTTCTGTGACTGACTCTCCAGATCTTGAAAACTTCCTCTGGACTCACTATCTCTGCCCCTCTTTGTATTTGCTTCCCTTCTCTGGCTTGAACTCTTTCGGCAACTGTTGTTGCTCTCTAGAAAATTCAACTGCATAAAGAAATCGATCTCAAGTGTGTGTTCTCCATCTGCCTATCGACCTCCTCTTATAATCTCTAGTTGGGACTCCAACGACCAATATTAAACCTTAATCAATGGCTACAAACCCTACAAACCAGACTTCTTTAACAAAAAATCTGGCTAATGTTGTGAGAAAAATGCAATGCACCATAATCCTTCTTACTGATGACTGCCGATTTTTTCCCTCAATTATGAGGTTAGGGTTTCAACAATATGTGCTAATCACAGTGCAGGACATTTAGGCTTCATTCCAGTTTTTCCATATATATTTTGATCAAGTTTGTTGCTCAATATGTTGTTTGTAGGACCGAGGATCTTTCTACAAGCAATACTCAAGCATGATGTAAAGAAGACTGAAGATATTGAGTAAATTGTACTCCACATTGTTGGACGTTTAAGAGATTCTTAGGATTACAAATATCAGTGACAGCTTCTTGATACCTCTTGTTTAATTCAATCTTGCACCTTGAATACTATAGATCAGAACTTAGGTGTGCCAACAGTTGAAATTATGAGGTATGCTTTAAAGTTGCCTTTAGAGTTTTGCGACAGGACTTCTCAATACATATCAGATGCTTCTAGGACTAAGAGATAATCAATTTGCACAACTGATGACTCGCATCTCCACAGGAACTTCTCTGTATTAGAGGGTCGATTATAATGCAAGATATACTCTTGAAGCACAAGTTTTTATTACAGGCCCTTAAACACAATTATGAAATTATCATGACAAACCTCTCCAAATGCACAATCCTTCAAAGCTTGTTCAACAATCATATTAGGTGTCCTAGCCTTTCTTCCAACAGTCACTTCGGGTGGCTAGGCCTTACTTCATCAATTATGGAAATCATTCCAACTTAATTACCAGAGATATGCCATTTGATCAACTCATCACATCGGCTCGAATGCATATAGTATAGGCTTCGAAGACCGAGGCACTACCAAACATATTTTTTCATTCAAAACACAAGGAAGCTTTGCCTCAAATTCCATTCTACATATGCTTAGTCAAATAATCACAACACTGTAATGATTCTACTTAGTCATTTCTTGTCATTCTTGTTCAAAACTCCATCACTTCCTTAGCACAAAGCGCATAATAGCAAATGCAAACAACTTAGGCATATATATAAATAAATAAATAAATAAATAAATAAATATATATATATATATATATATATATATATATATATATATAGATATATATATATAGTTCAGTATAGCAAAGGCGCGTATACATGCTAGTTCGGCATTTCAAAACAACGTATACGCAAGTCTTCCTTTAGATAGCAGCGTACGAACGCAAGTTCGACACATTGAAGTAGCATACGTCTCATAAAATATGTTTTAGCTATTTCTGTTTGTTGTTGCAGTGTTATGGGTTCTGCATTAGGTTCTGGTTATTGTTACTGTGTTCTGGTTACAAGATTCAGAAAAGTGATTGTTTGATTCAGTTTTGGTTGGTGCAAAGGAGATTGATTGATGCAGATATATTTGATGTTTGATTGATGTTATTGATGGATCTAGTCTAAAAATTTATGAAACGTGGTCCCTGGAAGAAAAGAGAAGGTTGTAGCCTTCTGTAGGTCAGCACCTACGTACTAGTATACACTTCAGCTAGTACAAAAGCTAGGGGGTTGTAGCTCCCTTCCAGGAGAATCTGGAGAACAAGAGAAGGTTGTAGCCTTCAGTAGGTAGAAGCCTGCGTACTGGTATAAGACTGCACCAGTACAAAATTTGTAAAAAGAAGTTTCTTATTAAAGAAAGATAGAGACGATTGCAATAGGTGGTTTTCAGCCACATTAGGTTTCCACCTTATATCTTGTGTTCATGTGTGTGATTGCTTGTTTTGTTTATTGCACCTGGTTACTGTGTATATGGTTCTGATACACAGATTAAGGATCAACTAACCAAAATATAAGTTTGCAAGATACACGTCGGTTGCTCTAAACATAGTTGTGTATGCACGCAAGTTTCATTAACAGAAGTAGTGTATATAAATTTGTGTATGGAAATGTAAAATTGTTAAATTGATAATACTGATTCACCCCCCCCCCCCAGTATTATTTCCAACAATTGGTATCAGAGCAGGTCCTTCAGAAGAAGCTTGATCGCTTGAAGGAAGATCTATCATCATGAATACCTACGAAAGAGAGGGATCCATTAGACCACCAATCTTTGATGGGAGAAACTTCATCTATTGGAAGGTAAGAACCACAACCTATCTTCAATCTCTTGGAATAGATGTTTGGGAAATTGTGGAAGGAGGATACACATTTCCATTAGCAATTCCTACAGATACTGCAGGTAAAAAGCAGTATGAAACAAATTCCAAGGCTGTCAACACATTATTGGGGAGTCTGTCACAATCAGAATTTGTCAAGGTTATGCAGCTCAAAACCGCCAAAGAAATATGGGACAAGATCATTCTAAGCTATGAAGGAGATGATCAAGTAAAACGTGCAAAACTACAATCTCTCATAATTCAATATGAAACTCTCAAAATGCACAATGATGAAAGTATAGCTAATTACTTCTTACGTATAGATGAGATTGTTAATCGCATGAAAAACTTGGGTGAAGAGATAAAAGAAGTTACTGTAGTTGAAAAGGTTTTGAGATCCCTGTCTTCTAAGTTTGAATCAAAAGTTTCTGCCATAGAAGAAAAGCAGAATCTTTAGAGTATTACTATGACATAGCTGCATGGAATCCTAACTGCTTTAGAAATGAGAAAAGGGGTTCCATCATATATGAGAGAAGCCACATTCAAGGCTTCGGGAAAAGAAGAGCTCAATGAATCGGGACACATTTCAGAAGGAGAGGAAGAAGCAAACTTTGTCAAGAACCTTCAACGGGGTTCTGGAAGATTCAGAGGTAAACTACCTTTCAAATGCTTTGCTTGTGGAAGAGTCGGTCATTATGCAGCCAAATGTCCTCATAAAGATAAGCTAGATAAAGGTAGAAAACCGAAAAAATGGAATAGAAAATAGAATGTAAGTAAGAAGAGCTACTATACACATGAAGATAACAATGGTTTATCAAATAGTGATGAAGATGAACATGGTAATGATTATAGACTTTTGATGGCTTTTGAAGATGATGATTTCTTGGATGCTTTAGATGAAGATGGTCACTATGAATAAATTTCTAAACTTAAAATATGTTTAGAAGAAAAGAGTATGATTATAGATACTCTGACATTCCAACTTGTTGAAAGGGAAAAACACAATGAAAAGTTAGAGTGTGAAATTGTGGGTCTAAGAAAAGATATTGAGAAAACAAAAGCTCTCAATCTTAGATTTGCTAAAGGATTAGAAACTTTATATGAAATTATCAAAGTGCAGCGTTCTCCTCTGATAAAGACAGGTCTTGGATATACAGAAGAAGCATCTCAAGCACAGAAGCCATCAACCTCCAAAAGCTATCTTGATGCAGCAAAGAGAAGTGAACAGGTTGACAATCGTCAGCAAAGGCATAAAGCAGATCAACAGGTAAATCGGGTTCAATCTACTTCAAGGATGAACATAAGCTACAACCTATCTCAGGTAAATCATTTTGCTTCAAGAATGAATGTCAATGGAAACTACAATCATCAGGGCAGTAGATTCAATAATTGCAGGAATTTCTTTAATGGCCAATGTTTTTCATGTCATAACTTTGGACACAAAGCTGCTCAATGTGTTGCTTACAAGACTATCATGACTAAATAAGCACAAAATCAAAGGAATGTGACTGGGATCATGAAAAGGACCTACAATAACTTTTCTGCTCTTGAAAATGAAATAGAATGCTCTATCTGTAACAACTTCGGTCATGAAGATTCTGAATACAGGAGTAAATTTCGAAAAACATCTCAGAAGGAGCAAGCTTCATTGGGTCCCAAAACATGGAGAAAGAAAGAATCGCAAACATAAAGATGTGGTATAGCCTTGTATACAGAAGGACAAGAAAATCAGTGGTACATCGATAGTGGATGCTCGAAACACATGACAGGTGATAAAGAAAAACTTCAGTCATATAATACCTTAGAAAAGGAAAAGAAGGTCTCATTTGGTAATGACACTCCTGCAGTCATAAAAGGTAAAGGCTATGTTCTCTTAAAAGAAAAAGTTAACACTGGGAATGTTATGTATGTAGATGGTCTAAAGCATAATCTATTGAGTGTTAGTAAAATGTGTGATCAAGGAAATGAGGTAGTATTTCGATCAAATGGATGTGTTGTTTGTGAGCTTGATACAGGAGAAACAATGATAAAAGGTGTAAGAACTCCAAACAACCTGTACATACTCAAGGGGGGACAACAACAGTGCTACCTAAGAAAAAATGATGAACACTAGCTATGGCACAAAAGATTGGGGCATCTAAGCTTCCCTCAAATAAGAAAAGCATGCAGATACAAGGCTTTTCGTGATCTTCCAGATATCAACATTCCAGAAAATACAATGTGCAAATCATGTCAATTTGGTAAGCAAACCAAAGCACATTTCCCTGAGAAGGAAGGATCAGCTAGTAAGCCTCTTGAACTTGGTCACGCTGATTTATGTGGTCCATCTAGGAAAAAGTCACCTCGTGGAGAAGAATATTTTATATTGTTCATTGATGACTTTTCGAGAATGTGTTGGATAGGACTTCTAAAGCATAAAGATGAAGCTTTCGAAAATTTCAAAGCCTTTAAAGCTTTGGTTGAAAATGAATCAGATCACAAAATCAAATGTCTCAGGTCTAATCGAGGAGGGGAATTTACCTCGGATGAATTCTTCGACTTCTGTGAAGAACATGGAATAAGAAGGGAATTCTCTACAGCAAGAACTCCTCAGCAAAATGGAGTGGTAGAAAGGATGAACAGAACTGTTCAACAAATGGCTCGTGCTATGCTAGATGAGTCTGGAACTCCTCCAACCTTCTGGGGTGAAGCTACATTTGTTGTCGTCACTATTCTCAACAAAACAAACGTCCAGGTAAATAGCAATCAAACTCCTCATGAATTGTGGTATGGTAAGACTCCTAGTGTAAAATACTTCAAAGTTTTTTGAAACAAATGTTACAACCAAAGGACTCATGAAAAACTTGGCATGTTTGAACCTAGAGCAGATAAAGGAATTCTCCTTGGTTACTCTTCCTGAAGTAAAGTATATAAGTGTTATAATAAAAGACTTGGGAAAATTGTTGAAAGCATTGATGTTGTGGTTGATGAAGCAGGCAAAAATCCAAAGCAAGTAAAAACCGAAGATTATGAAGAAGATGAGGACTGTCCTTCCACATCAAATCAAACTAATTCTGAAGAAGAAGAAACCAATTAGGCACCAAAAGAATAAATAAGGGTAGAAGAAAAGACTCCATCCAGGTATGTTCAGAAGAATCATCCAGAGACTCAAATCTTGGGGCAAAAAGAAGCAGGTGTGCAGACAAGAAGAACTATTACAGAAGCTTCAAGCTATCTAGCATTGCTTTCCTTTGTTGAACCACAAAATGTCAATGAAGAATGCAAAGATGAATGTTGGGTCAAGGCCATGAATGAAGAACTTGAGCAGATTGAAAAGAATAATACTTGGGAATTGGTTCCCATACCTAATGATAAGAATGTCATAGGAACCAAATGGATTTTCAAAAACAAGCTGAATGAAAATGGAGAAGTTATTAGAAACAAGGCCAGACTTGTTTGTAAAGGGTATGCTCAACAAGAAGGTATAGATTTTGAAGAAAATTTTCACCTGTTGCTATACTTGAAGCCATAATAATGTTCCTTACTCTTTCTAGCTTTCAGAAGTTCAAAGTAATGGATGTGAAATCTGCCTTTCTTAATGGAGACCTAGAAGAAGAAGTATATATTGAGCAACCAGATGAATTCATCCTTGGAAATGATCCAAAACTTGTATGCAGACTCAGAAAGGCTCTCTATGGTCTAAAACAAGCTCCAAGGGCTTGGTATTATCGTCTTGACAAATACCTTCATCAACAAGGTTTTTCAAAAGGATCAGCTGATAGCAATCTATATATAAAAATTGACAATGCTAAATTGCTAATACTTGTTGTGTATGTTGATGATATCATTTTTTGTAGCAATGAAGAAGCCATGAGTCAAAACTTTGCTTTAGTAATGTAGAAAGAATTTGAAATGTCCTTGCTTGGTGAGCTCACATATTTTCTTGTTTTACAAGTTCAACAAAATAAGGATGGTATTTTTCTATCACAAACCAAGTACCTCAAGCAGATCTTGAAGAAATATGGCATGGAAGATTCTAAACCAGTATGTACCCCTATGGTAACAGGATGAAGCCTCAGCGCAAATGATGAATCAGCAGCAGTACATCAACCAACCTACAAATCCATAATTGGTAGTCTGCTCTATCTAACAAGTACCTGACCAGACATCATGCATGCAGTGGGAATTGTTGGAAGATTCCAAGCAAATCCAATGGAAGCACACCTTCAGGCAGTCAAAAGGATTTTCAAATATCTTCAAGGAGCACAAAACTTTGGTTTATGGTATCCTAGAGATACAGATCTTACACTTCATGCATATACAGATGCAGATTGGGCAGGAAGTGTGGATGACAGAAAAATCACTCGTGGTGGTGCATTCTATATGGGCTCCAGATTAATGTCTTGGTTCAGCAAGAAACAAAGTTCAATTGCATTATCTACAACTGAAGCAAAATATGTGGCTATTACATCTTGTTGCACACAACTCCTTTGGTTGATGCAAACATTGAAAGACATTCAGATAACATGTACTCCACCCATCTTCATTCTATGTGATAATACAAGTGCAATCAGTATTTCAAAGAATCTAGTCATGCATTCCAAGACCAAGCACATACCTATCAAATATCATTTTCTCCAAGAACAAGTGCTTGAACAAAAGGTAAAATTGGAGTGTGTTCCCTCCAAGGAACAGGTTGCTAATATATTGACCAAACCATTGCCTAGAGAGACATTTGATTACCTCAGACAGAAGCTAGGAGTAGTTGATGCATCATCTTGCCGTTGACACTTATCTATTTCAGAGAACAGTGGCTGTACGCGATTTTCATGAAGCGTATCCTCGTACATACGTTGGTTGTTGTGGATATAGCCACGTATATGTTGGTTTGAAGAATATCAGTGGGCCAGACTCAGGATGAAAAGAGTCTGATATGGGTCTAACAGTGATCATCTGGCACAAGTTCAGGGGGAGCATATACTTCTAATAGTGCGTTATCATTGTTGGCATTACCTTAGAAGATCTTGGTACAATTTCACAGTTGTTTTTTATTCAGGTGGAACAGGTGCAGAGGGAGATCATGGTTGTTGGTCTGGATGGTGATTGACAGATGTTGTTGATGATAGTTGGTGATGACTATCATAGTATTGCTTTAGATATTTTGTCTCTATGTTATGTATAACTTTTATTATCAAGGTCATGTAATGACCTATTTTGTTTCCCCACTATGCCTGGGATGGATGATGTAATGTTCTTGTTTTATCATGTATAAACTTTTGATGTATCGCCACTTGGTTGGGTGGATGAGTAAATCTTGGTATATTCCCACTTGGTTGGGATATGGATGTATGTATGAGTCTTTGGTGATAGGAAGGTATTTTATGATGTATAGAGTCATGTTCGTCTTGTAAAACATATTTTTTGCAGACCTTGCTTACAGTCAGGGGGAGCATGAACCGCACACTTCAGCATATCAAAGAATTCAGCATGTACTTAGGGGGAGCATAACCCTTTGCCCTTGATGACAAAGGGGGAGAATGACTTGGGGTTGCCATCAAGTCCAAAGGGGGAGATTGTTGGCATTATGACATAGGTTTGGCACTATGACACAGTTGTTGTCCTTTATGGTAACTCACTCAGATGATAGATCATAGTTCAGGATCACAGAATGAAGGGAAAAGAGGTATACGCAGGTTCCCCTTGACCAAACCGCGTATACATGTGGTTTCGCAGACCAAAAGGCGCGTATGCGTATACACGCACTTTCACGCAAGGAAAAGCGTGTACATGTTGGAAAACTTGGTTTTGGTCCGTGGTATTTGGTCCTTGGTATTCTAACCCATGGAATTAATCCAAGGTATCTTGTCTGAAGTATTGACCCCAGGTATTTGGTCCAAGGTATTGGTTCTAAAGTGGTTTTGGACCATGGTATTGAGTAAGGCCTAAGACTATAAAAGGAGGATTAGATCATAGGCAAAGGCACTCAAGCATTGAATATCTAATGTAGAGCAAGATCTAGAATATTGGTCATTGGGTTATGGTGCATAGCTGGATCTGAATCAAGGAGGAACCTGAGCGCTTGAAGAAGGATAAGTTCTATTGATGGGTCAAGATCTTTAGGCTTGAAGAGAAGTATATTTGTGTGGTTTTGATCTTTTATAATTGGCGCATGTCGTAATCTATAAATATGATGATCTAGGTATAACTGATGTCTGAATAGTTGTAAAGGCTAAATCATCTTTTATAGATCTGTACACAGGTTCAGTATAGCAAAGGCGCGTATACACGCTAGTTCGGCATTTCAAAACAGCATATACGCAGGTCTTCCTTTAGATAACAACATATTAACGTAGGTTCGACACATTGAAGTAGCATACATCTCATAAAATATGTTTTAGCTACTTCTATTTGCTGTTGTAGTGTTCTGGGTTCTGCATTGGGTTCTGGTTACTATTACTGTGTTCTAGTTACAGCATTCAGAAAAGTGATTGTTTGATTCAGTTTTGGTTGTTGCAAATGAGATTGATTGATGCATATATATTTGATGTTTGATTGATGTTATTAACGAATCCAGTTTGAAAATTTATGAAACGTGGTCCCTGGAAGAAAAGAGAAGGTCATAGCCTTCTGTAGGTCAGCACCTATGTACTAGTATACACATCAGCTAGTATAAGAGCTAGGGGGTTGTAGCTCCCTTCCAGGAGAAGCTGGAGAACAAGAGAAGGTTGTAGCCTTTGGCAGGTACTGGTATAAGACTACACCAGTACAAATTTGTAAAAAGAAGTTTCTTATTAAAGAAAGATGGAGACGATTGCAGCAGGTGGTTTTCACCCACATTAGGTTTCCACCTTATATCTTGTGTTCATGTGTGTGATTGCTTGTTCTTTTTATTGCACCTGGTTACTGTTTATATGGTTCTGATACACAGATTAAGGATCAACTAACCAAATTATAAGTTTGAAAGATATACATTGGTTGCTCTAAACACAGTTGCATATACACGCAAGTTTCTTTCACAGAAGTAGTGTATATAAATTTGTGTGTGGAAATGTAAAATTGTTAAATTAATAATATTGATTCACCCCCCCCCCCCCCCCCCCCCCCTCTCAGTATATTTCCAACAGTATGTGCCTCTAAAGGTTTTCCCTCTGATGACTCTTCTTCTTCATTCATTGATTCCCTCCTTTTGTAAACTTTGAACCAACTGCTTTAAGCCCTGAACGTGTAGGTAACATGCTTTCTCTTCACCTTTTTAATTCTTTTTCTTTTAATATTGGAGTCTCCAAAGTTGTCTGACTGGAGATTTGTTCTTCAACTTCTTGCATTGTATTTTCCTCCCACTCCTCTTGATTGTCATACTGTTCAATCTTTGGTTTTGTTATATGAATATAGGGTGTTGACTTATGTTCAGATCCGAGGGATGAAATTATTCCCAGGGGATCATAAGGCTAGTTGAAGCTTAATTTGAATCTCATTTGTTTAAGTAAATTATCATCTTCCTTATTTTTTTGCTCTGGTATAAAAATAAATGGTCCAATTTGTGCTTTCAACTTAAACTGAGTTTTCTGTTTCCTAGACACAAAGTGGATTTCATCCATATTCCTCCTATGTCTAACGAATTCTAAAGCAAAAATCCTCATAGGCAGGAAAATTGGTAGTTTATATGGAGGTAGCTCACAACCATAGACTCTAATTTCTCTGAAATTTTGGTAAACATACCAATCTCCAACCTTAGATTGCTCACTGAGATGTAAAATCCTTCTAATTTATGTGAACATTCTAGGAACTGCATCACTGCTCAAAATACATAATGCCATATGTAAAAACCGATTGACAAAATCACTGAAAGAGTATTCCTCTATGTTTTTCCTAACCAAAGAAGTCTAGTGGATAACTGACTACAGTCTGCCCTATGAATCCAACTTTTGCAATGGAAATTTGAATCTCTCTGACTGGTGATACAAAACAGATATAATAAAATAGACTGATGCATGAAACACACCTCAACACTAAATTTTAGAATTTGGTCATGGATGACATCTGATAAAAGCTTACTAAAAATAAACAAGACTGAGGGTTTCTTTCTAGATGAGAATACTGACAGAAATCCTAAAATGACTTCATCTACCCATTGATCGTTTTGGTACCCTTGGACATTTCTGGAAAAATTGTAGAAGATTATGGTGGATTGGTTCGAGGCAGCTCTGAATTTTCAGGCAGAAAAGACTTGAAAATATGAGCTCATTTCTATGTTAGAAAATTATATATTACGGAGCAATGGAACACATAAAATATTGCAGAAATATAAACACAGAAAATGCATAAAACAAGAGAGACACAGACATACATGGTTCACCTAGTTTGGGCTATGTCCACACCCAACAGCGAGTCCTTCCTTTATATTATCCAGTGAAATGAAGAGACACAACCTACAGCAGATCCGTTGTAATATCCTCTATTTTCTCTCACAGTCTCACCTCTATGTTTCTCGCTCAGAGAATACACATCTATGTCACAGCCTCAAACACAATGCCCTCATACAAAGAGAGGGGTTGCCTTATAGGGCAAAAACCCCTAAACTAAACATAAGTTCTACCGTCAGATCATCCGCCTGTTGTGCTCTACAACAACCCCCCATTTCATACAAATTTTATTTTCATAACTATAATATGAAATGGGTCCCTTTTAGAATTAAATTGGTATCAACTTAGTATTTTTCAAAATGTCCGAAAATAAATAAAACATTATAAACCTTTTGATAAATCACATAAGCGGTCTTATAATAAAAAATGAATAATCCATTATTATTGCGATAAAGCGATCGCAAGATCGCATATCGCAATAACAAAGGATACATAATAAAAGGCCCATTAAGATTTCCCTGATGCGACAATACACGAATGGCTATCGGATATCGGCAATGGAAAGCTATCATAACAAAAGCCCCTTTTCGCAATGATGCGATGCGATATCGCTATTGGCGATCGGAAATGTACCATGCATGCATTTCAAAGCCCTCATTTAAAACTCCTGATGCGAATTGGCGATATCGCTATCGGCAATCGGGGATTCCAAAAGGAACCAATATAACAACTTAAGCTTTCCCCCGATCGCCGATTGCGATAAAGCTAAAAGCACAGATTTCAAAAAAGATTGGTAAAGCCGGGATATTTTATGGTTATTTAGTATTAATGGCCTTTCTTTTCCCGATAGCGATTCACTTGCACTCAACCGCAAAAACATCAAAGCCACGCTTAAATGTATCATTTGGCCAATAAACGACATAATGAGCATTTAAAGGATTGACACGTTTAAACGGCCATTTAATGAAATAGTAAGTCTAAAATCTCTTCAAAGATTGCATTCGTGGCCACCTTAATTTAAATCCTCCATTATTCATTGATTAATATATCTCGTTCTTCTTTGGTTTGCGCTATCAATTCTCCGCATTACTTTCATTTTCACTCCTGTGCAGAGCTCTTCATTCAAGCAAAATGGGGAAGAAATCTAAGAAAACCACAACAGCTTCCGCTTCGTCAGCTACAAGGCAACCCACTGTCGATCTAGGAACAAACAGAAAGGGACTGATATCTGACACTACATGTCTAGGACTCGGCAAAAATACTCAGCTAAGCACCTATAAGTTGATTGAGGCCGAAGAACCTAAGGTAACAACAGTGCAAGCCACAGCAGACACGACTCGGAAATCTGATGCTACTCTAAAGGATTTAGCCGACTCTTTCCTTCATCGGATAGCAACCCGGGAACAAATTCTCCCATATACAGATGTGGTGAAGTGGGCAATTGAAGAAATCCCAATCACAAACAGAACATTTTGCACCTTGGACGGGAGAGTCTTCGGTTCATTTCAACCTGATGATTTGAGGCAAATGTACCATTTGCCTGTACCGGAGAAGGAGTACAACAAGGTCTTCTTGGAGAAATTCAGAAATGAGAACGAAATTGAATCTGAACCCATTCAGGATTGGAGGCAAAACCTAGCAAAACACAAGCATGAGTCTTCGGGTAAGTACTCTATCGATTATTTGTGTTCTCCTTATTGTTATTGTCAGGCCATTCAGAATAGTTCTCCTTGCCAGTGAGAACTATTCCGACCATAGAGATGATTGAATGCATTCTGTAAAAAAAATTACTTCTGCTGATAAAAAAATCCTTACGTTACAGCCTTCAAATCCTTTTGATATTTGCTAAAAGCATCAGCATTTCATTGTACATATCACTGCAATACTACTATGTTTTGAAAAAATGCGCAAGGGATCACTTCAATATATCAATTTATCATGCAACACTACAAATGCTTTGATATATAAAACACTCTGACTGATATAACTTTGAATGCTTTGAAAACTGCCTTGAATGATATATATAAACACTTTGAAAAACAGCGCAATACTCTGAATGCTTTGAAAAACTGTTTATATAGACGGCGCAATACTACAGCATTACCATTCAAATGATAAAGAATTGTGAAATATTACAACTGCTTTGAATGAAGAAAACTGTGCAGACCTCCGCGATTGACAACAACGACTTCACGTTCGGTTGCCCAACACGCTTCCGCTTCCGCTATACAGTCCTCTTCATTCCATGCATTGCCCTCGATTTAATGTTTCTTTCTTGAAACCGATAGCATGATTCAGGTGTCGCGGATTTTAAGCATAGCATTTGTCCCTAATGTTTTGTGGACGTCTCACTGGAGCACAGGATCAATACTATTCCAAAAAATAACACGTCTATGACAAGTTCAAATGTCCAAAGAAACGTAATATAACCATTGATACAAACTTTAAAAAATACTTTACTGTAGCTGGACTACATTCCTCCGTCAGCATAGTTTGGTTATCACTCAACAATGAATTCACAAAGAGTAAATCTCAAAAACTATCAGAACTATCGGACCCTCTTCCCGGAGATCCATAGATTTTCTTCAACTTCGCTGTCGTTCTCGTTGAAGAAGAGCTTCTGGATGCAGCTGTCACGCAGGTAGGGCAGGCAGTGTAGTATTAACCAGCATTATTAATAATACTGTGTTTGGGATGGCGTGGTCCTGGAGTCATATGTCGTCGACATTCCAGAAGGCAACACACGCACCATGTCATCAGCTTCCGTGTTCTTGGAGGCGAGCACCAGCTCCACAAATACCACTCGGTGACCATTGCCGTGCACTCTCTGATACGATTACTTCGACTCATGGTTTGTTCCAGTTACAAAGCCACACAGAAATAGCAGAGGTTTGGTTCGGTCAATAGAAGATCTGAAGATAGATAGAATGACAATCAGAGGTTCCTCCAGGCAATGGTAATGCCAGAGATAAAATCTTCAAAATGAAATGCGCACAATGCCATACTGCTGACAAGGGTGCAAGTATCGAGTAGCGTAACGGACCAGCATCATTAGACTATGTCAGAGGAATATCAGACAGAGGCAGAGTAGTGCAGGACAGAGCAGTGCAGAGCTCAGGACAGAGGCAGGAGTTACAACTATTTTTAGAACCTGGGACCTGTGCTCTGATACCATGTCAGGCCAGGGTAACTCCAGAATGGGCAGAAGAAATTGATTGATTATTTCATTAGACAACTATTGTTTATATACATAAAATGGACGGATCAGTTCATCTTCTTGATGACTGTTCACGTTCCAGGTTACCCAACCGTTGAAGATTAGGTGTGAACAGTTATGCCGGATAATGATGTGTAGATTGTGGGGGTTACATAATTCCGCAAACTTCATTATAGAGATGGTTCCTTTGATGGAGGCAACATGTAATAGTGAAATAATGGATTGGTCAACAATATTGTCTGATAAGCTAGCAACCGCAGTCCTTGAATTTAGAAACAAATCCCGCATTACTGAAAGGGTCATTCCCCCATTCTACTATAGTGCCTATATCTTGGACACCTTGTGTTTTAATTCTGAATTTCCTGTGCTTGGATGGAGATGGACTCCACAAGACCCCATGCCCATTCATATATACCACCAAAATTTATGGAAAGCCCACTATAAGCACCATTTATATCAAGTTTGCAATGGTTTTATGTTACCCATTCACTATTCCATTTTTGATAAACCTGCTCCTAAGATTTCCTACCAAGCAGATGTTGACTTGAAATCCATAGGAAGATGGTTCGGAGAAGAAAAATTCACCTATGTAAGAGTTTTCAGCAGCCAAGCCAAGCCTCATGTCCTCCCTTTGTACATACCCGATAAACTGTTAGCCCGGGAGGTAGCCTATCAGATTACATCCGAAGGAGTTACACAGACTCTAAGGAACAAAAAGAAGCAGGTTTGGCCTCCTTTTCCTCTAAGATGCGGTGTCTATGCTCTGCATGACTTTAAACATGCAGAGAAAGAGGCTGATAAGATCAAGGCACTAAATCTAACCACTCTTCCTAATAGGCGGTTTGATCCAAACAAAGTCGCCTACAATGCACTTGAACAGGAAAAATTAACTAAATTCGACCATAAAGAAGATATGTTTGATGACCTGTTCTCCTCAGCCGAATCAATATTCCAGGTTAAATCGCTGGCCAGAATGAAATATCAGGATGACGGGTTAGTTGAATTTAACAGACTTAGAGAACAGAGGTTGCAAACTCTGCCTCTAGATCTGTTAGCAACAACCCCAATGACAGAATCAAGCAAGCCTCAGCAGCGACTCACTAAGGAACCTCCTGCTACATCAAAAGAGCAGGAGGAAGTGCAGGAAAAAGAGCAGGAGGAAGTGCAGGGAAAAGAGCAAGAGGAAACTTAGGGAAAAGAGCAGGAGCAGAGCAGCACAGAGGTGAATGTAGATGCCCAGATTGACCCGAAATTTCTCCAGGAATGGCAGCAATTCAACTCAATCATAGGCAATCTTGAGAGCTTAAAGGAAGCCGAAACATCAAAAGTGGCTGACACACAGGAGACAACATCCAAACAGGTTCCAAGTGGAACCAGCGGCCTACCCAGTTCTACAGGAATAGAGATAATTCCTAAGGATCCTTCCGATCAGATTGTTTTGCAAGTGGAAGAAATACCTCCATTGGATGTCTTTTACAGCCCAAAGCACAGGGCTGTAATAAAACGACAACAGAAAAGGAGAAGGACTGATCAACCTTCCATATTCCCAGAACAAACAGTGACAGCCAATGTGGTCTGAAAAGAGGAATTTAATCCTTCTGATGACCTTACTAAATTGTCCCAATATGTTGGAGTCTATTCAGCAGCCACCATGGACAAGGCATCAAAAGTAACTAATCTGTTAAGAGAAAAAGACCAATCAATCGCCTCGCTACAAGTACAATTATTAGAGGCACAGCAGAAGGCAGAACAACTGGAGCAGCAATTATACACACAGCAACAAATAAACAATCAATTGAATAAACAATTGCAGGAAGAAAAACAAAGAATTGATTCAAGCGCCGTTCAAAAGCAAAAGGAGCTGTCGGAAGCACTGGCAAAATTGAAAACGATGCATGAACATATGGGGAAATCTAAAGATGAGCAAATTGCTCAATTATAAGCCCAAATAGAGAAAACCAAGAATCTTCCACAACCAGCTGAATTCAGAGCCGAGGCATTGCAGATTAATAAAGCATTGGTGACACAAATAAGGTTGTTATTTCAACAAATCGCCCAAGCAGAACCTCTATGTGACTTAACAGCATCAATAAGTGATAAACAGCTGATGCTAGAACAGACTTGGAGCAGGCCGATGAGACCTTGACTAATTTTCTTGAGTGGTAAGACACTGATGAGGGACAGGAAACTAATTTGCCAAAAATCCTAGAATCACATAAAGAGATATTATTTGTGGAATGGCAGCCCCAATTAATGAAAGCAGAGAAAGAAATTTCCAGATGCAAGTTAACCACAAGTAATTTGGTTAAATTGATTAATGATACTCTCTACTTATCTAACATGATCTCTCAATGTACCCCAGGTAAATTGCTATCGGCTAAAACATTGGATCACTCATGTTATCAAGAGCTGGAGAAAATGGCAGATTAATCGCAGGAATTAACAGTTTGACATGGGACACTTATTGGTTGTTCCTAGTCAAACCATACAGTCAGAGAGCCGCCCTCAAGTGCCTCACAGATGAAATCGGGTGTATCATTCCTGATATACAAGATGCCACCTATGCTGCCCAACTCAATTCTCGTCTCAACCGACCACCAGAAGTGGAACCTATGCTTGCAATATGCCAACTCAAGTCTAAAGGCAAATAGCCTAAGTGATGAATCATGCTGCCGACTGCCAGAGTGCCGTGAGGAAGATATTCTGAATCAAGTTGTACCAATTAAGTAGGATTTTAGTTTCATAGTTAGTTAGCTTTAATCAAGTATTTATAGACCCTTTCATGTATTTAGAAAGGGTCGTAATTTTTTGTATATGACTTAAACCTGAAGTTGCACTACTGTACTTCAGGCATATTCTTTTATAAAGACTGTTCCAATTTTGATAACGAAGCTTTTATGTGAATGTGCACTATTGCCTTTGTTTAAAAGTATTTCTGCGTCGGAAGAAGGAATCCAAATAGCGATTGATATTGGGAGTGATTTGCAGCTCATATGGTACTACTATCTATGTCTGAGTTCATTCCGTTTATGTGAATTGTTGTTTGATCGCTCTTGCTATTATCAGATATATGCATGTGTTTTTAACAACATTCTTTATACTTTCCACTACTGGATGTTTACAGCATGCTTTTCTTTTAATCATACATGTATCGGTAATATAAAAGGATAAGTGTAACAATGTGTTAATCACTTTGTTCAACTATTTGAACAAAGTAATCATTAAGTAAATGAATGTCTATGTTTATTGCTTAGAGTCATCTATATGCCTATCGATGAACAGAGATCATCAAACATTGCACTTCAAAGAATAGAAGCTTCCCGGGATAGAATAGTTATTTATATTTTCACTGATAGATTAATTCATCCATTCATTATCATTTATTAGAAATCAATCACTCATCCATCCCCTTCTATTCATTATTG
The DNA here is from genome assembly GCA_031772625.1 of Pinus tabuliformis. NCBI lineage: Eukaryota > Viridiplantae > Streptophyta > Pinopsida > Pinales > Pinaceae > Pinus > Pinus tabuliformis. The sequence goes on from CM062809.1 coordinate 1,315,780,811, forward strand.
GGAAACTGGTCCCATTATATCCAGTCGAAGCCACCATTCCAAACGGAAAAGGAGTTGTATTAAGGTCTGGACCGGGTGGTTATCCCCCAATGTTGATACAACGATTTTCGGGGCATCAACACCGCCTAATGAACAGTCCATATTGACTAGAAATTACTATACTTTTACAAGGAAATTTTACATCTATTTTTGGCTTCAGGGGCACTGCCCCCGAACCCCCGCCGAGGGACCACTGGCCCCCAAACCCCCCAGCCGGAGGGGGATTGGCCCCCCCACATGGAGGGGTGTACAAAATTCCTATGATGTACATCCGGCTAAAACAAAGACCTCTGAACAATCATGCTCCACACACAACAATCTCCCACTTGGAGAATGATTGTAGAAACTCCACTATTGCTTCATTTGTTGGACAATGACTCCTCTTTGGACCTGGTTGTTTCTCATCTTCATCATCATCCTCGAAGACCAATTGAAACTGAGCATGTTCTCAGTTTCTCCCTGGTTACAACTTTTGTTAGCATATCTGCAGGATTCTGGCTAGTGTGTATCTTTTCCAACTTCAACTCTCCATCTTCCAACATTGATCGTATGAAATGGTACTTGAGTTGTATGTGTTTAGTCCTAGAATGAAATTTTGAGTTCTTTGCAAGATGAATGGCACTTTCGCTATCACTGTATAACATGCCCATATCATGCTCCTTACCCAACTCACCCATAAACCTTTGTAACCAAATCATTTCTTTACTAGCCTCTGTAGCAGCAACATACTCTGCTTTTGTTGTTGAAATTGCAACAACACTTTGGATTTTTGAAACCCAACTGACAGTTGTTCCACCAACAGTAAACACATATCCTGTGGTGCTCCTCCTATTATCTCTGTCACCTGCCATATCTGTATCAACACATCCCTGTAGAGAAATGTTTGAACCACCAAATCATAATGCTTGATTTGTGGTACCTTTCAAATATCTGAGAATCCATTTCACTGCCATCCAATGTTCCTTTCCTGGATTGTTCATGTACCTGCTTACAACTCCCACTGCATGTGCAATGAAGACCATTGCATACATTAAGCTTCCAACTATTGATGCATATGGAACTTTAGACATATAATCCATGTCTTCTTGGGTCTTTGGGCACATTTCCTTACTAAGTTTGAAATGGCTAGCAAAAGGTGTACTAACTGGTTTTGCAATGTCCATATTAAATCTTTTCAACAGCTTTTGTATGTACTCATTCTGAGACAATGTTAATTTGCGATTTTTCCTGTCTCTAGTGATTCTCATACCAAGGATTTGTTTTGCAGCTCCCAAATCCTTCATTGCAAATGAATTTGCCAATTTTCTTTTGAACACATTTATTTCCTGCATGTTAGACCCTACAACAAGCTTGTCATCTACATACAATAACAATATAATATAGCTGCCATCATTTTTCTTTTTCAGAGAAACACAATGATCAGAGTGACATCTAGTATAACCTTGTTCAAACATAAACTTGTCAAATTTTAGATACCACTGCCTTGGAGCCTGCTTTAAGCCATAGAACCTCTTCTTCAACCTGCACACTAGTTTCTCCTTCCCTTTCACCTCATATCCTTGTGGCTGTTGTATATATATCTCTTCCTCCAAATCCCCATGGAGAAAGGTTGTCTTTACATCTAACTGCTCAAGATGCAAATCTTTAGCTGCTACTAGACTTAAAATAGTTCTGATTGAAGTCATTTTAACAACAGGAGAAAATATTTCATCAAAATCAATACCTTTCTTCTATGCAAACCCCTTCACCACAAGTCTAGCTTTGTACCTCTGTTTTCCTCCATCTTCTTCCTTCAGCCTGTAAACCCATTTATTCTTCAATGTAGTTTTTCCTGCAGGCAACCTGACTAAGTCCCAAGTCTGGTTATGCATTAAGGAGTTCATCTCTTCTTCCATGGCTACCTCCCACTTCTTCCTACTTTCAAACTGCATTGCTTCTTCATAACATTCAGGTTCACCAGAATCAGTCAACAATAAATAATATAATGAAGGAGAGTATCGTTCAGGGGGTCTACTTATCCTGGTAGATCTTCTAACACCACTTTCAGGTGTTTGGGGTGGTTTTTGCTGTTGTGGTGGTTGTTGTTGTTGTGGTTGTTGATTATTATTATTTTCAAGCACCTTTACTTTTTCAGTGATTTCGTCAAGAACTGCATATTCTTTGTTTTCTTTTTCTTGCTTCTTTTCCTGCAACTAATTCTTATACAAGACCTTTTAATTGAATATTACATCTCTGCTCCTAATGATTTTTTGATTTTCGTAATCATATAAGTGATAACCAAAATCATTAACACCATATCCAATAAAGGTACATTTCTTTGACTTTGCCGCAAGCTTTGTTCTATTTCCTTTATCAATATGGACAAAGGCTTCACAACCAAAAGGCTTTAAAAAGGAGTAGTTTACCTTTTTACCTGTCCATGCTTCCTCTGGAACACCACCATCCAAGGAACTTGAAGGCCCTCTGTTTATTAGATAAACACCAGTATCTATAGCATCTGCCCAAAACTGTAAAGGCAATCCTGCATGCAATCTCATGCAACTTGCACGCTCCATGATTGTTCTGTTCATCCTTTCTGACACACCATTTTCTTGTGGTGTTCTTGGAACTATCTTCTCTCTGCGAATTCCATGCTCTGAAAAGTACCTATCAAACTCTTTGCTGCAATATTCACCTCCATTGTTTGATCTAAGACACTTCAATTTCTTTCCTGTCTCAATCTCAACCAAAGCTTTCCATTTCTTGAAAGTATCAAATACATCAGATCTATTCTTAATACAATAAATCCAAGTTTTTCTAGTTGCATCATCAATAAAAGTAACATAATAATGAGAGCCACCGAGAGATGATACCTGAGCAGGTCCCCATACATCTGTATGCACAAGCTCTAATTTTTCGCTCTTCTTTTCTTTCCCAACTCTGAGAAATCTAACTCTCTTATGTTTTCCATAAATGCAATTCTCACAGAAGTCCAAATCAACATTATTCAAACCCGACAACAAATTCCTTGAGTGAAGAATCTTCATCCCCTTTTCACTCATGTGTCCAAGCCTATGATGCCATAATGTTGCATCTGCTCCTTTGGAAGTTAAAGCATTAACAGAGTTAGAATTACCATTGGATAAATACAATGTACCAACCTTTTCACCTTTTGCTATTACCAGGGCTCCTTTGGTGACCTTCCAAGCTTTATCAGTGAAAGTTGTCACACAACCTTCACCGCTTAACTGCCCTGTTGAAATCAGATTTTTCTTTAGATTTGGAACATGCCTTACCTCCTTTAGTAGCCATTGGTTTCCATTCTGCTGTTTTACAAGAACCTTACCCATTCCAACAATTTTACAGGGTTTATCATCACCCAAACGAACTTGTCCAAAATATCTTTGAACATAGTCATGAAAGTATTTCTTATCAAGTGTGGCATGGAATGAGGCCCCTGAATCTACCACCCAGGAATCAGTAATGTTTTCGAAAGAAAGAATCAAGCATCTTGTAACACCTCACCTGTCACATTTTCTTCATGATTGTTTTCTTGTTGTGCATCTCCTTCTTTTCCCTTTCGAGATCTACAGTCTTTCTTTAGGTATCCTTTCTTTCCGCATTTCTAGCACACTATCCCCGATCTGGACTTGGATCTGCCTTTCCTTGATTTACTGCGATATCTTGAGCTCTTTCCTCTTTCCATTTTTCTTCCCCTAGACTCTGCACTCAAAGCATTACCCGATGTCTCACCGGAGCTTTTCCATCGCATTTCCTCGCTAAGGATAGCACCGACAACATCATCAAACTTTAAAGTACTAGATCCAGACACAGAGTTACTAATGGCCATTATTAAACCATTCCAACTTTCTGGTAATGAGTACAAGAATAACAAAGCTCTAACTTCATCATCAAAGTTTACCCCTACAGAACATAACTGACTTGTAACAGTGTTAAAATCATTTAAATGGTCTGCAACAGATCCACCTTCCGACATCTTCATATTAAATAACCGTTTCATGAGAAATACCTTGTTTGAGGCCGAGAGTTTTTCATATAGTTTCTCCAACGCCTTAATCAAACCCTCTGTCGTTGTTTCCTTCGAAATGTTGAAGACAGCCGATGCCACGAGGCACAACCGTATTGTTCCGAGTGCCTTTCTATCGAGAAGGTTCCATTCTTCATCTGTCATGCCCGTCGGCATCTTTGTTTTTCCACCCAATGGTAGGTACAGATCTTTCTGATACAGATAATCTTCCATCTGCATCTTTAATAGCGAGAAGTTTTGGTCGTTAAATTTCTCGACCCTAAACTTACCATCTTCTGCCATTGCTCCCACTCGAACCAGGAACCCTTCTTTCCTGCGAGTTTATCAGCCAAATAGACCTTCGGCTCCGATACCAATTGTTAGAAAATTATATATTACGGATCAATGGAACACATAAAATATTGCATAAATATAAACACAGAAAACGCATAAAAAAAGAGAGACACAGATATACGTGGTTCACCCAATTTGGGCTACATCCACCCCGAACAGCCAGTCCTTCCTTTATATTATCCAGCAAAATGAAGAGACACAACCTACAGCAGATCCACTGTAATATCCTCTGTTTTCTCTCACAGTCTCACCTCTCTGTTTCTCGCTCAGAGAATACACATCTATGTCACAGCCTCAAATACAATATCCTCATACAAAGAGAGGGGTTTCCTTCTAGGGCAAAAAAAACTAAACTAAAAATAAGTTCTACTGTCAGATCATCTGCCTAATGAACAGCCCAGATTGACTAGAAATTACTATACTTTTACAAGGCAATTTTACATCTATTTTTGGCTTCGGGGACGCTGCCCCCAAACACCTGCCAGGGGACCGCTAGCCCCTGGGCCCCCCAGCTGGGGGGGATCGGCCCCCCCGGACCCCCGCGGGGGGGGGGGGGGCAAGTCCTCCCCGTGTGGAGGGGTGTACAAAATTCCTGGGGTATACATCTGGCTGAAACAAAGACCTCTGAAAAATCATGCTCCACACACAACATGTTGAAAGGTAAGCTTTTCATAAATTTCCATGAGGGAATCAATTGAAAAATGATGAAGAGGACCTTGACGATTAATCTGCAAATATTGGCAAATTGACTTAGAGGTTACAAAAAATAAAATCTCATTGTTTCTAGCAACTATGGCTCTTTCACTAGGTAAATATCGACTTTTTGCACCAAGTGATGAAATCAGGAAAATGATGGGTTTAGGGGAAACAAAATTGAGGCAACATAGACTCCCAAAAATAGAATTCATCACTTGCATCTTCAAATTTCTAGTATGCCCAATTATGGAGTTCATAAAGGTCAAATTCACATTAGGTTTCAGTAATTTTGAATTGGGTATCAATCAAAGAAAGTTCATCCAAATTAATTACAGGAGGTAAGGCTGGACTTTAAACAACTACTTTGGATTTTCTTTCTAACTCGCCATTTCAGGAATTGAAAGAATGGAGAATGATTAAAGAAATTACCCGTTGAATTTACGATTGGCAACACTAGTCATTGTTGTAAATGGTTAATTTGGTGTCACAAAGTGTTCTAGCTAAGAATGGAAAACAAATTATCAATGGATTAATAACAGCGATTTAAATTTATCAACGAGTTTCAATAATTTTATTTTGATAACCGTTATTGGTGCATCTTCATTTAAATTGAGTTGGAACATTGGCAAGAGTGACTTTAATAATTTAACGGTCAAAATTGTTAAATTATCAGGGAATTTAGTGATGTTTATTTTGGTGGAATGATTGGTAGAGGGCTAAATTAGCAAGAGCATTGGCAGAAGGTGGAGGCGGTTTGCGAGGGGGCCCCGCAATGGCTGGGAGGATGACACGTACTCTCAGGCGGTGAAATGGAAACTACTTAGCGAATGCCCCCCCGCCCTTCGTTAACTGTCGAGAGTGTGGGGGGTCCCACAATTGGTTTATAACCGTTGATCAGAGCGGAGTAGATATGGGGCTTTGGAAACGGTGCGGAGTTCAATTTCTTCAGCGAAAGCATTTATATATATTTAAATACTTTATTTGCATGCCATAATAAAATTTAAAGTGGCATTTAGTCTAGCTCCCTTATTACAAAGTGCATAAAGAAACTTTAACTTAATTTTTTTTTTGAAAACTATGCACTTTAAAAAATAAAATACATAGGTAAAGTTACAACAAAGAACACGTAAAAAAAATAGGTTTTCTTATTTCTTTCTAAGCAAGAATTAATCATTCTTGTCTCTGTTGCCTTGTCTGGGTTTTGAACACATGGATATATCTCATGTATGGACCACCTACGCCATTGGTTACACTTAATTTTTAATTATGTTGAGTTGTAGGATCAACCAGTTGCATGCCTAGTTATGCTAGCATATTGAGTATATTGATTTGTCTCGTTGGTTTCACTAACTCTATGGATGGTTGCACTACTTTTTCTGAGTATGTTGATCAATTTTAGTCATGTTTGGTAAAGGATAGGTTTACCTTCCAATCTAGTGAATTCCTTTTCACAAAAAGTAGGTTTGAGTCTGAGCTTGCTTTCTTTCAAATATGGTTTTCATTAAGTGTCCTCAAACAACATAGGTTGCTATGAGTCCACTTGGGAACAAAGTCAATTCTAAAATTATCCTAGAGCTTGAAAGTTGTGTCTTGAGTCAGGCCAACATAGTATCCACCTCCTTGGGCTTACTTGGTAAGGGGGTGTGTTACACAAGCTTATGACTCTAACTAGGTTCTTGGACCTTCAACAATTATTAACATCTCTTCAAGGTATTGTCTCCAATCTTTGCACACTTTATGAGTCAAAATGAATCTATAGCAACAAGCTTGGACCTCCTTAGAGTTAAATGTGGTTGTCCATTGATCATTGATAATGGCTCGTAACTGGTCTACCCCTGGTTCTATAGTTCCCACCTTAATACAGAAGCCCTTTCAACAATTCCTCCATGTGGTCCAACTCTCCTTTCCAAGTTACTTGAAATGTTTCTCTCATAACTATCGAAGGTGACAACAAAGCAAGAAGCATGAGCACCATTTTTCTAAAGACTTCAAGAGTGAAGCCTTCTTAGAGCATTTTTAATTATAATATATATTTTTATATATTTTGGTGCATATATATTTTAAAAAATGCAAAGTGATGAATTAGTTGGAGAAAATATAAAAACACAGATCTTTGTGCTAAATTAATGATAATCATTAAAGCATCAACCATTTTGTACACAAACAACATCACATACCTAAAACCTATATCATTTGCATCAAATGATCTACCATAACATCAACCTTTAAGTTCCAAGTTTTGACTGATAGCATTTGTCATCAACAAACTGTAAGAAATAACATCAACCACATGACACAGGGCATCATGGCCAAAGAGTTGTAATGTGCAATCAAAGGTTCAAACTTCAACAATCCTATAATGTTTACAAATTAAGCCATGGTAAAAACAAATAATTCTAAGTTCTTGAATCTAGATTATAAACTGGAAAATAATAATAATAATAATAATAAATAAATAAAATAAAATAAAAATAAAAATAAATAAAAATAAAATAAATAAATAAAAATAAAATAAAATAAATATATATATATATATAATAAAAATAAATAAATAAAATATTAAAATATTAAAAAAAAAACAAATAAAAAACAAATTAAAAAAACCATACTATCTAACCTGCCACAAGCAATTTCTAATTTACTCTCTAATTGTTCTTCTATGGTATAGTAGCAACAAGAATCATTTCGAGAGTATGGAGAATTGTTGTGGGAGAACAGGGAATCGTTTCAGGCACCCTCTAAAGTGATCTCCGTGAGTAGGAGTATTTGGAGGCTGGGCAGGGTGAAGCTTCCCTGCAGCTAGGGAACTTTCTCTATCCTATGGTTTAAGGTTCAAGGGGGAATTTCTAACACTTACAATATGTTTAGCACTTAAATATGATGACCCTATAATCACAACTGAAAGTTTGCCTTTACCTTCAAGACACCCAAAAGAGACATTAACATGACACAATAAGATATAGGTGCAAAGTAAAATTTGGCAAATCCCGCAAGTAACCTGTTTGGAGTAACATTGAAACAACCTCAACATAGTATGACATCTGAGTTCCAAATTGCAGACAAAATGATGCCTTAGGAAAAGATCAAACTATTGTTTCATAGATATAAAGACTATTTTGTCTGGATTATATATTTTCCCTTCTTATAAATTTAAAGATTCGAGTTATATACTTGAAAAATGCACCACAACCCAAACGCATTTTTTATTGTATATTGATGGTTCATTCTCCCAAAAGAAAGACATGTTGATAGATAACTCTGCCCCTATTTTGATAGTTGCAAGAATGAACTAATAATAAATTTTCCAAACAATACAACATCAGCGGAGAAATATCTACATCCTACCTTTTAAACGAGATATGAAAATCAATCTATACCATTCTTTCAAGCAAAAACCTTATGAATAGTGCAATCAACTATTCAGTTACTCAATAATAAAAATTGACATTATGATATTTTGTAATTAGGTCAGAGAAATTACAAAATATAAACTCTGTCAAAAGTAACGAGTTTCGAATCTAGATCATAAGTAAGACTTATTTAGGAACCTTCTTCTTTCCTGGTATTGAAACCCTCTTCCCTTTTAATGTCCACCAATTGTTTTTAGTGCGTTGTCCTCTACAGGGCAAACCTGCAACACAACGCCTTCCTTTGTAGCACTGGAATTCTATCAATCTCCTGATAACAAGGTTGGTAAACTGTTTCTGCAATTTAACAAAGTGGGCCATGATCAGGAACAACAAGGGATTTTATTTCAAGCCTTGCTTGTTATGTAGTTGAGGTCCTAGTTATAGTATTCTATGCAGTGATCTAGGGAAGTGGTTTAAATCCATAAAAATTGAATAAAGACCACCTAGTGTGGAAACGTTACCAAACCACTACTGACCAAACCTGCATAGGAATTGAGACAGTAAGTGGTGTTTGGACCTGTTATCCCTGAGGTGCACTGTTATTATTTTAACAGAAATGTCCCCTGTTTTAGCTCCGATGGTCCGCGTCTCCTCTTGCTCCGCTTTGGCCATAAGCCGGACTTCAAAAATTATACAACCGCGCTCATAAATATCGGCGGGTCCCCTCTCGGTTCATCTCCTTTCCGTTACGCTCTCCATTCTCCGATCCCCACCGTCGATCTTCCCACTGATCTGACGGTCCACACTTCATCCGACTAATGATTTATGCTCATTCGCTCTGACCAATCACCACCATTAGATAATTTCCGCAAGATCTAACGACTATCGTGCATATCACTCGGGAAACAAGAGAGAGGGATACCCGCCCGATAAAGCGGTTTCCTCTCTCTCCTCCTGATCTGGATTTAAACAGGAACGCAACGAAATATAGAGATAACCATATACACAAAGATGCAGCAGAAATAATACTTTATTTCATTAATGTAAAATACTAAAATATGCTTACAAACAGAAATGGAAATAAACCAGCTAGGGCGACGGTAGTTTATCTCTGAGAAGAGATGTGGCGCCTACATGCCTCTAAACTGTGTTACAATTAGGCTCGAAGGCCTATTTATTGTTGAGAAACAATGGAAAACCCTAAATATCCAGAAACCTAACCCTAGAAGATGAAACGCCAAACGGTGGACCCTGTTTGGGTAAATTGGTACATCAACTTCCCAGGGTCGTAACTTTGGCATACGATCTCCGTTTGACGTGCACAGTATCTCGTTAGAAAGATCTATCTGAGAAATACAACTTTGAGAAGAGCAACATCAATCCATGGACCCATGTTGCTCCCAATTTTCCCAAAAAATGTCATTTAGGGCCTCAAAACAGCTCCGGAAGTTCAGGACCCAAAAAACTGCTAAAAATAGTAAATTGTGCTATAATTAAGGAAACTGAAAGCTGAAAGAAACAATGGTGGGGGTCCAAGTGGACTTGGAAGGTGGCCACCAATATCCACCTGGATCATTCCTCCCCCCTTAAGAAGCAATGGTCCCCATTGCGTTGAGTTCCTCCATGAGATGAGGAAACTTCTGTTGAACTTGGTCCCTGGTGAGCCACTTGCCCTGGTGAAGGAGTTGGCCTGCTTTGACAACTAGATACAATTGGATATTCTGTTGGCGAGTGTGCTTGATCTGGTGTCCATGATCTGATCAGTTGCAGCTCGTTCCATGCAATCTGGATTTAACTCTGTTGGTGTGAGCTGTTCTGCAATGTCGGATGTGTCTAGTAATGGTGGAAGGTATGGCCGAAGGCGATGTACATTGAACACTGGGTGCAGGCCAAGGAATGGGGGAATGCTAAGCTCAAATTCCTTGTCTCCCACAGCCTTGGTAATAGTGTAAGGACCATATCTGAGTGGTTTGAGTTTCCAATAGGCTCCGGTAAGGCGTTCCTTTTGCAAATGCAACCAGACTTTGTCGCCCACCTGAAACTTGTGTGGCACCCGATGTTGATCATGTCGCTGCTTGTGATCTGAAAATGGAATGTACTTTTTTAAGGGTGCAAGGTATCCATTTCCAATAATTTCAACTGTGAGCTAGACACTCCAAATGACCTCTAAAAATGTATAAACTTCTTATTTCTTATATAGAGATAGACTGTAGGGGCATTCACCGAACATGTCACCTCTAAAAAGAGGATGAGTTCCAGAGGCTACCTGGCCCTCTACAGGCTCTTCCTAAAGAAATAACAAAGTAAACACTTAGAAGTCTTTGACATACACATACTTGAAGTTTAAGGTCTTGCGGAATAAGACAAGTAACTTTCTGCAGCTGAACAGGTGATTAGGTGTGTATGCAAGTTATATTTATTTGTTGTTTAATACTTTATATCAGTTTTTTTTAGCATATCATCTTCAGCAAATAAAGACATAAAAACGATAAAGCAGTTCACCCCCCCCCCTCTGGGCTACATCTGCTGGACCAAACCTCTCCAACTAGGCTTGTCCTCTTGTATTAAAATTGCTACAAAGGCTAATACAAGAATATGGGTGTCTCAAAGGAAAGATCTGACTGTAAATACAGAATTAGAAGATAGGAATTAGCCAAACATGCTCTTTCCCAAACACTAAACAGTGAATTTGGTACCTTATACAGTACTTTCCCCAATTGGCCCTAGTGGCCCTTTAAACTTGCATGGAGAATTTCCAGGTGAAGATGACCTCAATTGGTTTTGAAACCTATGCCATTAGACTCAGGAGGTCAAAAATAGCAAACATAGGCTTTTGACTCACCAAAAACGGATGAACAGAGCCCCCAAACAGCTCAATCCCTGAAATGGCCCTAGTGGCCCTAAAAGCTTCCCTGAAGCTAAACAGTGAGAAGAATGTCTCAAAAGGAAAAACGAGCTGTAGAAATGGATTTAGAATGCTGAAAACCTTTAGGAATGACCTTCGTTCCACATTCAATGGCTGCACAATTCCCAATGCAGCTCCTAAACTGATTTGGCCCTAGTGGCTCCTGGAACTTCCACGAAGCAGAAACACCTACAAATGACCTCAGATGGCTGTGAAACCTATGCCAATGGCTTCAGAAGGTCCAAAATACCCAAAATAAAAAAGAACTTCGTCCAAAACGGACTTTCCTAGCCAAAGTTATGGCCATTTACTCCCAACTGCCAGCTTGGCCTAAAAAAACTCCAGTTAACTTTAGTTACGGCAAGATAAGCCCGCCAAATGTGGAGCGACCGCCAAATTTGGCGCGCTCCAACAAATATTCCGCCATGCTAACTGAAGTTACAATAAATGTTTATGAACGTTGGGCGGTTAACCTCGGATTTTGTGCTCGGCTGTTAGGGGGTCTCGGCCCTTGGTTTTGTGCCACGGTCACGTGTATGGGGGCTGGCCCTTAGGGGCTGGCCCCCTTCATTCCACGCCGAAACCATTTTCAAATTTAAATAAGGTTTGTTTTGCATTCCTTTCATGTTCCGCTGTTGTGGCCCAATGGTAAGGCATGGGGTTGTTATGAACCAGGTCGGAGGTTCAAACCTCTTTGCCTCCACCCCAATTTTAATATGCACCATATAACTTTGCTGACGTCAACCAAGGCCACGTGGCAGCCTCTGAGCCTGCCACGTGGCAGCCTCTGATTCACTGGCCAAAAGGAATATTCCCTGGAATATTCTAAGGAATATTCCCTGGAATATTCTAAGGAATATTCTATGGAATATTCTTTTTTTAAATTTTATTTTTTTTAAATTCCAAAAACTAAGGGTTATTGGGCAAATTTTGTTTTTGGCATAACTTTCTCATACGGCGACCGTTTTCGAACTTTTTGCGGCGCCGGAATCAGGAAGATGAGCTTTATCCAGTCGTTCAGGTTGCAATCAATTCTGAGCACTTTCATTTTTGACCATTTTACGACACTTGGTCCTGAGCTCCTGATCAGCTTGTACTGGGCATTTGATTTCTCCAGAATGTCATGGACGTACTGGTGGATATGTTGGATGTGCTCAATGAAGTTGTTGGCCTTATCTGTTTCGGACTGGACATGAGATGAATCTGCATGAGTAGCTGCAACTGGCATGGCCACATCAATGGGACATAGTGGCTAGAATCCCAAGCCCACCTAAAAAGGGTTGTGGCCAGTCAAGTTGTGGAGAGCCTAGTTGTAGTTGTGTTGAACATATGGAAGGCTCTCATCCCATGTGTGTGGATGCTTTGAGTTGTACATGTGCAGAATGTGTAAGATCATCCTGTTGACAACCTCTGTCTGGCCATCAGTTTGAGGATGGAAGGCTGTGGACTTAGTGAGTTTGGTGTCGAGCATCGACCAGAGACTGGACCAAAATGCAGTAAGGAACCTGCTGTCTCGATCTGAGATGATAGACTGTGGGATCCCAAAGTGTACCCACACTCGTTCAAAGAAGAGTTTAGCAGTGGCTTCTGCTGTGATATTATTCTTGCAGGTGGCCATAATGGCCATCTTCGAGAACTTGTCGACGACCACAAAAACACAGTTGTTTCCATGCTTAGTGGAAGGAAGACCTGACATGTAATCCATGGAGATGGATTCCCAAGGTCAACTAGGGGTAGGCAGCGGGGTATAGACGCCTTGCTTCTTAATGGTCGGTTTGGCAATGGCATAGGCAGTGCATGATCTAATGTACTTCCCGACATCGTGTCGAAGATTCGGCCAATAGAAGTACTTCTGCAGTACTACCACCGTTTTCTCGACCCCGAAATGTCCAATAGCTCGACTATAGTGTGCTTCCCAAATCATCAAATCATCATGGCACGCTCGCTTGAAGGAACACAAAGGTGACCCAGGTGGCATAACAGGGCATCTTGGAGGTGAAAATTTGGAACATGCTAACCCTCCAAGAGTGTCTGGTATGTGTGGCCGAATTCTGGGTCGCTTTTGTAGAGAAGTGGCCAATCAGAAGTCTCGTGCCCACAAGAGTTGAGCACAGTGGTTAACGCCATGATCGGTGGTCAACTAAGGAAATCTACAAGATTATTGGTGCTACCTTTCTTATACTTGATATTCAAATGGAACTGTTGCAGGTATGTGGACCACTTCTGATGGCGATCATTCTGCAATTTCCCTTGGGTCTGTATGAACTGTAGGGGTCAGTAGTCTGTGTGGATGACCGTTTCCTTCCCCAAAATGTAATGCTTCCATTGTCAGAAAGCTTGCACAATGGAATACATCTCTTTGTCATAATTGGGATACTTCCACACTGTGTCTGAAAGTGTTTCACTATGATATTCCACTAGATTCCCGTGTTGAGTAAGGACTGCCCCAATAGCATAGTCAGTGGCATCTGTCTTGACCTCAAATGGTTGTTGCAAGTTTGGTAATGCGAGCACAGCTGCTGCATAGAGGCGATCTTTCAACTCTATGAATGCCCTCTCTTGAGATTCAAACCAAAAGAATTTTTCTTTCGCTCCTCCCTTGGTGACTTGACTCAAGGGCCAAGTGATATGAGAAATCCCAACACGAACCTGCGGTAGAAGTTGGCAAGACCTAGAAAGTTGTGAATCTCTGTCAGAGTGGTTGGAGATGGCCAATATCAAATGACTTGGATCTTGGATGGATCCACATGCACCCCCTGTTCATCAATAATGTATCCCAGATACTGAACCTGGGTAACGCAAAAAGTGCATTTCTCCAAATTGGCACATAACTTGTGTTGCCGCAGTGTTTGGAGAACCTGTCGAATGTGGTGGAGGTTCTCTTCCCAACTCTGGCTGAAGATCAGGATGTCATCCAAGTATACCACTACAAATGAGTTGGTGAATGGCCGCAAGATGTCATCAATTAGCCTCATGAAGGTCGCAGGAGCATTCGTCAATTCGAAAGGCATCACCAACCATTCGAACAGGTCCTCCTTGGCATTGAAGGCAGTCTTCCACACATCGGAGGGTTCGATTGGTACCTAGTGATATCTTGACTTCAAATCGATCTTGCTGAAATATTTTTCCCCCTTTAGTTGGTCCAGGAGGTCATCAATCCGTGGGATTGGGTAACTATTACGAACAGTGATCTTGTTCAGCACCTGATAGTCAATACAGAGTCTCCAAGTCCCATCCTTCTTTTGTACCAACACGATCGGGCTCCCACAGCGTGATGAACTTGGATGGATGTGGCCTTTCTGCAGTAGCTCCTGAATTTGCCTCTTGATTTCATCATTCTCCAGAATGGAGCACCGATAGATTGGTCCATTGGGCAGCGGCGCACTTAGGGTCGGATATATGGAGTTCTTAACCTGACAGTGCAGAGGAACCCTTGCGGGGGAGGTGAAGATGTACTCGTACTCCTCCACGACATTTTCCATCTATAGTTGTCGTGCAGAGGGGCCCTGTCTGGAGGTCGTGGCCACCATCTTCTTCTTTCCTTGAGGGCGTATCATCAGGAAAACAAATTTCCCAGTTTTGGAAATGAGCTTACTGTATTGTTTTGCAGTAATCAAAGAGATGGCAGTAGGTGGTGCTACCTCTGATATCATGTACAACTTAGTTCACAAAGTAGCAATAACAACACAGGGCCTCGATTCATACATAGCATGTTGCTCCCACAGGTATGGTTGTCCTAGTAATACATCACAAACTTCAAGGGGAGCAATGTCACACAATACCTCATCCGTGAAGGGCTTGATGTTGTATGGAAGGCGACACTGCTGGCTCACACGAAGATCCCGTCCTTGGTGAAGCCACCCAATGGTGTATGGTTGTGGATGTGTTGTGGTTGGTAAGCCCAGCCGCTTCATGACCTCTGCAGAAATGAGGTTCTTTTAGCTCCCACTATCGATAATGAATTGTAGCGGGGAGCCCTTTACCCACATCTGGGAGTGGAAGAGATGCTCCTCCTCTTCGGGATCTTCGGGTTCCTCCTTCTGGATCTTTGTAGTGGCAACGGTGGCATTGGGCTCTGCATTGATAATCTGCTTCCATTTTTCATTCCCCTTGTCGGGTCATGACTCAGAGTTGGAACCTGCATCCGATTCTGAAACCTTTAGCTTAGCGACTAGTGACTGCTTGGCCCGACACTCACTTGTGTTGTGAGTGGAACTCTTATGGAACTCACACCACTTTCCCGGTCACTTTTTGGCTTCACGACACTGTTCTTTACTTGCAACTTTGGCAGGTTGTCTTGGGATGCCCTGCCTTGGCTTTGTCCTTTTCTATACGGTTTTGGGGCACCTTTCCCTTGATTCGGATTCGAAGATCCAAAGTCTCGCTTCTTCTGTTTAAACTTTTGCTCAACCCTGATGGCATATTGGTATGCAGTGCCGAGCGAGGAGATGTTCAGGAATTCTATTTCTTCCTGGATGTACTTGTGTAGGTAGTTGTGGTATTTGAGTACCAAATGCTTCTACGAATCCTCGATACCCAACTTTGTGCGAAGGGTATGGAAAATATTGGTGAACTCCGGCACGTCTTGGTTCCTTCCCTGCCGCAGCATGGTCCACTTTATGTATTGATCCTCATAGCTTCCGACAGGGTAGAACTACTCCTTGATGACATCCCGGAATGAATTCCAAGTGGGTGCAACCGAAAATAGTGAGCCTATAATTTCATCCTTATGCTCGCAGTAGGTTTCCCACCAGTCCTTGACGTGGGGGGCTGCTTTGAGAAGAGCGAAAATAATCTTTTCCCGACTGGAAAAACCATGAACAAAAAAATAACCCTCTAGCAGATTTAACCATTTATTGATGGCATCTGTGTCTATCGGACCCTCGAATATGGGGATTTCAAAATTAACTTGTACCTTAAATGGTGTGGCATTTCCAGAGTAGCTGTTGGAAGCCGATGCGTCGCCCCTGGGTAGCCCCTGAAGGATCTGGGAAAATTTGTCCATCATCGCGCTCCTTTGTCACTCAAGGGCTTCTTCAAGCAAGATTTTGATAGGATCTGATACCCCCTCGGCTTTCTTTACATCTGCCATGGGAGGCCGTCGGGATTTCCGAGGCTAGTCTTGCAAAGGTTCAACCAGTTCAAGCCCTAACTCCTTATATCCCGACCTCGTTGGGGACATGAAAAGAAAAATAGAGAAAAAATCAGACCGCTCTTATACCACTGATCCAGATTTAAACAGGAACGCAAAAAATACAAAGATAACCATATACACAAAGATGCAGTGGAAATAATACTTTATTTCATTAATGTAAAATACTGAAATATGCTTACAAACAGAAATGGAAATAAACTAGCTAGGGCAATGGTAGCTTATCTCTGAGAAGAGATGTGGCACCTACATGCCTCCGAACTGTGTTACAATGAGGCTCGAAGGCCTATTTATTGTTGAGAAACAATGGAAAACCCTAAACATCCAAAAACCTAACCCTAGAAGATGAAACGCCAAACTATCGACCCTGTTTGGGTAAATTGGTACATCAACTTCTCGGGGTCATAACTTTGGCATACGATCTTTGTTTGACGCACACAGTATCTCGTTTGAAAGATCTATCCAAGAACTACAACTTTCGAAAGAGAAATGTCAATCCATGGACCCATGTTGCTCCCAGTTTTCCCAAAAAACATCGTTTAGGGCCTCAAAACGGCTCCGGAAGTTCAGGACCCAAAAAACTGCTAAAAATAGTAAATTGTGCTACAATTAAGGAAACTAAAAGCTGAAAGAAAAAATAGTGGGGATCCAAGTGGACTTGGCAGGTGGCCACCAATATCCACCTGGATCATTCCTTACCCCTTAAGAAGCAATGGTCCCCATTGCGTTGAGTTCCTCCATGAGATGGGGAAAATTCTGCTGAACTTGGTCCCTGGTGAGCCACTTGCCCTGGTGAAGGAGTTGGCCTGCTTTGAAAACTCGATACAATTGGATATTATTCTGGTGAGTTTGTTTGATTTGTGTGTCCATGATCCGATCAGTTGCAGCTTATTCCATGCAATCTGGATTTAACTCTATGGGTCTGAGTTGTTATGCAATGTCAGATGTATCTAGTAATGGTGGAAAGTATGGCCGAAGGCGGTCCACATTGAAAACTGGGTGCAGGCCAAGGAATGGGGGAATGATGAGCTCAAATGTATTATCTCCCATAGCCTTGGTAATGGTGTAAGGACCATATCGAAGTGGTCTGAGCTTCCAATAGGCTCCGGTAAGGCGTTCCTTTTGCAAATGCAACCAGACTTTGTTGCCCACCTGAAACTTGTGTGGCACCAGTTGTTGATCATGTCACTGCTTGTACTTGGCATTTGATTTCTCTAGAATGTCATGGACTTGCTGGCGAATATTTTGGATGTGCTCAATCAAGTTTTTGGCCTTATCTGTTTTGGACTGGACATGAGCCGAATCTGTGTGAGTAGCTGCAACTGGCATGGCCACATCAATGGGACATAGTGGTTGGAATCCCAAGCCCACCTAAAAAGGGTTGTGGCTAGTTGAGCTGTGGAGAGCCCAGTTGTAGCTGTGTTGAACATAGGGGAGGCTCTCATCCCATGTGTGTGGATGCTTTGAGTTGTACATGTGCAGAATGTGTAAGATCATCCTGTTGACAACCTTTGTCTGGCCATCAGACTGAGGATGGAAGGTTGTGGACTTAGTGAGTTTGGTGTCGAGCATCGACCAGAGACTAGACCAAAATGTACTAAGGAACCTGCTATCTCGATCTAAGATGATAGACTGTGGGATCCCAAAGTATACCCACACTCGTTCAAAGAAGAGTTTAGCAGTGGCTTCTGCTGTGATATTCTTCTTGCAGGCGGCCATAATGGCCATCTTCGAGAACTTGTCGACGACCACAAAAACACAGTCATTTCCATGCTTAGTGGAAGGAAGACCTGACATGTAATCCATGGAGATGGATTCCCAAGGTCAACTAGGGGTAGGCAGCGGGGTATAGAGGCCTTGCTTCTTGATGGTCAGTTTGGCAATGGCGTAGGCAGTGCATGATCTGATGTAATTCCCGATATCGTGTCGAAGATTCGGCCAATAGAAATACTTCTGCAGTACTGCCACCATTTTCTCGACCCCGAACTGTCCAACAGCCCGACTATAGTGTGCTTTCCAAATCATCTTGGCACGCTCGCTTGAAGGAACACAAAGGTGACCTAGGTGGCATAACAAGGCATCCTGGAGGTGAAAATTTGGAACATGCTAACCCTCCAAGAGTGTCTTGTATGTGTGGCCGAATTCTGGGTTGCTTTTGTAGAGAAGTGGCCAATCAGAAGTCTCGTGCCCACAAGAGTTTAGCACAGTGGTTAACACCATGATCTGTGGTCGACTGAGGCAATCTGCAACATTATTGGTGCTACCTTTCTTATGCTTGATATTCAAATGGAATTGTTGAAGGTATGTGGACCACTTCTGATGGCGATCATTCTGCAATTTGGTGATCATTCTAAAGCCACCCAATGGTGTACGGTTGTGGATGTGTTGTGGTCGGTAAGCCCAGCCGCTTCACAACCTCTGGTGAAATGAGGTTCTTTTGGCTCCCGTTGTCGACAATGAATTGTAGCAAGGAGCCCTTTACCCACATCTGGGAGTGGAAGAGACACTCCTCCTCTTCGGGATCTTCGGGTTCCTCCTTCTGGATCTTCGTGGTGGCAACGGTGGCGTTGGGCTCTACATCGATAATCTACTTCCATTTGTCATTCCCCTTGTCAAGTTCTGACTCAGAGTCGGAACTTGCATCCGATTCTGAAACCTTTAGCTCAGCCACCAATGACTGCTTGGCCCGACACTCACTTGTGTTGTTAGTGGAGCTCTTATGGAACTCACACTACTTTCCCATGTCCTTTTTCGGCTTTGCGGTGTTGTTCTTTGCTTGCAGCTTTGGCGGGTTGTATTGGGCTACCCTGCCTTGGCTTTTTCATTTGTTTTGTGGTTTGGGGGCACCTTTCCCTTCCATCGGATTCATAGATCCAAAGTCTCACTTCTTCTGTTTAAACTTTTTCTCGACCCTAACGGCATATCGGTATGCAGTGTTGAGTGAGGAGATGTTCAGGAATTCTATTTCTTCCTAGATGTACTTGTGCAGACAGCCGTGGTATTTGAGTACCAAATGCTGCTCTGAATCCTTTATACCCAACTTTGTGCGAAGGGTATGGAAAATATTGGTGAACTCTGGCACGTCTTGGTCCCTTCCCTGCCACAACGTGGTCCACTTTATGAATTGATCCTCATACCTTCTGCCAGGGTAGTACTGCTCCTTAATGGCATCCCGAAATGAATTCTAAGTGGGTGCGACCGAAAATAGTGAGCCTATACTTTGATCCTTATGCTCGTAGTAGGTTTCCCACCAGTCCTTGACGTGGGGAACTACTTTGGGAAGAGCGTAAATAATCTTTTCTTGACTGGAAAAATCATGAACAAAAAAATAACCCTCTAGCAGATTTAACCATTTATCGATGGCGTCTGTGTCTATCTAACCCTCAAATATGGGGATTTCAAAATTAACTTGTACCTTAAACGGTGTGGCTTTTCCAGAGTAGCTGTTGGAAGCCGATGCGTCGCCCCTGGGTAGCCCCTAAAGAATCTGGGCAAAGTTGTCCATCATCGTGCTCCTTTGTCGCTCGAGGGCTTCTTCGAGTAAGATTTTGATAGGATCTCCTGCCCCCTCATCTTTCTTTACATCCACCATGGGAGGCCGTCAAGATTTACAAGGCTAGTCTTGCAAAGGTTCGACCACTTCAAGCCCTAACTCCTTATATCCCAACCTCGTTGGGGACATGCAAAGAAAAACAGAGGAAAAATCAGACCGCTTTGATACCACTGATCCGGATTTAAACAAGAACGCAACAAAATACAAAGATAACCATATACACAAAGATGCAATGGAAATAATACTTTATTTCATTAATGTAAAATACTGAAATATGCTTACAAACAGAAATGGAAATAAACCAGCTAGGGTGATGGTAGCTTATCTCTGAGAAGAGATGTGGCAGCTACATGCCTCTGAAATATGTCACAATGAGGTTCGAAGGCCTATTTATTTTTGAGAAATAATGGAAAACCCTAAACATCCAAAGACCTAACCCTAGAAGATGAAACACCAAACTATGGGTCCCGTTTGGGTAAATTGGTACATCAACTTCCCGGGGTCGTAATTTTGGCATACGATCTCCATTTGACACGCACAGTATCTCGTTAGAAAGATCTATCTGAGAACTACAAATTTGGGAAAAGAAACATCACTCCATGGACCCATGTTGCTCCCAAGTTTCCCAAAAAACATCGTTTAGGGCCTCAAAACGGCTCCAGAAGTTCAGGACCCGAAAAACTGCTAAAAATAGTAAAGTGTGCTACAATTAAGGAAAGTGAAAGCTGAAAGAAACAATGTTGGGGGTCCAAGTGGACTTGGCAAGTGGCCACCAATATCCGCCTGGATCACCTCCGCTGCTACATGGCGCTCGATGAATGAAATCGGGCGGGCTCCGACCTTTACCACTTATCGCCTTATGACTGTCCGACATAAACCATATTCCGCTCCCGCCATGACTTCAAGCTTCCAACAATTGATCTCCTCCGCCCATTCCTTCCAATCCAATGGCCCCTATACCCCACTTCCCACTAGTCACCCATGGAGGAAATTTGTTGGCTTTGTCAATGTTTTTGATAGTCAGACAGTTGAACTGAAATAATAGAATGCATGGCCGAAAGGGAAAAAAACAACAGCATGATGCAGCCGAACCAAAAAAAATGATCATGGAACACGCTGGCATGAGTGAACCACCTGACAGTGCGGCGAAATTACCATAATTTGATTACCGTGTTTGTTAGAAGCAGAGCTCTCTGAGCTCATGTTTGTCTAGTTATGACATCAAGTGGTTAGAAGACAGATGGGATAGATTAATGCATCTCGAGCCTAAGAGAGTTTGAGAGTATTGTAAAAAGGCTATAAATGGCTGAAAGTTGGAAGTAATAGAGGTTCAAATTTTGGAGACTGTGGATACTCTGTTCCTCCTAGCATCTCATATTCATTCCAGTAATACAAGCTTCTTTTGTTGTTACATGTTCAATCTCCATCTTCTTCTCTGTTATAAGCTTGCACTTGAATAGGTTATTCATGTTTTCTTCCATGTCGAATGCCAGATAACTGTCATCTTATCTCTGCGTTGATAAATTAGATTAGTAAGCTTCATTTACTTTTCTATGAGAAATTCTTCGATGTAAATCACATGATATTACATTTGTCAACGCGTTTCGAACCAACCAGTGTGGTTCATCGTCAAGACAAGTTGAAGAATCAGATCTAGGTTGCATGTTAAATATTTTGATTATCCAACTTGTCCTAACAATGAACCACACTGGTTGGTTCGAAACACGTCGACAAATGTAATATCATGTGATTTACGCCAAAGAATTTCTCATAAACTTGATATGGATCACAGAAGCCTCACTTCATTTACTTTCTATAGCTAGCCATTCATATGTATTTCTGTATGTATCTGCTGGTACAGTCAGGATTCTCCATCTATTCATTGAATCTATAAATTATGGAGCATTAGTGGTCGAAAGCCTTCTCAAGCTAAGTGTGTTCATGCATGTCTTGAATGAAAACAGAGTTGAAACAGTCATCTGACTTGATCCAAACCCTAATCCATTCCAATAGTTCAGAGAACGATATTGAAGATTTATATGTTTCCAGGCATCTCCGAGCTACAACCTAGGAGAGTTTCCTAGAGTGCTAACGTAATTGGCGCCTTTGCCGGGGAGAGGAGACTAAAGCTCAGCTTCCCTGGGGGACAACACAGATCCAGCTTTGATGATAGACAAATTCTGGATACTATTTGGGTTGTAGTCATCTATCTGGCGACTCTACTGGAGGACGAACCTCTTGGCGACTCCAAACCATAGTTCTAGCTCAGTTTGTGAGGCATACTCAGAGAAATCCTCAGAAGCCATGAGCTGATCCAGTACCTGACCTTGAAAAAATAATCAAAGAAAGAAATGCGTTGCAGAAAGGAGCATCAAGTTCAAGTAGCTCTAAACAATATTCTATATCTCTTCAAGAAAATCCTGTAACAGAACAAATACATGTTGAGAGTATAGCATCTAATACTAGCAATGAAGAAAAAATCTCAGAGATTCATAGAGCTCCTTATTATTTAGGTTCTCCTTTCGTTGTAGGCCCAAAGGAAGTCTCTCCTCCTATCCATCATACTCCTTTAGTCCTATCAGTCACTCCTCAACCCTCTGTCATTCAGACTTCCAATACCCATATAGCCACCACAGCTATGGCAGCACCTACCAAAATGGAAAGAATCATAGCTGCTAGGTATGGACCTCTAGTACTGCCCACTCCTTTGAATGCCATGCCTACTGGAGAATATCATAAGTATATGCCTAAATTCACTGGGACTGAAGGCGTTACAGCTGAGGAACATCTTGAATCATTCTATAGCTATGTTGATAACCTGGACATTAGTGAAGATGATGTATGGATGAGAGTCTTTGTCCAAAGTCTAGATGGAGAGGCTAGAAAATGGTTCAGAGAACTGACCCCAAGGTCTATAGTAGATATTGAGGCTTTAGATGATGCATTCCTATAGCATTGGGGGGATAAGAAGGATCTACTCTACTACCACACAAAGTTTGGGAACTTAAAGAGGGAAAATGGTGAGTTGTTGTTTGATTTTAATAACAGGTTTAACCACATGTACAACAAGATACCAGCTGAAGTAAAACCCACCACTACCTCTGCTAAACTTCTGTCTACTGTTGAGGGAGAGATGATGTGCTACCTTGGCTGATATGCAGGACGCAGCCTTGGAAGTAGAATCAAACATCATGGTTGCAGAGAAGGTCAAGGGGAATGTTGATAGAAGGAGACAGAGGGGCGAATCTTCATAATCTTCATATCCCAAGATAGATAAAATGACCAAGATGATAGAGTCATTAGCCTCTGAAATCTCCAAATTAAAGGTTGATAGCACCCTGGGAAAGGAAGAGTTCCTAATACCTTTGCTCCTAGAAATCCAAATCCATATAGAAGAGTTAATGAGCAGTTGCAGATTCTGCAAAGAAGCAAAGATGCCAATGAAGACCAAAGGGTGAATACCCCTTTCCAAAATGTAGTTATGGAAGAAGAGCAGTTTGAAGAAGAAGATGAGATCCATTGTCTAGAAGACAAAGGCAGTGCCTCCTTTTTGACCTTAGCTGCCTATGAAAAGTCATTATTCAATTACTAGATCAGCCAAGAGTGGGATGGTGGAGTTACTCTACAAACTGATGATCAACACAGATATGATCTGAGGTCGAAGATGAATAATTCCAAGGAAACTCCTATTTAGAGAGCTGACGTTCCTGTAATACAACAAGCTAAAAAGTAGAAACGACTGGCAGTTGATCCCATCATCCTCAAAGCTCCAGCTCATGAGGTAAGAGGCCTTGACAAATCTCCTTCTCCTTTCAATTTTGAATCAAAAATTTAGAAGCTAAGCAGAACTAGTGAAGAATGAGTCCTTCAAGAGATCTATCCTCGAGGCCCTTGAGCCTAAAGCCATCCAAGCCTCCACTAACTATGTAAATCTGCAAGAGGACAAACAAGCTGTTGTTCTCAGCTCAATGATTGAAAATTGTGATGACAACTCCCCGTCATTCTATGTCTCTTTCACTATTCATGACAAAATACTTCACAACTACCTTCTGGACATAGGAGCCAGCCATAATATAATGCCCAAGGCTATCATGGATGAGTTGGGTCTTGACATTACCAAGCCTTATCATGACCTGTTTTCTTTTGACTCTAGAAAAGTGAAATGTTTGGGATTAATCAAAGACCTAGCCATCACCTTGTCTTAGTTGCCCATGAAGAGCATGATGATGGATATTGTGGTAGCAGATGTACCTCCCAATTTTGGCATGTTTCTTTCTAGAGGTTGGATCAAGAGATTAGGTGGAACATTGAAAAATGATCTATCCTATGCTATTGTCCCAGTTTTTGGAGGTGAGAGTAGGATATTATACAAAGAAGCTCAGTTGGCTTATATCATCACTGATGAAAGGAATCCCACTAATCATCCCATATATGTTGTCGACATTGATTTTAGAGCCTGTATTCTTTAGATTGAAGAATCCCAGTTGGCCTCCATGCAGCTTAGGAAACCGGTTTGCCAGATCACAAAGGAAGAAGTCCCACAAATTTGGGACATGTTCTCTGATGGAGCTTGCTCTAAGGAAGCTGCAGGGGTAGGTGTAGTCCTTGTGTCCCCCACATAAGAATGCATTTATTTATCTTTCAAGTTAAATTTTCAGGTCACAAATAACATAGTAGAGTACGAAGCCTTGATATTGGGCTTAAACGTTGCTAAAGAAATGGGCATCAAAGTTCTGAAAATCTTTGGAGATGCAGACCTTATCATTCAATAGGTGAACACAAATTTCCAAGTAAAACATCCAAGGCTGAAAGCATATAGAGATGAGGTATGGAAGCTCACAAGTTCTTTTAATAGTTTTAGCATTTCTTACATCGCTAAAATGAAGAACCATCTTGATGATTCCCTTGTTGTGTCTGCTAGCACGTTTATTCCTCCTTTGCCTCCTAAATTGACTTATGAAGTTCAGGTGAAATATGGACCATATTTGCCTGACAATGTCAAATACTGGAAAGTTTTTGAGGATGATGATGAAATTAATAGTTTTTTACAAGTCATTGATGAACTTTCTGAAATGCACATTGACCAAGAAAATGAAACCATTGAAGAATGCAACCAGTGCAAGCTAAAGGACGAGATTGGTCAAGATAGCATTGTTCAACTGCCTAGTAACCATATACCCAAAGGATTGGTGCCCCTAGAGAAGTTGTTTGATCATAATGATGTACCTTATAAGCCTGTCAAAAAGGAAAATGAGTCTGTAGTTCATAGACATAATGTAGGGAATCCAGCCCATCCAAAGTACATAAATCTGTCCACTCACTTGTCTTCTACCCAAAGTTCCGAGTATTGCACCCTGATGAAACAATTTGCTGATATTTTTTCTTGGGAGTACAGTGATCTTAAGACCTATGACACCAACATCATCCAGCATAAGATTCCACTGGAGAAGAACACCATCCCTTTTAAGAAAAAATTAAGACCTATTAGCCCTCTCTTATTGCCTTTGATTGAAAAGGAAATCAAGAAGTTGTTGGATGCCAAGATCATAGTTCCCCCTAAGGTATTCAAAGTGGATAGCTAAAGTTGTGGTAGTAAGAAAGAAGAATTGATAAATCAGGCTTTGTGTTGACTTCAAGAATCTGAACAAATGCTCTAAAAAAGACAACTACCCCCTGCCTAAGATGGAACACTTGCTGCAAAAATTTTCAGGGGCTAGAGTCATGTCTTTCTTAGATGGATTTTCAGGTTACAATCAGATTGTTGTACATCCAGAAGATCAGAAAAAGACTTCCTTCACTACTCCTTAGGGCACTTTCATGTACTCCAAGATGCCTTTTGGACTGATGAATGTTGGGGCTACTCTTCAGAGGGCCATGGAATTTCTAAAGTGTAGACGGTTTGGACTTTATGTGAACCCAAAGAAGTCACAGTTTTCTCTAGAAGAAGGCAAACTTCTGGGACATGTTGTTTCTGCTGAAGGTGTGAAGATCGATCCAACAAGATTTCAAGCAATTTAGACATTGTCCATCCCAAGGTCGAAAAGGGACATTCAATCTTTCCTGGGTAATATTAACTTTGTCATGAGGTTCATCCCAAACTTTGCAAAGCTAGTGAAGCACATCACTCCCATGCTGAAGAAAGGATCAGAAATAAAATGGACAGATGGTGCAAAAAGCTCTTTTGAAGCCATCAAACAAGCTATCATGGAAGCTCCCACTCTAATCAGCCCAGATTATACCAAGGAGTTTTATATCTTCTCTTTTGCCTCTTATGATACACTTGCAACAGTTCTATTGCAGAAAAATGATCAAGGTGTAGAGCACCATGTGGCCTTTTTCAGCAAAACTCTGAGGGATGTTGAACTAAGGTATGACCTTATTGAAAAACAAGCTTATGCTCTCATAAAATCTTTAAAGGCATTTAGAATTTATATTCTACATTCCAAAGTGGTTTCGTATGTACCTTCAGCCTCAGTAAAAGATGTCCTAACTCAGCCAGATATTGATGGAAAGAGAGCTAAATGGATTCAAAATTCATAGAGTTCAACATAGAGGTGAATCCCACCAAGCTTGTCAAAGGCCAAGGCTTGTCTAAGATTATGGCTGAGGAAAATTGCAGTTTGTTAGACATCAATTGCATGGGTTCAAATTCAGGTGGTGAGCGGACAAAGGAAGTAGCAGAAGAGCAAGAGCAGAATCAGTCTTTGGCTAAAAATCTAGCGGCCTATGAATGGTATTCCAATGTAGTTCATTTTTTGCAGAAGCTAGAAGTCCCTCCAGGGCATAGCTCAAGTCAAGCCTGGGCCAGTAAGCTTAGATCAGCCAAATTCTGCATTAATAAAAACCTTCTTTATTGGAAAGACCCATCAGGGACCCTCTTGAGATGTCTAGACAAAGGATAATCTATGGAAGTCATGCACCAGTTCCATTCTAGCATCTGTGGAGGTCATCATTATTGGAAAACCACAGCCCAAAAGATACTGAGAGCTGGGTATTATTGGCCTACTCTGTTCTCTGATGTGTTTTCTTTTTTGAAGTCTTGTGACAAATTTCAGAGGTTTGCAGGAAGACAACAGCTAAAATCTCTGCCGTTGAAGCCAGTACACGCCAATGGTCCCTTCTAGAAGTGGGGCTTGTACTTCATAGGTGAGATCAATCCACATTCCATTGCCCATCACAAATGGATCTTGGCTGCCATTGATTATTTCACCAAATGGATTGAGGCTATACCCACTAAAAATGCTAATCATCAGGTTATCATAAAGTTCTTGAATGAGAATATTTTTACTAGATTTGGTTGCCCAACCAAACTAGTCACTAATAATGCAACAGCTTTCAGGGCAGAAGAATTGGTAGACATGTGTGAATCCATGTGCATTCAATTGGTGCATTCTACCTCATATTATCCTCAAGGCAATGGTCTGGCAGAATCATCTAACAAGAGTCTTGTAAGGATAATCAAAAAAGTGTTGGAGGACAACAAAAAGAACTGGGATTCCAAGTTGAAGTTTTCACTGTGGGCTGACAGAGTTACCAACAGGAAGTCCATGGAAATTCTCCATTTACGCTGGTTTATGGCACTGATGTTGTTTTTCCTATCCAACTGATTCTCCCCATGGACAAATTCTTGAAAGAAGAACAGGATGAAGAGAACGACATGGCAAGGAGAATGAGTAACTTGGTTGAATTACAGCAAATCAGAGAACAATTGGTTGAGAAGTCAAGAATTCATCATAAGAAGATCAAAGAAACCTTTGATAGAAAGGCAAAAATGGACAGTTTTCAGGTTGGTGTCTGGGTTCTTAAATGGGATGCATTGAAGGAAAAGAAGGGCAACCATGGGAAATTTGATGCCTTATGGATGGGACCATTTGTCATTGCTCAAGTTCAGATGAACAACTTTCATTCTGCACAATTTGGAGTGGGAAGGTGTTTTTGACGGCCCAATCAATGGGCAGTTTTTGAAACTTTACTTCATATGAGGCTTTAAGGCCTTAATATTGTAAAAGGTTTTTTCAGTTTTGTTTTCTATGCAAATGAAATCCATGCCCAATGGAACACTAGCAGATAAGTTCGTTTTGGTTATTATTGGAAAGGCAGTGGTTTGTAGTTCTTGAAACCTCACAGGGAGGCTTTCATCCCCAGAAGGAGCCAGTGTTAGCCCTGAGGTGCACTGCTACTATTTTAATGGAAATGTCCCGTGTTTTAGTTCCAATGGTCCACGTCTCCTCTTGCTCCGCTTTAGCCATAAGTCAGACTTCATAAATTAGACACCCGCGCTCATAAATATCGGCAGGTCTGCTCTAAGTTCATCTCCTTTCCACTGCGCTCTCCATTCTCTGATCCTGTCGTCGATCTTCCCACTGATCTGATGGTCCACACTTCATCCGACTAACAATTTACGCTCACTCACTCTGACCAATCACCACCATTAGATCATTTTCGCCAGATCTAATGGCTATTGCGCATATTGCTCGGGCAACAAGAAAGAGGGATACTCGCCCGATAAAGCAGTTTCCTCTCTCTCCTCCACTGCTACGTGGCGCCCGATGAATGGAATCAGGCGGCCTTCGACCTTTACCACTTACCGCCCAATGATTGTCCGATATAAACCACATTCCGCTTCTGCCACGACTTCAAGCCTCCAGCGATTGATCTCCTCCGCCCATTCCTTCCGATCCAACGGCCCCCGTACCCCACTTCCCACCAATCACCCTGGGAGGAAATTTGTTGGCTTTGTCAGTGTTTTTGACAGTCTGACAATTGAACTGAAATAATAGAATGCATGGCTGAAAGGGAAAAAAACAACAACACGATGCAACTGAACCAACAAAAATGATCATGGAACGCACTGGCACGAGTGAACCACGTGACAGTGCGGTGAAATTACCAGAATTTGATTACCGTGTTTGTTAGAAACAGAGCTCTCTGAGCTCATGTTTGTCTAGTTATGGCATCAAGTGGTTAGAAGACAGAGGGGATAGATTAAGACATATCAAGCCTCAGAGAGTTCGAGAGTATTGTAAAAAGCCTATAAATGGCTGAAAGTTCGAAGTAATAGAGGTTCAACTTTTGGAGACTGTGGATACTCTGTTCCTCCTAGCGTCTCATCTTCATTCCAGTAATACAAGCTTCTTTTGCTGTTACATGTTCAATCGCCATCTTCTTCTCTGTTCTAAGCTTGCACTTGAATAGGTTATTCATGTTTTCTTCTATGTCGAATGCTAGATAACTGTCATCTTATCTCTGCGTTGATAAATTAGATTTGTAAGCTTCATTTACTTTCTGTAGCTAGCCATTCATATGTGTTTATGTATGTATCTACTGGTACAGTCAGGATTCTCCATCTATTCATTGAATCTATAAACTATTGAGCATTAGTGGTTGAAAGCCTTGTCAAGCTGAGGGTGTTCATGCATGTCTTGAGTGAAAACAGAGTTGAAATAGTCATCTGACTTGATCCAAACTCCAATCCATTCCAATAGTTCAGAGAACGATATTGAAGATTTATATGTTTCCAGGCATCTCCGAGCTACAACCTGGGAGATTTTCCTAGAGTGCTAACAGGACCAACCCCTATAACCAATCAAATCAATTCTCCATGATAAGTGAATTTTGCATCTAATCACAAAAGGCTAAGTAACCACGTGATACAAATACACATAAAAACATGAAGAAAAATCCATAAATTCGTAAAAACAATTCAAATCATCTAAAAAAAATTACATAAAAATTCATCCGGAAGTGGCATCAATGTTACAAATTCAATCACACGACCAATGGATAGGTTTGTTGTTCAAAGGAGAGATATCAATTCAAGGAAAAACACATAGGAATGAACAGAGTGATCTTATAGCAGGATTTCAAATTCATTTCTTTGTTTTTCCTTGGTAGTGATTATACACATTTTTATGGAACTTACCAATAGAATTACAATTCATGCTGAAACAGTTTAAAAGGTTAACAACAAATATATGCTCGAAAAGTTAACAGTAATTTTGAGCTAGTTATTTAGTCAACTCAAGAAAATTGAGGTAAAAAGGGATAGCTGTTGACAGCTATTTGTTTCATGAGACCTTATTTTGATGCAACTTAGGATGAGATGATTCGGTCCTCTTAAAGATTGGCCTTGTACAATAGAAAATCTTTTTTGTTGCTTGACAAACATTTTCATTGTTTTAGGAAATTTGAGAGTTCCATTTTGGGGGCTATAATTCCAGTAGTAAAGACAACAATAATATTGCATTCACCATTTTTTCTTCTCAGAAGGACATCCAAATATTCATTTGTGCAGTGAGTTCTATGTTTTTTTTTTTTTTTACAAAATCGGTTGCTTGTTATATTCAAAAAAGTTGGAGGAGTCTAAGCTCCGATTTTACAATAGATGGAATTACAGTAGTAGCTTGTTTTTTAATTTCATTGTGGCAGTACACATGAGTACCTTTACTGCTTACTTGTAAGGTCCTAGAACAAGTATAGATTCTTATGAATTGGGACAACAGAAGACTGGTTTTGCTATACATTTAGAAAATAGTGTTAGATCTGATGAGTCAGTCAATGGAGGCCTCTGGTTGGCTGTAAAAAATCACGAGTTCTGCTGAAGAGTACATTTAGACAGAGATTGTTGCAGAAGGAGGTTTGATCAGACTCCTTGAAAATAGAGGCGCAGTTCCTTGGAGAGTGGAATTTTGGCGCTGTCATATGGATCAAGGGATGAATTGGAACAGGCTCGCTTGATTGAATAAGAGGCTTCCTTTTTCCCGTGAGCTGGCATGGCTAGCTCTCTTGTCCGCTTCCTAGTTGTTGGATCGAAGGACATGATAAAATTGGCACTCCAAGTTCTGAGACAACATATTTTTACAGCGGCTTATGATTTGATGGAGGAAGAGATTGGAAGCTTGTCTGTTGCTATTCATTAAGCTGACTATTATAGCCGAATCGCCGAAGACGAGGGCTTTGTTGATCCCTTGGTTCTGAAGCTGCAAGAGGCCTTGGAACAGACCCAGAGCTTCAGCTCGATTGTTACTTAGTCTTCCCAGACCCCATTCAAAGGAGGACACCGTTGCACCTGAAGGTTCCAGAATGATGCCCCCTGCGCCAGCAACTCCCGGGTTTGATTTGGAAGCTCCGACAAAAAATAAGGAATGAGTATTATTTGAGAGAAGCCATTTATCGAAATCATCTTTTGTGAGGCGGATTTTCCATTCTAGGTTGCCTGATTTGCCATTGAACTTACGGATCTTTGTTGCTGATATGGTGCTGGACCTGTCTATCAGATTCCAAATAAAGTTTCGCTCCTCTGTCCATAAACTGATCGGATCGATTCTCTTTGTTAGATTGACTGCTATAGTTTCCGATGCTAGACTAGTAGCTTTAAGGATTATGTGCCTGGTTGTAGTAGCTTTGTCTCGGAAGATCAAACTGTTTCCGGCGATCCAGATGCGCCACAGAAGAACAAACGGAATGGCGTTCCAAACACTTTTAGCTGGGTTTTGGTTCATTGAGTGCCAAGGATAGCTTCTTCTCCAGTTGTTCAAGGTTTCGACAATAGAATGATGGGGATTCCAAATGGAGGGGGCAGAAGGTGCGATATTGTTCCAGCAAGAGGCAGCAAAGGGACAAGATATAAATAAATGCTGTAAGGTTTCCTCCGCCGCTTGATAGTTGGGGCACCTGGAGGGTACGAAGATGCCTCTCTTCCCGAGGTTCTCTACAGTTAAAATTTTCCCATGGAGAAGAGTCCACAAAAAAAAATTGATCTTTGGAATTGCCTCAGCTCTTTTTAGAATCTTCCTCTGGGCCTAGACTGCAGTGGGGAATTCCTTGCTGCTCAGGTAGCTATAACCTGCTTTGATGGAGTAGTTTGTTCCTGAAGGGTCCTAGTGATACTCGTCCTTTGCGCCTTTGATGGTGGGTGCTATACTGTGTAGACTGCTACAGAGAGAGCCAAAGTTACCTTTGAGATGATGAGGTATGGGTGGGAATTCCCATTGAACCCAGGCATTAGTTGAATCATTCCATTGAGAGATTTGACTCAGTTTGGATATGCCTTTGCTATGGAGATAACGAAGAATAGGATCAATATCTGGAGGGTTGTTTATGGGAGGATTCCCCATGATTTTGTCTGAGCCTATATTCACCGTTTCACCTCCTTTTGGCACTTTAGAGACATTTTGCGCCATGAAGACTATGGCTTTTTTACAGAATTTCCATATCTTTGTACAGTGTCTATCAGGGATTTCAGCATTGAGAATTTGTGATCTTGGCTGGTTAAGATATTTTGATTCTAGGACATTTTTCCACCATGCATCTCCGAGGATGCATTGATAACGGGCAAGGTGAAGCTTCCCTGCAGCTAGGGAACTTTCTCTATCCTATGGTTTAAGGTTCAAGGGGGAATTTCTAACACTTACAATATGTTTAGCACTTAAATATGATGACCCTATAATCACAACTGAAAGTTTGCCTTTACCTTCAAGACACCCAAGAGAGACATTAACATGACACAATAAGATATAGGTGCAAAGTAAAATTTGGCAAATCCCGCAAGTAACCTGTTTGGAGTAACATTGAAACAACCTCAACATAGTATGACATCTGAGTTCCAAATTGCAGACAAAATGATGCCTTAGGAAAAGATCAAACTATTGTTTCATAGATATAAAGACTATTTTGTCTGGATTATATATTTTCCCTTCTTATAAATTTAAAGATTCGAGTTATATACTTGAAAAATGCACCACAACCCAAACGCATTTTTTATTGTATATTGATGGTTCATTCTCCCAAAAGAAAGACATGTTGATAGATAACTCTGCCCCTATTTTGATAGTTGCAAGAATGAATTAATAATAAATTTTCCAAACAATACAACATCAGCGGAGAAATATCTACATCCTACCTTTTAAACGAGATATGAAAATCAATCTATACCATTCTTTCAAGCAAAAACCTTATGAATAGTGCAATCAACTATTCAGTTACTCAATAATAAAAATTGACATTATGATATTTTGTAATTAGGTCAGAGAAATTACAAAATATAAACTCTGTCAAAAGTAACGAGTTTCGAATCTAGATCATAAGTAAGACTTATTTAGGAACCTTCTTCTTTCCTGGTATTGAAACCCTCTTCCCTTTTAATGTCCACCAATTGTTTTTAGTGCGTTGTCCTCTACAGGGCAAACCTGCAACACGACGCCTTCCTTTGTAGCACTGGAATTCTATCAATCTCCTGATAACAAGGTTGGTAAACTGTCTCTGCAATTTAACAAAGTGGGCCATGATCAGGAACAACAAGGGATTTTATTTCAAGCCTTGCTTGTTATGTAG
This sequence comes from Pinus tabuliformis, assembly GCA_031772625.1. Taxonomy (NCBI): domain Eukaryota; kingdom Viridiplantae; phylum Streptophyta; class Pinopsida; order Pinales; family Pinaceae; genus Pinus; species Pinus tabuliformis. The sequence goes on from CM062809.1 coordinate 1,315,814,198, forward strand.
TTGAGGTCCTAGTTATAGTATTCTATGTAGTGATCTAGGGAAGTGGTTTAAATCCATAAAAATTGAATAAAGACCACCTAGTGTGGAAACGTTACCAAACCACTACTGACCAAACCTGCATAGGAATTGAGACAGTAAGTGGTGTTTGGACCTGTTATCCCTGAGGTGCACTGTTATTATTTTAACAGAAATGTCCCCTGTTTTAGCTCCGATGGTCCGCGTCTCCTCTTGCTCCGCTTTGGCCATAAGCCGGACTTCAAAAATTATACAACCGCGCTCATAAATATCGGCGGGTCCCCTCTCGGTTCATCTCCTTTCCGTTACGCTCTCCATTCTCCGATCCCCACCGTCGATCTTCCCACTGATCTGACGGTCCACACTTCATCCGACTAATGATTTATGCTCATTCGCTCTGACCAATCACCACCATTAGATAATTTCCGCAAGATCTAACGACTATCGTGCATATCACTCGGGAAACAAGAGAGAGGGATACCCGCCCGATAAAGCGGTTTCCTCTCTCTCCTCCTGATCTGGATTTAAACAGGAACGCAACGAAATACAGAGATAACCATATACACAAAGATGCAGCAGAGATAATACTTTATTTCATTAATGTAAAATACTAAAATATGCTTACAAACAGAAATGGAAATAAACCAGCTAGGGCGACGGTAGTTTATCTCTGAGAAGAGATGTGGCGCCTACATGCCTCTAAACTGTGTTACAATTAGGCTCGAAGGCCTATTTATTGTTGAGAAACAATGGAAAACCCTAAATATCCAGAAACCTAACCCTAGAAGATGAAACGCCAAACGGTGGACCCTGTTTGGGTAAATTGGTACATCAACTTCCCAGGGTCGTAACTTTGGCATACGATCTCCGTTTGACGTGCACAGTATCTCGTTAGAAAGATCTATCTGAGAAATACAACTTTGAGAAGAGCAACATCAATCCATGGACCCATGTTGCTCCCAGTTTTCCCAAAAAATGTCATTTAGGGCCTCAAAACAGCTCCGGAAGTTCAGGACCCAAAAAACTGCTAAAAATAGTAAATTGTGCTATAATTAAGGAAACTGAAAGCTGAAAAAAACAATGGTGGGGGTCCAAGTGGACTTGGAAGGTGGCCACCAATATCCACCTGGATCATTCCTCCCCCCTTAAGAAGCAATGGTCCCCATTGCGTTGAGTTCCTCCATGAGATGAGGAAACATCTGTTGAACTTGGTCCCTGGTGAGCCACTTGCCCTGGTGAAGGAGTTGGCTTGCTTTGACAACTAGATACAATTGGATATTCTGTTGGCGAGTGTGCTTGATCTGGTGTCCATGATCTGATCAGTTGCAGCTCGTTCCATGCAATCTGGATTTAACTCTGTTGGTGTGAGCTGTTCTGCAATGTCGGATGTGTCTAGTAATGGTGGAAGGTATGGCCGAAGGCGATGTACATTGAACACTGGGTGCAGGCCAAGGAATGGGGGAATGCTAAGCTCAAATTCCTTGTCTCCCACAGCCTTGGTAATAGTGTAAGGACCATATCTGAGTGGTTTGAGTTTCCAATAGGCTCCGGTAAGGCGTTCCTTTTGCAAATGCAACCAGACTTTGTCGCCCACCTGAAACTTGTGTGGCACCCGATGTTGATCATGTCGCTGCTTGTGATCTGAAAATGGAATGTACTTTTTTAAGGGTGCAAGGTATCCATTTCCAATAATTTCAACTGTGAGCTAGACACTCCAAATGACCTCTAAAAATGTATAAACTTCTTATTTCTTATACAGAGATAGACTGTAGGGGCATTCACCGAACATGTCACCTCTAAAAAGAGGATGAGTTCCAGAGGCTACCTGGCCCTCTACAGGCTCTTCCTAAAGAAATAACAAAGTAAACACTTAGAAGTCTTTGACATACACATACTTGAAGTTTAAGGTCTTGCGGAATAAGACAAGTAACTTTCTGCAGCTGAACAGGTGATTAGGTGTGTATGCAAGTTATATTTATTTGTTGTTTAATACTTTATATCAGTTTTGTTTAGCATATCATCTTCAGCAAATAAAGACATAAAAACGATAAAGCAGTTCACCCCCCCCCCCCTCTGGGCTACATCTGCTGGACCAAACCTCTCCAACTAGGCTTGTCCTCTTGTATTAAAATTGCTACAAAGGCTAATACAAGAATATGGGTGTATCAAAGGAAAGATCTGACTGTAAATACAGAATCAGAAGATAGGAATTAGCCAAACATGCTCTTTCCCAAACACTAAACAGTGAATTTGGTACCTTATACAGTACTTTCCCCAATTGGCCCTAGTGGCCCTTTAAACTTGCATGGAGAATTTCCAGGTGAAGATGACCTCAATTGGTTTTGAAACCTATGCCATTAGACTCAAGAGGTCAAAAATAGCAAACATAGGCTTTTGACTCACCAAAAACGGATGAACAGAGCCCCCAAACAGCTCAATCCCTGAAATGGCCCTAGTGGCCCTAAAAGCTTCCCTGAAGCTAAACAGTGAGAAGAATGTCTCAAAAGGAAAAACGAGCTGTAGAAATGGATTTAGAATGCTGAAAACCTTTAGGAATGACCTTCGTTCCACATTCAATGGCTGCACAATTCCCAATGCAGCTCCTAAACTGATTTGGCCCTAGTGGCTCCTAGAACTTCCACGAAGCAGAAACACCTACAAATGACCTCAGATGGCTGTGAAACCTATGCCAATGGCTTCAGAAGGTCCAAAATACCCAAAATAAAAAAGAACTTCGTCCAAAACGGACTTTCCTAGCCAAAGTTATGGCCATTTACTCCCAACTGCCAGCTTGGCCTAAAAAAACTCCAGTTAACTTTAGTTACGGCAAGATAAGCCCGCCAAATGTGGAGCGACCGCCAAATTTGGCGCGCTCCAACAAATATTCCGCCATGCTAACTGAAGTTACAATAAATGTTTATGAACGTTGGGCGGTTAACCTCGGATTTTGTGCTCGGCTGTTAGGGGGTCTCGGCCCTTGGTTTTGTGCCACGGTCACGTGTATGGGGGCTGGCCCTTAGGGGCTGGCCCCCTTCATTCCACGCCGAAACCATTTTCAAATTTAAATAAGGTTTGTTTTGCATTCCTTTCATGTTCTGCTGTTGTGGCCCAATGGTAAGGCATGGGGTTGTTATGAACCAGGTCGGAGGTTCAAACCTCTTTGCCTCCACCCCAATTTTAATATGCACCATATAACTTTGCTGACGTCAACCAAGGCCACGTGGCAGCCTCTGAGCCTGCCACGTGGCAGCCTCTGATTCACTGGCCAAAAGGAATATTCCCTGGAATATTCTAAGGAATATTCTATGGAATATTCTTTTTTTAAATTTTATTTTTTTTAAATTCCAAAAACTAAGGGTTATTGGGCAAATTTTGTTTTTGGCATAACTTTCTCATACGGCGACCGTTTTCGAACTTTTTGCGGCGCCGGAATCAGGAAGATGAGCTTTATCCAGTCGTTCAGGTTGCAATCAATTCTGAGCACTTTCATTTTTGACCATTTTACGACACTTGGTCCTGAGCTCCTGATCAGCTTGTACTGGGCATTTGATTTCTCCAGAATGTCATGGACGTACTGGTGGATATGTTGGATGTGCTCAATGAAGTTGTTGGCCTTATCTATTTCGGACTGGACATGAGATGAATCTGCATGAGTAGCTGCAACTGGCATGGCCACATCAATGGGACATAGTGGCTAGAATCCCAAGCCCACCTAAAAAGGGTTGTGGCCAGTCAAGTTGTGGAGAGCCTAGTTGTAGTTGTGTTGAACATATGGAAGGCTCTCATCCCATGTGTGTGGATGCTTTGAGTTGTACATGTGCAGAATGTGTAAGATCATCCTGTTGACAACCTCTGTCTGGCCATCAGTTTGAGGATGGAAGGCTGTGGACTTAGTGAGTTTGGTGTCGAGCATCGACCAGAGACTGGACCAAAATGCAGTAAGGAACCTGCTGTCTCGATCTGAGATGATAGACTGTGGGATCCCAAAGTGTACCCACACTCGTTCAAAGAAGAGTTTAGCAGTGGCTTCTGCTGTGATATTATTCTTGCAGGTGGCCATAATGGCCATCTTCGAGAACTTGTCGACGACCACAAAAACACAGTTGTTTCCATGCTTAGTGGAAGGAAGACCTGACATGTAATCCATGGAGATGGATTCCCAAGGTCAACTAGGGGTAGGCAGCGGGGTATAGACGCCTTGCTTCTTAATGGTCGGTTTGGCAATGGCATAGGCAGTGCATGATCTAATGTACTTCCCGACATCGTGTCGAAGATTCGGCCAATAGAAGTACTTCTGCAGTACTACCACCGTTTTCTCGACCCCGAAATGTCCAATAGCTCGACTATAGTGTGCTTCCCAAATCATCAAATCATCATGGCACGCTCGCTTGAAGGAACACAAAGGTGACCCAGGTGGCATAACAGGGCATCTTGGAGGTGAAAATTTGGAACATGCTAACCCTCCAAGAGTGTCTGGTATGTGTGGCCGAATTCTGGGTCGCTTTTGTAGAGAAGTGGCCAATCAGAAGTCTCGTGCCCACAAGAGTTGAGCACAGTGGTTAACGCCATGATCGGTGGTCAACTAAGGAAATCTACAAGATTATTGGTGCTACCTTTCTTATACTTGATATTCAAATGGAACTGTTGCAGGTATGTGGACCACTTCTGATGGCGATCATTCTGCAATTTCCCTTGGGTCTGTATGAACTGTAGGGGTCAGTAGTCTGTGTGGATGACCGTTTCCTTCCCCAAAATGTAATGCTTCCATTGTCAGAAAGCTTGCACAATGGAATACATCTCTTTGTCATAATTGGGATACTTCCACACTGTGTCTGAAAGTGTTTCACTATGATATTCCACTAGATTCCCGTGTTGAGTAAGGACTGCCCCAATAGCATAGTCAGTGGCATCTGTCTTGACCTCAAATGGTTGTTGCAAGTTTGGTAATGCGAGCACAGCTGCTGCATAGAGGCGATCTTTCAACTCTATGAATGCCCTCTCTTGAGATTCAAACCAAAAGAATTTTTCTTTCGCTCCTCCCTTGGTGACTTGACTCAAGGGCCAAGTGATATGAGAAATCCCAACACGAACCTGCGGTAGAAGTTGGCAAGACCTAGAAAGTTGTGAATCTCTGTCAGAGTGGTTGGAGATGGCCAATATCAAATGACTTGGATCTTGGATGGATCCACATGCACCCCCTGTTCATCAATAATGTATCCCAGATATTGAACCTGGGTAACGCAAAAAGTGCATTTCTCCAAATTGGCACATAACTTGTGTTGCCGCAGTGTTTGGAGAACCTGTCGAATGTGGTGGAGGTTCTCTTCCCAACTCTGGCTGAAGATCAGGATGTCATCCAAGTATACCACTACAAATGAGTTGGTGAATGGCCGCAAGATGTCATCAATTAGCCTCATGAAGGTCGCAGGAGCATTCGTCAATTCGAAAGGCATCACCAACCATTCGAACAGGTCCTCCTTGGCATTGAAGGCAGTCTTCCACACATCGGAGGGTTCGATTGGTACCTAGTGATATCTTGACTTCAAATCGATCTTGCTGAAATATTTTTCCCCCTTTAGTTGGTCCAGGAGGTCATCAATCCGTGGGATTGGGTAACTATTACGAACAGTGATCTTGTTCAGCACCTGATAGTCAATACAGAGTCTCCAAGTCCCATCCTTCTTTTGTACCAACACGATCGGGCTCCCACAGCGTGATGAACTTGGATGGATGTGGCCTTTCTGCAGTAGCTCCTGAATTTGCCTCTTGATTTCATCATTCTCCAGAATGGAGCACCGATAGATTGGTCCATTGGGCAGCGGCGCACTTAGGGTCGGATATATGGAGTTCTTAACCTGACAGTGCAGAGGAACCCTTGCGGGGGAGGTGAAGATGTACTCGTACTCCTCCACGACATTTTCCATCTATAGTTGTCGTGCAGAGGGGCCCTGTCTGGAGGTCGTGGCCACCATCTTCTTCTTTCTTTGAGGGCGTATCATCAGGAAAACAAATTTCCCAGTTTTGGAAATGAGCTTACTGTATTGTTTTGCAGTAATCAAAGAGATGGCAGTAGGTGGTGCTACCTCTGATATCATGTACAACTTAGTTCACAAAGTAGCAATAACAACACAGGGCCTCGATTCATACATAGCATGTTGCTCCCACAGGTATGGTTGTCCTAGTAATACATCACAAACTTCAAGGGGAGCAATGTCACACAATACCTCATCCGTGAAGGGCTTGATGTTGTATGGAAGGCGACACTGCTGGCTCACACGAAGATCCCGTCCTTGGTGAAGCCACCCAATGGTGTATGGTTGTGGATGTGTTGTGGTTGGTAAGCCCAGCCGCTTCATGACCTCTGCAGAAATGAGGTTCTTTTAGCTCCCACTATCGATAATGAATTGTAGCGGGGAGCCCTTTACCCACATCTGGGAGTGGAAGAGATGCTCCTCCTCTTCGGGATCTTCGGGTTCCTCCTTCTGGATCTTTGTAGTGGCAACGGTGGCATTGGGCTCTGCATTGATAATCTGCTTCCATTTTTCATTCCCCTTGTCGGGTCATGACTCAGAGTTGGAACCTGCATCCGATTCTGAAACCTTTAGCTTAGCGACTAGTGACTGCTTGGCCCGACACTCACTTGTGTTGTGAGTGGAACTCTTATGGAACTCACACCACTTTCCCGGTCACTTTTTGGCTTCACGGCACTGTTCTTTACTTGCAACTTTGGCAGGTTGTCTTGGGCTGCCCTGCCTTGGCTTTGTCCTTTTCTATACGGTTTTGGGGCACCTTTCCCTTGATTCGGATTCGAAGATCCAAAGTCTCGCTTCTTCTGTTTAAACTTTTGCTCGACCCTGATGGCATATTGGTATGCAGTGCCGAGCGAGGAGATGTTCAGGAATTCTATTTCTTCCTGGATGTACTTGTGTAGGTAGTTGTGGTATTTGAGTACCAAATGCTTCTACGAATCCTCGATACCCAACTTTGTGCGAAGGGTATGGAAAATATTGGTGAACTCCGGCACGTCTTGGTTCCTTCCCTGCCGCAGCATGGTCCACTTTATGTATTGATCCTCATAGCTTCCGACAGGGTAGAACTACTCCTTGATGACATCCCGGAATGAATTCCAAGTGGGTGCAACCGAAAATAGTGAGCCTATAATTTCATCCTTATGCTCGCAGTAGGTTTCCCACCAGTCCTTGACGTGGGGGGCTGCTTTGAGAAGAGCGAAAATAATCTTTTCCCGACTGGAAAAACCATGAACAGAAAAATAACCCTCTAGCAGATTTAACCATTTATTGATGGCATCTGTGTCTATCGGACCCTCGAATATGGGGATTTCAAAATTAACTTGTACCTTAAATGGTGTGGCATTTCCAGAGTAGCTGTTGGAAGCCGATGCGTCGCCCCTGGGTAGCCCCTGAAGGATCTGGGAAAATTTGTCCATCATCGCGCTCCTTTGTCACTCAAGGGCTTCTTCAAGCAAGATTTTGATAGGATCTGATACCCCCTCGGCTTTCTTTACATCTGCCATGGGAGGCCGTCGGGATTTCCGAGGCTAGTCTTGCAAAGGTTCAACCAGTTCAAGCCCTAACTCCTTATATCCCGACCTCGTTGGGGACATGAAAAGAAAAATAGAGAAAAAATCAGACCGCTCTTATACCACTGATCCAGATTTAAACAGGAACGCAAAAAATACAAAGATAACCATATACACAAAGATGCAGTGGAAATAATACTTTATTTCATTAATGTAAAATACTGAAATATGCTTACAAACAGAAATGGAAATAAACTAGCTAGGGCAATGGTAGCTTATCTCTGAGAAGAGATGTGGCACCTACATGCCTCCGAACTGTGTTACAATGAGGCTCGAAGGCCTATTTATTGTTGAGAAACAATGGAAAACCCTAAACATCCAAAAACCTAACCCTAGAAGATGAAACGCCAAACTATCGACCCCGTTTGGGTAAATTGGTACATCAACTTCTCGGGGTCATAACTTTGGCATACGATCTTTGTTTGACGCACACAGTATCTCGTTTGAAAGATCTATCCAAGAACTACAACTTTCGAAAGAGAAATGTCAATCCATGGACCCATGTTTCTCCCAGTTTTCCCAAAAAACATCGTTTAGGGCCTCAAAACGGCTCCGGAAGTTCAGGACCCAAAAAACTGCTAAAAATAGTAAATTGTGCTACAATTAAGGAAACTAAAAGCTGAAAGAAAAAGTAGTGGGGATCCAAGTGGACTTGGCAGGTGGCCACCAATATCCACCTGGATCATTCCTTACCCCTTAAGAAGCAATGGTCCCCATTGCGTTGAGTTCCTCCATGAGATGGGGAAAATTCTGCTGAACTTGGTCCCTGGTGAGCCACTTGCCCTGGTGAAGGAGTTGGCCTGCTTTGAAAACTCGATACAATTGGATATTATTCTGGTGAGTTTGTTTGATTTGTGTGTCCATGATCCGATCAGTTGCAGCTTATTCCATGCAATCTGGATTTAACTCTATGGGTTTGAGTTGTTATGCAATGTCAGATGTATCTAGTAATGGTGGAAAGTATGGCCGAAGGCGGTCCACATTGAAAACTGGGTGCAGGCCAAGGAATGGGGGAATGATGAGCTCAAATGTATTATCTCCCATAGCCTTGGTAATGGTGTAAGGACCATATCGAAGTGGTCTGAGCTTCCAATAGGCTCCGGTAAGGCGTTCCTTTTGCAAATGCAACCAGACTTTGTTGCCCACCTGAAACTTGTGTGGCACCAGTTGTTGATCATGTCACTGCTTGTACTTGGCATTTGATTTCTCTAGAATGTCATGGACTTGCTGGCGAATATTTTGGATGTGCTCAATGAAGTTTTTGGCCTTATCTGTTTTGGACTGGACATGAGCCGAATCTGTGTGAGTAGCTGCAACTGGCATGGCCACATCAATGGGACATAGTGGTTGGAATCCCAAGCCCACCTAAAAAGGGTTGTGGCCAGTTGAGCTGTGGAGAGCCCAGTTGTAGCTGTGTTGAACATAGGGGAGGCTCTCATCCCATGTGTGTGGATGCTTTGAGTTGTACATGTGCAGAATGTGTAAGATCATCCTGTTGACAACCTTTGTCTGGCCATCAGACTGAGGATGGAAGGTTGTGGACTTAGTGAGTTTGGTGTCGAGCATCGACCAGAGACTAGACCAAAATGTACTAAGGAACCTGCTATCTCGATCTAAGATGATAGACTGTGGGATCCCAAAGTATACCCACACTCGTTTAAAGAAGAGTTTAGCAGTGGCTTCTGCTGTGATATTCTTCTTGCAGGCGGCCATAATGGCCATCTTCGAGAACTTGTCGACGACCACAAAAACACAGTCATTTCCATGCTTAGTGGAAGGAAGACCTGACATGTAATCCATGGAGATGGATTCCCAAGGTCAACTAGGGGTAGGCAGCGGGGTATAGAGGCCTTTCTTCTTGATGGTCAGTTTGGCAATGGCGTAGGCAGTGCATGATCTGATGTAATTCCCGATATCGTGTCGAAGATTCGGCCAATAGAAATACTTCTGCAGTACTGCCACCATTTTCTCGACCCCGAACTGTCCAACAGCCCGACTATAGTGTGCTTTCCAAATCATCTTGGCACGCTCGCTTGAAGGAACACAAAGGTGACCTAGGTGGCATAACAAGGCATCCTGGAGGTGAAAATTTGGAACATGCTAACCCTCCAAGAGTGTCTTGTATGTGTGGCCGAATTCTGGGTTGCTTTTGTAGAGAAGTGGCCAATCAGAAGTCTCGTGCCCACAAGAGTTTAGCACAGTGGTTAACACCATGATCTGTGGTCGACTAAGGCAATCTGCAACATTATTGGTGCTACCTTTCTTATGCTTGATATTCAAATGGAACTGTTGAAGGTATGTGGACCACTTCTGATGGCGATCATTCTGCAATTTGGTGATCATTCTAAAGCCACCCAATGGTGTACGGTTGTGGATGTGTTGTGGTCGGTAAGCCCAGCCGCTTCACAACCTCTGGTGAAATGAGGTTCTTTTGGCTCCCGTTGTCGACAATGAATTGTAGCAAGGAGCCCTTTACCCACATCTGGGAGTGGAAGAGACACTCCTCCTCTTCGGGATCTTCGGGTTCCTCCTTCTGGATCTTCGTGGTGGCAACGGTGGCGTTGGGCTCTACATCGATAATCTACTTCCATTTGTCATTCCCCTTGTCAAGTTCTGACTCAGAGTCGGAACTTGCATCCGATTCTGAAACCTTTAGCTCAGCCACCAATGACTGCTTGGCCCGACACTCACTTGTGTTGTTAGTGGAGCTCTTATGGAACTCACACTACTTTCCCATGTCCTTTTTCGGCTTTGCGGTGTTGTTCTTTGCTTGCAGCTTTGGCGGGTTGTATTGGGCTACCCTGCCTTGGCTTTTTCATTTGTTTTGTGGTTTGGGGGCACCTTTCCCTTCCATCGGATTCATAGATCCAAAGTCTCACTTCTTCTGTTTAAACTTTTTCTCGACCCTAACGGCATATCGGTATGCAGTGTTGAGTGAGGAGATGTTCAGGAATTCTATTTCTTCCTAGATGTACTTGTGCAGACAGCCGTGGTATTTGAGTACCAAATGCTGCTCTGAATCCTTTATACCCAACTTTGTGCGAAGGGTATGGAAAATATTGGTGAACTCTGGCACGTCTTGGTCCCTTCCCTGCCACAACGTGGTCCACTTTATGTATTGATCCTCATACCTTCTGCCAGGGTAGTACTGCTCCTTAATGGCATCCCGAAATGAATTCCAGAGTAGCTGTTGGAAGCCGATGCGTCGCCCCTGGGTAGCCCCTAAAGAATCTGGGCAAAGTTGTCCATCATCGTGCTCCTTTGTCGCTTGAGGGCTTCTTCGAGTAAGATTTTGATAGGATCTCCTACCCCCTCATCTTTCTTTACATCCCCCATGGGAGGCCGTCAAGATTTACAAGGCTAGTCTTGCAAAGGTTCGACCACTTCAAGCCCTAACTCCTTATATCCCAACCTCGTTGGGGACATGCAAAGAAAAACAGAGGAAAAATCAGACCGCTTTGATACCACTGATCCGGATTTAAACAAGAACGCAACAAAATACAAAGATAACCATATACACAAAGATGCAATGGAAATAATACTTTATTTCATTAATGTAAAATACTGAAATATTCTTACAAACAGAAATGGAAATAAACCAGCTAGGGCGATGGTAGCTTATCTCTGAGAAGAGATGTGGCAGCTACATGCCTCTGAAATATGTCACAATGAGGTTCGAAGGCCTATTTATTTTTGAGAAATAATGGAAAACCCTAAACATCCAAAAACCTAACCCTAGAAGATGAAACACCAAACTATGGGTCCCGTTTGGGTAAATTGGTACATCAACTTCCCGGGGTCGTAATTTTGGCATACGATCTCTGTTTGACACGCACAGTATCTCGTTAGAAAGATCTATCTGAGAACTACAAATTTGAGAAAAGAAACATCACTCAATGGACCCATGTTGCTCCCAATTTTCCCAAAAAACATCGTTTAGGGCCTCAAAACGGCTCCAGAAGTTCAGGACCCGAAACTCACTCTGACCAATCACCACCATTAGATCATTTTCGCCAGATCTAATGGCTATTGCGCATATTGCTCGGGCAACAAGAAAGAGGGATACTCGCCCGATAAAGCAGTTTCCTCTCTCTCCTCCACTGCTACGTGGCGCCCGATGAATGGAATCGGGCAGGATTCGACCTTTACCACTTACCGCCCAATGATTGTCCGATATAAACCATATTCCTCTCCTGCCACGACTTCAAGCCTCCGGCGATTGATCTCCTCCGCCCATTCCTTCCGATCCAACGGCCCCCGTACCCCACTTCCCACCAGTCACCCGGGGAGGAAATTTGTTGGCTTTGTCAGTGTTTTTGACAGTCAGACAATTGAACTGAAATAATAGAATGCATGGCTGAAAGGGAAAAAAACAACAACACGATGCAACTGAACCAACAAAAATGATCATGGAACGCACTGGCACGAGTGAACCACCTGACAGTGCGGTGAAATTACCAGAATTTGATTACCGTGTTTGTTAGAAACAGAGCTCTCTGAGCTCATGTTTGTCTAGTTATGGCATCAAGTGGTTAGAAGACAGAGGGGATAGATTAAGACATATCAAGCCTCAGAGAGTTCGAGAGTATTGTAAAAAGCCTATAAATGGCTGAAAGTTGGAAGTAATAGAGGTTCAACTTTTGGAGACTGTGGATACTCTGTTCCTCCTAGCCACTCATCTTCATTCCAGTAATACAAGCTTCTTTTGCTGTTACATGTTCAATCGCCATCTTCTTCTCTGTTCTAAGCTTGCACTTGAATAGGTTATTCATGTTTTCTTCTATGTCGAATGCTAGATAACTGTCATCTTATCTCTGCGTTGATAAATTAGATTTGTAAGCTTCATTTACTTTCTGTAGCTAGCCATTCATATGTGTTTATGTATGTATCTACTGGTACAGTCAGGATTCTCCATCTATTCATTGAATCTATAAACTATTGACCATTAGTGGTTGAAAGCCTTGTCAAGCTGAGGGTGTTCATGCATGTCTTGAGTGAAAACAGAGTTGAAATAGTCGTCTGACTTGATCCAAACTCCAATCCATTCCAATAGTTCAGAGAACGATATTGAAGATTTATATGTTTCCAGGCATCTCCGAGCTACAACCTGGGAGATTTTCCTAGAGTGCTAACAGGACCAACCCCTATAACCAATCAAATCAATTCTCCATGATAAGTGAATTTTGCATCTAATCACAAAAGGCTAAGTAACCACGTGATACAAATACACATAAAAACATGAAGAAAAATCCATAAATTCGTAAAAACAATTCAAATCATCTAAAAAAAATTACATAAAAATTCATCCGGAAGTGGCATCAATGTTACAAATTCAATCACACGACCAATGGATAGGTTTGTTGTTCAAAGGAGAGATATCAATTCAAGGAAAAACACATAGGAATGAACAGAGTGATCTTATAGCAGGATTTCAAATTCATTTCTTTGTTTTTCCTTGGTAGTGATTATACACATTTTTATGGAACTTACCAATAGAATTACAATTCATGCTGAAACAGTTTAAAAGGTTAACAACAAATATATGCTCGAAAAGTTAACAGTAATTTTGAGCTAGTTATTTAGTCAACTCAAGAAAATTGAGGTAAAAAGGGATAGCTGTTGACAGCTATTTGTTTCATGAGACCTTATTTTGATGCAACTTAGGATGAGATGATTCGGTCCTCTTAAAGATTGGCCTTGTACAATAGAAAATCTTTTTTGTTGCTTGACAAACATTTTCATTGTTTTAGGAAATTTGAGAGTTCCATTTTGGGGGCTATAATTCCAGTAGTAAAGACAACAATAATATTGCATTCACCATTTTTTCTTCTCAGAAGGACATCCAAATATTCATTTGTGCAGTGAGTTCTATGTTTTTTTTTTTTTTTACAAAATCGGTTGCTTGTTATATTCAAAAAAGTTGGAGGAGTCTAAGCTCCGATTTTACAATAGATGGAATTACAGTAGTAGCTTGTTTTTTAATTTCATTGTGGCAGTACACATGAGTACCTTTACTGCTTACTTGTAAGGTCCTAGAACAAGTATAGATTCTTATGAATTGGGACAACAGAAGACTGGTTTTGCTATACATTTAGAAAATAGTGTTAGATCTGATGAGTCAGTCAATGGAGGCCTCTGGTTGGCTGTAAAAAATCACGAGTTCTGCTGAAGAGTACATTTAGACAGAGATTGTTGCAGAAGGAGGTTTGATCAGACTCCTTGAAAATAGAGGCGCAGTTCCTTGGAGAGTGGAATTTTGGCGCTGTCATATGGATCAAGGGATGAATTGGAACAGGCTCGCTTGATTGAATAAGAGGCTTCCTTTTTCCCGTGAGCTGGCATGGCTAGCTCTCTTGTCCGCTTCCTAGTTGTTGGATCGAAGGACATGATAAAATTGGCACTCCAAGTTCTGAGACAACATATTTTTACAGCGGCTTATGATTTGATGGAGGAAGAGATTGGAAGCTTGTCTGTTGCTATTCATTAAGCTGACTATTATAGCCGAATCGCCGAAGACGAGGGCTTTGTTGATCCCTTGGTTCTGAAGCTGCAAGAGGCCTTGGAACAGACCCAGAGCTTCAGCTCGATTGTTACTTAGTCTTCCCAGACCCCATTCAAAGGAGGACACCGTTGCACCTGAAGGTTCCAGAATGATGCCCCCTGCGCCAGCAACTCCCGGGTTTGATTTGGAAGCTCCGACAAAAAATAAGGAATGAGTATTATTTGAGAGAAGCCATTTATCGAAATCATCTTTTGTGAGGCGGATTTTCCATTCTAGGTTGCCTGATTTGCCATTGAACTTACGGATCTTTGTTGCTGATATGGTGCTGGACCTGTCTATCAGATTCCAAATAAAGTTTCGCTCCTCTGTCCATAAACTGATCGGATCGATTCTCTTTGTTAGATTGACTGCTATAGTTTCCGATGCTAGACTAGTAGCTTTAAGGATTATGTGCCTGGTTGTAGTAGCTTTGTCTCGGAAGATCAAACTGTTTCCGGCGATCCAGATGCGCCACAGAAGAACAAACGGAATGGCGTTCCAAACACTTTTAGCTGGGTTTTGGTTCATTGAGTGCCAAGGATAGCTTCTTCTCCAGTTGTTCAAGGTTTCGACAATAGAATGATGGGGATTCCAAATGGAGGGGGCAGAAGGTGCGATATTGTTCCAGCAAGAGGCAGCAAAGGGACAAGATATAAATAAATGCTGTAAGGTTTCCTCCGCCGCTTGATAGTTGGGGCACCTGGAGGGTACGAAGATGCCTCTCTTCCCGAGGTTCTCTACAGTTAAAATTTTCCCATGGAGAAGAGTCCACAAAAAAAAATTGATCTTTGGAATTGCCTCAGCTCTTTTTAGAATCTTCCTCTGGGCCTAGACTGCAGTGGGGAATTCCTTGCTGCTCAGGTAGCTATAACCTGCTTTGATGGAGTAGTTTGTTCCTGAAGGGTCCTAGTGATACTCGTCCTTTGCGCCTTTGATGGTGGGTGCTATACTGTGTAGACTGCTACAGAGAGAGCCAAAGTTACCTTTGAGATGATGAGGTATGGGTGGGAATTCCCATTGAACCCAGGCATTAGTTGAATCATTCCATTGAGAGATTTGACTCAGTTTGGATATGCCTTTGCTATGGAGATAACGAAGAATAGGATCAATATCTGGAGGGTTGTTTATGGGAGGATTCCCCATGATTTTGTCTGAGCCTATATTCACCGTTTCACCTCCTTTTGGCACTTTAGAGACATTTTGCGCCATGAAGACTATGGCTTTTTTACAGAATTTCCATATCTTTGTACAGTGTCTATCAGGGATTTCAGCATTGAGAATTTGTGATCTTGGCTGGTTAAGATATTTTGATTCTAGGACATTTTTCCACCATGCATCTCCGAGGATGCATTGATAACGGGCAAGGTGAAGCTTCCCTGCAGCTAGGGAACTTTCTCTATCCTATGGTTTAAGGTTCAAGGGGGAATTTCTAACACTTACAATATGTTTAGCACTTAAATATGATGACCCTATAATCACAACTGAAAGTTTGCCTTTACCTTCAAGACACCCAAGAGAGACATTAACATGACACAATAAGATATAGGTGCAAAGTAAAATTTGGCAAATCCCGCAAGTAACCTGTTTGGAGTAACATTGAAACAACCTCAACATAGTATGACATCTGAGTTCCAAATTGCAGACAAAATGATGCCTTAGGAAAAGATCAAACTATTGTTTCATAGATATAAAGACTATTTTGTCTGGATTATATATTTTCCCTTCTTATAAATTTAAAGATTCGAGTTATATACTTGAAAAATGCACCACAACCCAAACGCATTTTTTATTGTATATTGATGGTTCATTCTCCCAAAAGAAAGACATGTTGATAGATAACTCTGCCCCTATTTTGATAGTTGCAAGAATGAATTAATAATAAATTTTCCAAACAATACAACATCAGCGGAGAAATATCTACATCCTACCTTTTAAACGAGATATGAAAATCAATCTATACCATTCTTTCAAGCAAAAACCTTATGAATAGTGCAATCAACTATTCAGTTACTCAATAATAAAAATTGACATTATGATATTTTGTAATTAGGTCAGAGAAATTACAAAATATAAACTCTGTCAAAAGTAACGAGTTTCGAATCTAGATCATAAGTAAGACTTATTTAGGAACCTTCTTCTTTCCTGGTATTGAAACCCTCTTCCCTTTTAATGTCCACCAATTGTTTTTAGTGCGTTGTCCTCTACAGGGCAAACCTGCAACACGACGCCTTCCTTTGTAGCACTGGAATTCTATCAATCTCCTGATAACAAGGTTGGTAAACTGTCTCTGCAATTTAACAAAGTGGGCCATGATCAGGAACAACAAGGGATTTTATTTCAAGCCTTGCTTGTTATGTAGTTGAGGTCCTAGTTATAGTATTCTATGTAGTGATCTAGGGAAGTGGTTTAAATCCATAAAAATTGAATAAAGACCACCTAGTGTGGAAACGTTACCAAACCACTACTGACCAAACCTGCATAGGAATTGAGACAGTAAGTGGTGTTTGGACCTGTTATCCCTGAGGTGCACTGTTATTATTTTAACAGAAATGTCCCCTGTTTTAGCTCCGATGGTCCGCGTCTCCTCTTGCTCCGCTTTGGCCATAAGCCGGACTTCAAAAATTATACAACCGCGCTCATAAATATCGGCGGGTCCCCTCTCGGTTCATCTCCTTTCCGTTACGCTCTCCATTCTCCGATCCCCACCGTCGATCTTCCCACTGATCTGACGGTCCACACTTCATCCGACTAATGATTTATGCTCATTCGCTCTGACCAATCACCACCATTAGATAATTTCCGCAAGATCTAACGACTATCGTGCATATCACTCGGGAAACAAGAGAGAGGGATACCCGCCCGATAAAGCGGTTTCCTCTCTCTCCTCCTGATCTGGATTTAAACAGGAACGCAACGAAATACAGAGATAACCATATACACAAAGATGCAGCAGAGATAATACTTTATTTCATTAATGTAAAATACTAAAATATGCTTACAAACAGAAATGGAAATAAACCAGCTAGGGCGACGGTAGTTTATCTCTGAGAAGAGATGTGGCGCCTACATGCCTCTAAACTGTGTTACAATTAGGCTCGAAGGCCTATTTATTGTTGAGAAACAATGGAAAACCCTAAATATCCAGAAACCTAACCCTAGAAGATGAAACGCCAAACGGTGGACCCTGTTTGGGTAAATTGGTACATCAACTTCCCAGGGTCGTAACTTTGGCATACGATCTCCGTTTGACGTGCACAGTATCTCGTTAGAAAGATCTATCTGAGAAATACAACTTTGAGAAGAGCAACATCAATCCATGGACCCATGTTGCTCCCAGTTTTCCCAAAAAATGTCATTTAGGGCCTCAAAACAGCTCCGGAAGTTCAGGACCCAAAAAACTGCTAAAAATAGTAAATTGTGCTATAATTAAGGAAACTGAAAGCTGAAAAAAACAATGGTGGGGGTCCAAGTGGACTTGGAAGGTGGCCACCAATATCCACCTGGATCATTCCTCCCCCCTTAAGAAGCAATGGTCCCCATTGCGTTGAGTTCCTCCATGAGATGAGGAAACATCTGTTGAACTTGGTCCCTGGTGAGCCACTTGCCCTGGTGAAGGAGTTGGCTTGCTTTGACAACTAGATACAATTGGATATTCTGTTGGCGAGTGTGCTTGATCTGGTGTCCATGATCTGATCAGTTGCAGCTCGTTCCATGCAATCTGGATTTAACTCTGTTGGTGTGAGCTGTTCTGCAATGTCGGATGTGTCTAGTAATGGTGGAAGGTATGGCCGAAGGCGATGTACATTGAACACTGGGTGCAGGCCAAGGAATGGGGGAATGCTAAGCTCAAATTCCTTGTCTCCCACAGCCTTGGTAATAGTGTAAGGACCATATCTGAGTGGTTTGAGTTTCCAATAGGCTCCGGTAAGGCGTTCCTTTTGCAAATGCAACCAGACTTTGTCGCCCACCTGAAACTTGTGTGGCACCCGATGTTGATCATGTCGCTGCTTGTGATCTGAAAATGGAATGTACTTTTTTAAGGGTGCAAGGTATCCATTTCCAATAATTTCAACTGTGAGCTAGACACTCCAAATGACCTCTAAAAATGTATAAACTTCTTATTTCTTATACAGAGATAGACTGTAGGGGCATTCACCGAACATGTCACCTCTAAAAAGAGGATGAGTTCCAGAGGCTACCTGGCCCTCTACAGGCTCTTCCTAAAGAAATAACAAAGTAAACACTTAGAAGTCTTTGACATACACATACTTGAAGTTTAAGGTCTTGCGGAATAAGACAAGTAACTTTCTGCAGCTGAACAGGTGATTAGGTGTGTATGCAAGTTATATTTATTTGTTGTTTAATACTTTATATCAGTTTTGTTTAGCATATCATCTTCAGCAAATAAAGACATAAAAACGATAAAGCAGTTCACCCCCCCCCCCCTCTGGGCTACATCTGCTGGACCAAACCTCTCCAACTAGGCTTGTCCTCTTGTATTAAAATTGCTACAAAGGCTAATACAAGAATATGGGTGTATCAAAGGAAAGATCTGACTGTAAATACAGAATCAGAAGATAGGAATTAGCCAAACATGCTCTTTCCCAAACACTAAACAGTGAATTTGGTACCTTATACAGTACTTTCCCCAATTGGCCCTAGTGGCCCTTTAAACTTGCATGGAGAATTTCCAGGTGAAGATGACCTCAATTGGTTTTTAAACCTATGCCATTAGACTCAAGAGGTCAAAAATAGCAAACATAGGCTTTTGACTCACCAAAAACGGATGAACAGAGCCCCCAAACAGCTCAATCCCTGAAATGGCCCTAGTGGCCCTAAAAGCTTCCCTGAAGCTAAACAGTGAGAAGAATGTCTCAAAAGGAAAAACGAGCTGTAGAAATGGATTTAGAATGCTGAAAACCTTTAGGAATGACCTTCGTTCCACATTCAATGGCTGCACAATTCCCAATGCAGCTCCTAAACTGATTTGGCCCTAGTGGCTCCTGGAACTTCCACGAAGCAGAAACACCTACAAATGACCTCAGATGGCTGTGAAACCTATGCCAATGGCTTCAGAAGGTCCAAAATACCCAAAATAAAAAAGAACTTCGTCCAAAACGGACTTTCCTAGCCAAAGTTATGGCCATTTACTCCCAACTGCCAGCTTGGCCTAAAAAAACTCCAGTTAACTTTAGTTACGGCAAGATAAGCCCGCCAAATGTGGAGCGACCGCCAAATTTGGCGCGCTCCAACAAATATTCCGCCATGCTAACTGAAGTTACAATAAATGTTTATGAACGTTGGGCGGTTAACCTCGGATTTTGTGCTCGGCTGTTAGGGGGTCTCGGCCCTTGGTTTTGTGCCACGGTCACGTGTATGGGGGCTGGCCCTTAGGGGCTGGCCCCCTTCATTCCACGCCGAAACCATTTTCAAATTTAAATAAGGTTTGTTTTGCATTCCTTTCATGTTCTGCTGTTGTGGCCCAATGGTAAGGCATGGGGTTGTTATGAACCAGGTCGGAGGTTCAAACCTCTTTGCCTCCACCCCAATTTTAATATGCACCATATAACTTTGCTGACGTCAACCAAGGCCACGTGGCAGCCTCTGAGCCTGCCACGTGGCAGCCTCTGATTCACTGGCCAAAAGGAATATTCCCTGGAATATTCTAAGGAATATTCTATGGAATATTCTTTTTTTAAATTTTATTTTTTTTAAATTCCAAAAACTAAGGGTTATTGGGCAAATTTTGTTTTTGGCATAACTTTCTCATACGGCGACCGTTTTCGAACTTTTTGCGGCGCCGGAATCAGGAAGATGAGCTTTATCCAGTCGTTCAGGTTGCAATCAATTCTGAGCACTTTCATTTTTGACCATTTTACGACACTTGGTCCTGAGCTCCTGATCAGCTTGTACTGGGCATTTGATTTCTCCAGAATGTCATGGACGTACTGGTGGATATGTTGGATGTGCTCAATGAAGTTGTTGGCCTTATCTATTTCGGACTGGACATGAGATGAATCTGCATGAGTAGCTGCAACTGGCATGGCCACATCAATGGGACATAGTGGCTAGAATCCCAAGCCCACCTAAAAAGGGTTGTGGCCAGTCAAGTTGTGGAGAGCCTAGTTGTAGTTGTGTTGAACATATGGAAGGCTCTCATCCCATGTGTGTGGATGCTTTGAGTTGTACATGTGCAGAATGTGTAAGATCATCCTGTTGACAACCTCTGTCTGGCCATCAGTTTGAGGATGGAAGGCTGTGGACTTAGTGAGTTTGGTGTCGAGCATCGACCAGAGACTGGACCAAAATGCAGTAAGGAACCTGCTGTCTCGATCTGAGATGATAGACTGTGGGATCCCAAAGTGTACCCACACTCGTTCAAAGAAGAGTTTAGCAGTGGCTTCTGCTGTGATATTATTCTTGCAGGTGGCCATAATGGCCATCTTCGAGAACTTGTCGACGACCACAAAAACACAGTTGTTTCCATGCTTAGTGGAAGGAAGACCTGACATGTAATCCATGGAGATGGATTCCCAAGGTCAACTAGGGGTAGGCAGCGGGGTATAGACGCCTTGCTTCTTAATGGTCGGTTTGGCAATGGCATAGGCAGTGCATGATCTAATGTACTTCCCGACATCGTGTCGAAGATTCGGCCAATAGAAGTACTTCTGCAGTACTACCACCGTTTTCTCGACCCCGAAATGTCCAATAGCTCGACTATAGTGTGCTTCCCAAATCATCAAATCATCATGGCACGCTCGCTTGAAGGAACACAAAGGTGACCCAGGTGGCATAACAGGGCATCTTGGAGGTGAAAATTTGGAACATGCTAACCCTCCAAGAGTGTCTGGTATGTGTGGCCGAATTCTGGGTCGCTTTTGTAGAGAAGTGGCCAATCAGAAGTCTCGTGCCCACAAGAGTTGAGCACAGTGGTTAACGCCATGATCGGTGGTCAACTAAGGAAATCTACAAGATTATTGGTGCTACCTTTCTTATACTTGATATTCAAATGGAACTGTTGCAGGTATGTGGACCACTTCTGATGGCGATCATTCTGCAATTTCCCTTGGGTCTGTATGAACTGTAGGGGTCAGTAGTCTGTGTGGATGACCGTTTCCTTCCCCAAAATGTAATGCTTCCATTGTCAGAAAGCTTGCACAATGGAATACATCTCTTTGTCATAATTGGGATACTTCCACACTGTGTCTGAAAGTGTTTCACTATGATATTCCACTAGATTCCCGTGTTGAGTAAGGACTGCCCCAATAGCATAGTCAGTGGCATCTGTCTTGACCTCAAATGGTTGTTGCAAGTTTGGTAATGCGAGCACAGCTGCTGCATAGAGGCGATCTTTCAACTCTATGAATGCCCTCTCTTGAGATTCAAACCAAAAGAATTTTTCTTTCGCTCCTCCCTTGGTGACTTGACTCAAGGGCCAAGTGATATGAGAAATCCCAACACGAACCTGCGGTAGAAGTTGGCAAGACCTAGAAAGTTGTGAATCTCTGTCAGAGTGGTTGGAGATGGCCAATATCAAATGACTTGGATCTTGGATGGATCCACATGCACCCCCTGTTCATCAATAATGTATCCCAGATATTGAACCTGGGTAACGCAAAAAGTGCATTTCTCCAAATTGGCACATAACTTGTGTTGCCGCAGTGTTTGGAGAACCTGTCGAATGTGGTGGAGGTTCTCTTCCCAACTCTGGCTGAAGATCAGGATGTCATCCAAGTATACCACTACAAATGAGTTGGTGAATGGCCGCAAGATGTCATCAATTAGCCTCATGAAGGTCGCAGGAGCATTCGTCAATTCGAAAGGCATCACCAACCATTCGAACAGGTCCTCCTTGGCATTGAAGGCAGTCTTCCACACATCGGAGGGTTCGATTGGTACCTAGTGATATCTTGACTTCAAATCGATCTTGCTGAAATATTTTTCCCCCTTTAGTTGGTCCAGGAGGTCATCAATCCGTGGGATTGGGTAACTATTACGAACAGTGATCTTGTTCAGCACCTGATAGTCAATACAGAGTCTCCAAGTCCCATCCTTCTTTTGTACCAACACGATCGGGCTCCCACAGCGTGATGAACTTGGATGGATGTGGCCTTTCTGCAGTAGCTCCTGAATTTGCCTCTTGATTTCATCATTCTCCAGAATGGAGCACCGATAGATTGGTCCATTGGGCAGCGGCGCACTTAGGGTCGGATATATGGAGTTCTTAACCTGACAGTGCAGAGGAACCCTTGCGGGGGAGGTGAAGATGTACTCGTACTCCTCCACGACATTTTCCATCTATAGTTGTCGTGCAGAGGGGCCCTGTCTGGAGGTCGTGGCCACCATCTTCTTCTTTCTTTGAGGGCGTATCATCAGGAAAACAAATTTCCCAGTTTTGGAAATGAGCTTACTGTATTGTTTTGCAGTAATCAAAGAGATGGCAGTAGGTGGTGCTACCTCTGATATCATGTACAACTTAGTTCACAAAGTAGCAATAACAACACAGGGCCTCGATTCATACATAGCATGTTGCTCCCACAGGTATGGTTGTCCTAGTAATACATCACAAACTTCAAGGGGAGCAATGTCACACAATACCTCATCCGTGAAGGGCTTGATGTTGTATGGAAGGCGACACTGCTGGCTCACACGAAGATCCCGTCCTTGGTGAAGCCACCCAATGGTGTATGGTTGTGGATGTGTTGTGGTTGGTAAGCCCAGCCGCTTCATGACCTCTGCAGAAATGAGGTTCTTTTAGCTCCCACTATCGATAATGAATTGTAGCGGGGAGCCCTTTACCCACATCTGGGAGTGGAAGAGATGCTCCTCCTCTTCGGGATCTTCGGGTTCCTCCTTCTGGATCTTTGTAGTGGCAACGGTGGCATTGGGCTCTGCATTGATAATCTGCTTCCATTTTTCATTCCCCTTGTCGGGTCATGACTCAGAGTTGGAACCTGCATCCGATTCTGAAACCTTTAGCTTAGCGACTAGTGACTGCTTGGCCCGACACTCACTTGTGTTGTGAGTGGAACTCTTATGGAACTCACACCACTTTCCCGGTCACTTTTTGGCTTCACGGCACTGTTCTTTACTTGCAACTTTGGCAGGTTGTCTTGGGCTGCCCTGCCTTGGCTTTGTCCTTTTCTATACGGTTTTGGGGCACCTTTCCCTTGATTCGGATTCGAAGATCCAAAGTCTCGCTTCTTCTGTTTAAACTTTTGCTCGACCCTGATGGCATATTGGTATGCAGTGCCGAGCGAGGAGATGTTCAGGAATTCTATTTCTTCCTGGATGTACTTGTGTAGGTAGTTGTGGTATTTGAGTACCAAATGCTTCTACGAATCCTCGATACCCAACTTTGTGCGAAGGGTATGGAAAATATTGGTGAACTCCGGCACGTCTTGGTTCCTTCCCTGCCGCAGCATGGTCCACTTTATGTATTGATCCTCATAGCTTCCGACAGGGTAGAACTACTCCTTGATGACATCCCGGAATGAATTCCAAGTGGGTGCAACCGAAAATAGTGAGCCTATAATTTCATCCTTATGCTCGCAGTAGGTTTCCCACCAGTCCTTGACGTGGGGGGCTGCTTTGAGAAGAGCGAAAATAATCTTTTCCCGACTGGAAAAACCATGAACAGAAAAATAACCCTCTAGCAGATTTAACCATTTATTGATGGCATCTGTGTCTATCGGACCCTCGAATATGGGGATTTCAAAATTAACTTGTACCTTAAATGGTGTGGCATTTCCAGAGTAGCTGTTGGAAGCCGATGCGTCGCCCCTGGGTAGCCCCTGAAGGATCTGGGAAAATTTGTCCATCATCGCGCTCCTTTGTCACTCAAGGGCTTCTTCAAGCAAGATTTTGATAGGATCTGATACCCCCTCGGCTTTCTTTACATCTGCCATGGGAGGCCGTCGGGATTTCCGAGGCTAGTCTTGCAAAGGTTCAACCAGTTCAAGCCCTAACTCCTTATATCCCGACCTCGTTGGGGACATGAAAAGAAAAATAGAGAAAAAATCAGACCGCTCTTATACCACTGATCCAGATTTAAACAGGAACGCAAAAAATACAAAGATAACCATATACACAAAGATGCAGTGGAAATAATACTTTATTTCATTAATGTAAAATACTGAAATATGCTTACAAACAGAAATGGAAATAAACTAGCTAGGGCAATGGTAGCTTATCTCTGAGAAGAGATGTGGCACCTACATGCCTCCGAACTGTGTTACAATGAGGCTCGAAGGCCTATTTATTGTTGAGAAACAATGGAAAACCCTAAACATCCAAAAACCTAACCCTAGAAGATGAAACGCCAAACTATCGACCCCGTTTGGGTAAATTGGTACATCAACTTCTCGGGGTCATAACTTTGGCATACGATCTTTGTTTGACGCACACAGTATCTCGTTTGAAAGATCTATCCAAGAACTACAACTTTCGAAAGAGAAATGTCAATCCATGGACCCATGTTTCTCCCAGTTTTCCCAAAAAACATCGTTTAGGGCCTCAAAACGGCTCCGGAAGTTCAGGACCCAAAAAACTGCTAAAAATAGTAAATTGTGCTACAATTAAGGAAACTAAAAGCTGAAAGAAAAAGTAGTGGGGATCCAAGTGGACTTGGCAGGTGGCCACCAATATCCACCTGGATCATTCCTTACCCCTTAAGAAGCAATGGTCCCCATTGCGTTGAGTTCCTCCATGAGATGGGGAAAATTCTGCTGAACTTGGTCCCTGGTGAGCCACTTGCCCTGGTGAAGGAGTTGGCCTGCTTTGAAAACTCGATACAATTGGATATTATTCTGGTGAGTTTGTTTGATTTGTGTGTCCATGATCCGATCAGTTGCAGCTTATTCCATGCAATCTGGATTTAACTCTATGGGTCTGAGTTGTTATGCAATGTCAGATGTATCTAGTAATGGTGGAAAGTATGGCCGAAGGCGGTCCACATTGAAAACTGGGTGCAGGCCAAGGAATGGGGGAATGATGAGCTCAAATGTATTATCTCCCATAGCCTTGGTAATGGTGTAAGGACCATATCGAAGTGGTCTGAGCTTCCAATAGGCTCCGGTAAGGCGTTCCTTTTGCAAATGCAACCAGACTTTGTTGCCCACCTGAAACTTGTGTGGCACCAGTTGTTGATCATGTCACTGCTTGTACTTGGCATTTGATTTCTCTAGAATGTCATGGACTTGCTGGCGAATATTTTGGATGTGCTCAATGAAGTTTTTGGCCTTATCTGTTTTGGACTGGACATGAGCCGAATCTGTGTGAGTAGCTGCAACTGGCATGGCCACATCAATGGGACATAGTGGTTGGAATCCCAAGCCCACCTAAAAAGGGTTGTGGCCAGTTGAGCTGTGGAGAGCCCAGTTGTAGCTATGTTGAACATAGGGGAGGCTCTCATCCCATGTGTGTGGATGCTTTGAGTTGTACATGTGCAGAATGTGTAAGATCATCCTGTTGACAACCTTTGTCTGGCCATCAGACTGAGGATGGAAGGTTGTGGACTTAGTGAGTTTGGTGTCGAGCATCGACCAGAGACTAGACCAAAATGTACTAAGGAACCTGCTATCTCGATCTAAGATGATAGACTGTGGGATCCCAAAGTATACCCACACTCGTTTAAAGAAGAGTTTAGCAGTGGCTTCTGCTGTGATATTCTTCTTGCAGGCGGCCATAATGGCCATCTTCGAGAACTTGTCGACGACCACAAAAACACAGTCATTTCCATGCTTAGTGGAAGGAAGACCTGACATGTAATCCATGGAGATGGATTCCCAAGGTCAACTAGGGGTAGGCAGCGGGGTATAGAGGCCTTGCTTCTTGATGGTCAGTTTGGCAATGGCGTAGGCAGTGCATGATCTGATGTAATTCCCGATATCATGTCGAAGATTCGGCCAATAGAAATACTTCTGCAGTACTGCCACCATTTTCTCGACCCCGAACTGTCCAACAGCCCGACTATAGTGTGCTTTCCAAATCATCTTGGCACGCTCGCTTGAAGGAACACAAAGGTGACCTAGGTGGCATAACAAGGCATCCTGGAGGTGAAAATTTGGAACATGCTAACCCTCCAAGAGTGTCTTGTATGTGTGGCCGAATTCTGGGTTGCTTTTGTAGAGAAGTGGCCAATCAGAAGTCTCGTGCCCACAAGAGTTTAGCACAGTGGTTAACACCATGATCTGTGGTCGACTAAGGCAATCTGCAACATTATTGGTGCTACCTTTCTTATGCTTGATATTCAAATGGAACTGTTGAAGGTATGTGGACCACTTCTGATGGCGATCATTCTGCAATTTGGTGATCATTCTAAAGCCACCCAATGGTGTACGGTTGTGGATGTGTTGTGGTCGGTAAGCCCAGCCGCTTCACAACCTCTGGTGAAATGAGGTTCTTTTGGCTCCCGTTGTCGACAATGAATTGTAGCAAGGAGCCCTTTACCCACATCTGGGAGTGGAAGAGACACTCCTCCTCTTCGGGATCTTCGGGTTCCTCCTTCTGGATCTTCGTGGTGGCAACGGTGGCGTTGGGCTCTACATCGATAATCTACTTCCATTTGTCATTCCCCTTGTCAAGTTCTGACTCAGAGTCGGAACTTGCATCCGATTCTGAAACCTTTAGCTCAGCCACCAATGACTGCTTGGCCCGACACTCACTTGTGTTGTTAGTGGAGCTCTTATGGAACTCACACTACTTTCCCATGTCCTTTTTCGGCTTTGCGGTGTTGTTCTTTGCTTGCAGCTTTGGCGGGTTGTATTGGGCTACCCTGCCTTGGCTTTTTCATTTGTTTTGTGGTTTGGGGGCACCTTTCCCTTCCATCGGATTCATAGATCCAAAGTCTCACTTCTTCTGTTTAAACTTTTTCTCGACCCTAACGGCATATCGGTATGCAGTGTTGAGTGAGGAGATGTTCAGGAATTCTATTTCTTCCTAGATGTACTTGTGCAGACAGCCGTGGTATTTGAGTACCAAATGCTGCTCTGAATCCTTTATACCCAACTTTGTGCGAAGGGTATGGAAAATATTGGTGAACTCTGGCACGTCTTGGTCCCTTCCCTGCCACAACGTGGTCCACTTTATGTATTGATCCTCATACCTTCTGCCAGGGTAGTACTGCTCCTTAATGGCATCCCGAAATGAATTCCAGAGTAGCTGTTGGAAGCCGATGCGTCGCCCCTGGGTAGCCCCTAAAGAATCTGGGCAAAGTTGTCCATCATCGTGCTCCTTTGTCGCTTGAGGGCTTCTTCGAGTAAGATTTTGATAGGATCTCCTACCCCCTCATCTTTCTTTACATCCCCCATGGGAGGCCGTCAAGATTTACAAGGCTAGTCTTGCAAAGGTTCGACCACTTCAAGCCCTAACTCCTTATATCCCAACCTCGTTGGGGACATGCAAAGAAAAACAGAGGAAAAATCAGACCGCTTTGATACCACTGATCCGGATTTAAACAAGAACGCAACAAAATACAAAGATAACCATATACACAAAGATGCAATGGAAATAATACTTTATTTCATTAATGTAAAATACTGAAATATTCTTACAAACAGAAATGGAAATAAACCAGCTAGGGCGATGGTAGCTTATCTCTGAGAAGAGATGTGGCAGCTACATGCCTCTGAAATATGTCACAATGAGGTTCGAAGGCCTATTTATTTTTGAGAAATAATGGAAAACCCTAAACATCCAAAAACCTAACCCTAGAAGATGAAACACCAAACTATGGGTCCCGTTTGGGTAAATTGGTACATCAACTTCCCGGGGTCGTAATTTTGGCATACGATCTCTGTTTGACACGCACAGTATCTCGTTAGAAAGATCTATCTGAGAACTACAAATTTGAGAAAAGAAACATCACTCAATGGACCCATGTTGCTCCCAATTTTCCCAAAAAACATCGTTTAGGGCCTCAAAACGGCTCCAGAAGTTCAGGACCCGAAAAACTGCTAAAAATAGTAAAGTGTGCTACAATTAAGGAAACTGAAAGCTGAAAGAAACAATGTTGGGGGTCCAAGTGGACTTGGCAAGTGGCCACCAATATCCGCCTGGATCACCTCCGCTGCTACATGGCGCCCGATGAATGAAATCGGGCGGGCTCCGACCTTTACCACTTATCGCCTGATGACTGTCCGACATAAACCATATTCCGCTCCCACCACGACTTCAAGCCTCCAACAATTGATCTCCTCCGCCCATTCCTTCCAATCCAATGGCCCCTATACCCCACTTCCCACTAGTCACCCATGGAGGAAATTTGTTGGCTTTGTCAATGTTTTTGACAGTCGGACAGTTGAACTGAAATAATAGAATGCATGGCCGAAAGGGAAAAAAACAACAGCACGATGCAGCCGAACCAACAAAAATGATCATGGAACACGCTGGCATGAGTGAACCACCTGACAGTGCGGTGAAATTACCATAATTTGATTACCGTGTTTGTTAGAAGCAGAGCTCTCTGAGCTCATGTTTGTCTAGTTATGACATCAAGTGGTTAGAAGACAGATGGGATAGATTAATGCATCTCGAGCCTAAGAGAGTTTGAGAGTATTGTAAAAAGGCTATAAATGGCTGAAAGTTGGAAGTAATAGAGGTTCAACTTTTGGAGACTGTGGATACTCTGTTCCTCCTAGCATCTCATATTCATTCCAGTAATACAAGCTTCTTTTGCTGTTACATGTTCAATCTCCATCTTCTTCTCTGTTATAAGCTTGCACTTGAATAGGTTATTCATGTTTTCTTCCATGTCGAATGCCAGATAACTGTCATCTTATCTCTGCGTTGATAAATTAGATTAGTAAGCTTCATTTACTTTTCTATGAGAAATTCTTCGATGTAAATCACATGATATTACATTTGTCAACGCATTTCGAACCAACCAGTGTGGTTCATCGTCAAGACAAGTTGAAGAATCAGATCTAGGTTGCATGTTAAATATTTTGATTATTCAACTTGTCCTAACAATGAACCACACTGGTTGGTTCGAAACACGTCGACAAATGTAATATCATGTGATTTACGCCAAAGAATTTCTCATAAACTTGATATGGATCACATAAGCCTCACTTCATTTACTTTCTGTAGCTAGCCATTCATATGTATTTCTGTATGTATCTGCTGGTACAGTCAGGATTCTCTATCTATTCATTGAATCTATAAGTTATGGAGCATTAGTGGTCGAAAGCCTTCTCAAGCTAAGTGTGTTCATGCATGTCTTGAGTGAAAACAGAGTTGAACCAGTCATCTGACTTGATCCAAACCCTAATCCATTCCAATAGTTCAGAGAATGATATTGAAGATTTATATGTTTCCAGGCATCTCCGAGCTACAACCTAGGAGAGTTGCCTAGAGTGCTAACGTAATTGGCGCCTTTGCCGGGGAGAGGAGACTAAAGCTCAGCTTCCCTGGGGGACAACACAGATCCAGCTTTGATGATAGACAAAGTCTGGATACTATTTGGGTTGTAGTCATCTATCTGGCGACTCTACTGGAGGACGAACCTCTTGGCGACTCCACACCATAGTTCTAGCTCAGTTTGTGAGGCATACTCAGAGAAATCCTCAGAAGCCATGAGCTGATCGAGTACCTGACCCTGAAAAAATAATCAAAGAAAGAAATGCGTTGCAGAAAGGAGCATCAAGTTCAAGTAGTTCTAAACAATATTCTATATCTCTTCAAGAAAATCCTGTAATAGAACAAATACATGTTGAGAGTATAGCATCTAATACTAGCAATGAAGAAAAAATCTCAGAGATTCATAGAGCTCCTTATTATTTAGGTTCTCCTTTCGTTGTAAGCCCAAAGGAAGTCTCTCCTCCTACCCATCATACTCCTTTAGTCCTATCAGTCACTCCTCAACCCTCTGTCATTCAGACTTCCAATACCCATATAGCCACCACAGCTACGGCAGCACCTACCAAAATGGAAAGAATCATAGCTGCTAGGTATGGACCTCTAGTACTGCCCACTCCTTTGAATGCCATGCCTACTGGAGAATATCATAAGTATATGCCTAAATTCACTGGGACTGAAGGCGTTACAGCTGAGGAACATCTTGAATCATTCTATAGCTATGTTGATAACCTAGACATTAGTGAAGATGATGTATGGATGAGAGTCTTTGTCAAAGTCTAGATGGAGAGGCTAGAAAATGGTTCAGAGAACTGACCCCAAGGTCTATAGTAGATATTGAGGCTTTAGATGATGCATTCCTAAAGCATTGGGGGGATAAGAAGGATCTACTCTACTACCACACCGAGTTTGGGAACTTAAAGAGGGAAAATGGTGAGTTGTTGTTTGATTTTAATTAGAGGTTTAACCAAATGTACAACAAGATACCAGCTGAAGTAAAACCCACCACTACCTCTACTAAACTCACCTATGTCAGTGCCTTTGATTCAGACTTCTGTCTACTGTTGAGGGAGAGATGATGTGCTACCTTGTCTGATATGAAGGACGCAGCCTTGGAAGTAGAATCAAACATCATGGTTGCAGAGAAGGTCAAGGGGAATGTTGATAGAAGGAGACAGAGGGGCGAATCTTCATAATCTTCAGATCCCAAGATAGATAAAATGACCAAGATGATAGAGTCATTAGCCTCTGAAATCTCCAAATTAAAGGTTGATAGCACCCTGGGAAAGGAAGAGTTCCTAATACCTTTGCTCCTAGAAATCCAAATCCATATAGAAGAGTTAATGAGCAGTTGCAGATTCTGCAAAGAAGCAAAGATGCCAATGAAGACCAAAGGGTGAAGACCCCTTTCCAAAATGTAGTTATGGAAGAAGAGCAGTTTGAAGAAGAAGATGAGATCCATTGTCTAGAAGACAAAGGCAATGCCTCCTTTTTGACCTTAGCTGCCTATGAAAAGTCATTATTCAATTACCAGATCAGCCAAGAGTGGGATGGTGGAGTTGTTCTACAAACTGATGATCAACACAGATATGATCTGAGGTTGAAGATGAATAATTCCAAGGAAACTCCTGTTTAGAGAGCTGACGTTCCTGTAATACAGCAAGCTAAAAAGTAGAAACGACTGGTAGTTGATCCCATCATCCTCAAAGCTCCAGCTCACGAGGTAAGAGGCCTTGACAAGTCTCCTTCTCCTTTCAATTTTGAATCAAAAATTTAGAAGCTAAGCATACCTATACCTATGATTGAACTAGTGAAGAATGAGTCCTTCAATAGATCTATCCTCGAGGCCCTTGAGCCTAAAGCCATCCAAGCCTCCACTGACTATGTAAATCTACAAGATGACAAACAAGCTGTTGTTCTCAGCTCAATGATTGAAAATTGTGATGACAACTCCCCATCATTCTATGTCTCTTTGACTATTCATGACAAAATCCTTCACAACTACCTTCTGGACATAGGAGCCAGCCATAATATAATGCCCAAGGCTATCATGGATGAGTTGGGTCTTGACATTACCAAGCCTTATCATGACCTGTTTTCTTTTGACTCTAGAAAAGTGAAATGTTTGGGATTAATCAAAGACCTAGCCATCACCTTGTCTTAGTTGCCCATGAAGAGCATGATGATGGATATTATGGTAGCAGATGTACCTCCCAAGTTTGGCATGTTTCTTTCTAGAGGTTGGATCAAGAGATTAGGTGGAACATTGAAAAATGATCTATCCTATGCTATTGTCCCAGTTTTTGGAGGTGAGAGTAGGAGATTATACAAAGAAGCTCAGTTGGCTTATATCATCACTGATGAAAGGAATCCCACTAATCATCCCATATATGTTGTCGACATTGATTTTGGAGCCTGTATTCTTTAGATTGAAGAATCCCAGTTGGCCTCCATGCAGCTTAGGAAACCGGTTTGCCAGATCACAAAGGAAGAAGTCCCACAAATTTGGGACATGTTCTCTTATGGAGCTTGCTCTAAGGAAGCTGCAGGGGTAGGTGTAGTCCTTGTGTCCCCCACATAAGAATGCATTTATTTATCTTTCAAGTTAACTTTTCAGGTCACAAATAACATAGCAAAGTACGAAGCCTTGATATTGGGCTTAAACGTTGCTAAAGAAATGGGCATCAAAGTTCTGAAGGTCTTTGGAGATGCAGACCTTATCATTCAACAGGTGAACAAAAATTTCCAAGTAAAACATCCAAGGCTGAAAGCATACAGAGATGAGGAATGGAAGCTCACAGGTTCTTTTAATAGTTTTAGCATTTCTTACATCGCTAAAATGAAGAACCATCTTGATGATTCCCTTGTTGTGTCTGCTAGCACGTTTATTCCTCCTTTGCCTCCTAAATTGACTTATGAAGTTCAGGTGAAATATGGACCATATTTGCCTGACAATGTCAAATACTGGAAAGTTTTTGAAGATGATGATGAAATTAATAGTTTTTTACAAGTCATTGATGAACTTTCTGAAATGCACATTGACCAAGAAAATGAAACCATTGAAGAATGCAACCAGTGCAAGCTAAAGGACGAGATTGGTCAAGATAGCATTGTTCAACTGCCTAGTAACCATATACCCAAAGGATTGGTGCCCCTAGAGAAGTTGTTTGATCATAATGATGTACCTTATAAGCCTACCAAAAAGGAAAATGAGTCTGTAGTTCATAGACATAATGTAGGGAGTCCAGCCCATCCAAAGTACATAAATCTGTCCACTCACTTGTCTTCTACCCAAAGTTCCGAGTATTGCACCCTGATGAAACAATTTGCTGATATTTTTTCTTGGGAGTACAGTGATCTTAAGACCTATGACACCAACATCATCCAACATAAGATTCCACTAGAGAAGAACACCATCCCTTTTAAGCAAAAATTAAGACCTATTAGCCCTCTCTTATTGCCTTTGATTGAAAAGGAAATCAAGAAGTTGTTGGATGCCAAGATCATAGTTCCCCCTAAGGTATTCAAAGTGGATAGCTAAAGTTGTGGTAGTAAGAAAGAAGAATTGATAAATCAGGCTTTGTGTTGACTTCAAGAATCTGAACAAATGCTCTAAAAAAGACAACTACCCCCTGCCTAAGATGGAACACTTGCTGCAAAAATTTTCAGGGGCTAGAGTCATGTCTTTCTTAGATGGATTTTCAGGTTACAATCAGATTGTTGTACATCCAGAAGATCAGAAAAAGACTTCCTTCACTACTCCTTGGGGCACTTTCATGTACTCCAAGATGCCTTTTGGACTGATGAATGTTGGGGCTACTCTTCAGAGGGCCATGGAATTTCTAAAGTGTAGACGGTTTGGAATTTATGTGAACCCAAAGAAGTCACAGTTTTCTCTAGAAGAAGGCAAACTTCTGGGACATATTGTTTCTGCTAAAGGTGTGAAGATCGATCCAACAAGATTTCAAGCAATTTAGACATTGTCCATCCCAAGGTCAAAAAGGGACATTCAATCTTTCCTGGGTAAGATTAACTTTGTCAGGAGGTTCATTCCAAACTTTGCAAAGCTAGTGAAGCACATCACTTCCATGCTGAAGAAAGGATCAGAAATAAAATGGACAGATGGTGCAAAAAGCTCTTTTGAGGCCATCAAACAAGCTATCATGGAAGCTCCCACTCTAATCAGCCCAGATTATACCAAGGAGTTTTATATCTTCTCTTTTGCCTCTTATGATACACTTGCAATAGTTCTATTGCAGAAAAATGATCAAGGTGTAGAGCACCCTGTGGCCTTTTTTAGCAAAACTCTAAGGGATGTTGAACTAAGGTATGACCTTATTGAAAAACAAGCTTATGCTCTCATAAAACCTTTAAAGGCATTTAGAATTTATATTCTACATTCCAAAGTGGTTTCGTATGTACCTTCAGCCTCAGTAAAAGATGTCCTAACTCAGCCAGATATTGATGGAAAGAGAGCTAAATGGATTCAAAATTCATAGAGTTCAACATAGAGGTGAAGCCCACCAAGCTTGTCAAAGGCCAGGGCTTGTCTAAGCTTATGGCTGAGGAAAATTGCAGTTTGTTAGACCTCAATTGCATGGGTTCAAATTCAGGTGGTGAGCGGACAGAGGAAGCAGCAGAAGAGCAAGAGCAGAATCAGTCTTTGGCTAAAAAACTAGCGGCCTATGAATGGTATTCCAATGTAGTTCATTTTTTGCAGAAGCTAGAAGTCCCTCCAGGGCATAGCTCAAGTCAAGCCTGGGCCAGTAAACTTAGATCAGCCAAATTCTGCATTAATAAAAACCTTCTTTATTGGAAAGACCCATCAGGGACCCTCTTGAGATGTCTAGACAAAGGATAATCTATGGAAGTCATGCACCAGTTCCATTCTAGCATCTGTGGAGGTCATCATTATTGGAAAACCACAGCCCAAAAGATCCTGAGAGCTGGGTATTATTGGCCTACTCTGTTCTCTGATGTGTTTTCTTTTTTGAAGTCTTGTGACAAATGTCAGAGGTTTGCAGGAAGACAATAGCTAAAATCTCTGCCTTTGAAGCCAGTACACGCCAATGGTCCCTTCTAGAAGTGGGGCTTGTACTTCATAGGTGAGATCAATCCACATTCCATTGCCCATCACAAATGGATCTTGGCTGCCATTGATTATTTCACCAAATGGATTGAGGCTATACCCACTAAAAATGCTATTCATCAGGTTATCATAAAGTTCTTGAATGAGAATAGTTTTACTAGATTTGGTTGCCCAACCAAACTAGTCACTAATAATGCAACAGCTTTTAGGGCAGAAGAATTGGTAGACATGTGTGAATCCATGGGCATTCAATTGGTGCATTCTACCTCATATTATCCTCAAGGCAATGGTCTGGCAGAATCATATAACAAGAGTCTTGTAAGGATAATCAAAAAAGTGTTGGAGGACAACAAAAAGAACTGGGATTCCAAGTTGAAGTTTTCACTGTGGGCTGACAGAGTTACCAACAGGAAGTCCATGGAAATTCTCCATTTACGCTGGTTTATGGCACTGATGTTGTTTTTCCTATCCAATTGATTCTCCCCATGGACAAATTCTTGAAAGAAGAACACGATGAAGAGAACGACATGGCAAGGAGAATGAGTAACGTGGTTGAATTACAGCAAATCGGAGAACAATTGGTTGAGAAGTTAAGAATTCATCATAAGAAGATCAAAGAAACCTTTGATAGAAAGGCAAAAATGGACAGTTTTCAGGTTGGTGACTGGGTTCTTAAATGGGATGCATTGAAGGAAAAGAAGGGCAACCATGGGAAATTTGATGCCTTATGGATGGGACCATTTGTCATTGCTCAAGTTCAGATGAACAACTTTCATTCTGCACAATTTGGAGGGGGAAGGTGTTTTTGACGGCCCAGTCAATGGGCAGTTTTTGAAACTTTACTTCATATGAGGCTTTAAGGCCTTAATATTGTAAAAGGTTTTTTCAGTTTTGTTTTCTATGCAAATGAACTCCATGCCCAATGGAACACTAGGAGATAAGTTTGTTTTGGTTGTTACTGGAAAGGCAGTGGTTTGTAGTTCTTGAAACCTCATAGGGAGGCTTTCATCCCCAGAAGGAGCCAGTGTTAGCCCTGAGGTGCACTGCTGCTATTTTAATGGAAATGTCCTGTGTTTTAGTTCCAATGGTCCACGTCTCCTCTTGCTCCGCTTTAGCCATAAGTCAGACTTCAAAAATTAGACACCCGCGCTCATAAATATCGGCAGGTCTGCTCTCAGTTCATCTCCTTTCCACTGCGCTCTCCATTCTCTGATCCTGTCGTCGATCTTCCCACTGATCTGATGGTCCACACTTCATCCGACTAACAATTTACGCTCACTCGCTCTGACCAATCACCACCATTAGATCTTTTTCGCCAGATCTAACGGCTATTGCGCATATTGCTCGGGCAACAAGAGAGAGGGATACTCGCCCGATAAAGCAGTTTCCTCTCTCTCCTCCACTGCTACGTGGCGCCTGATGAATGGAATCAGGCGGCCTTCGACCTTTACCACTTACATTCCGCTTCTGCCACGACTTCAAGCCTCCAGCGATTGATCTCCTCCGCCCATTCCTTCCGATCCAACGACCCCCGTACCCCACTTCCCACCAATCACCCTGGGAGGAAATTTGTTGGCTTTGTCAGTGTTTTTGACAGTCTGACAATTGAACTGAAATAATAGAATGCATGGCTGAAAGGGAAAAAACAACAACACGATGCAACTGAACCAACAAAAATGATCATGGAACGCACTGGCGCGAGTGAACCACCTGACAGTGTGGCGAAATTACCAGAATTTGATTACCGTGTTTGTTAGAAACAGAGCTCTCTGAGCTCATGTTTGTCTAGTTATGGCATCAAGTGGTTAGAAGACAGAGGGGATAGATTAAGACATATCGAGCCTCAGAGAGTTCGAGAGTATTGTAAAAAGCCTATAAATGGCTGAAAGTTGGAAGTAATAGAGGTTCAACTTTTGGAGACTGTAGATACTCTGTTCCTCCTAGCCACTCATCTTCATTCCAGTAATACAAGCTTCTTTTGCTGTTACATGTTCAATCGCCATCTTCTTCTCTGTTCTAAGCTTGCACTTGAATAGGTTATTCATGTTTTCTTCTATGTCGAATGCTAGATAACTGTCATCTTATCTCTGCGTTGATAAATTAGATTTGTAAGCTTCATTTACTTTCTGTAGCTAGCCATTCATATGTGTTTATGTATGTATCTACTGGTACAGTCAGGATTCTCCATCTATTCATTGAATCTATAAACTATTGAGCATTAGTGGTTGAAAGCCTTGTCAAGTTGAGGGGCAGCGAAAGGCAAAATGGTGGAATTAACAGATGAAAAGGTTGACAAAAGAGAAATATTCACCAAGAATCGATCCAGCCTCTCCATGATATTGTGACTGCCCAGCCTTCGATTGCTCCATGTGAACTTGCGATTTTTTGGAGCTATGTCTATCAGATCACCAATGTGCATTACATTTTCCATTTGATTCCTGAATGGGTCTGGCAGAAAGTTCCCCCCTTGCTTTTCATTTGCATGCAGGATTAAGTTGAAGTCGCCGCCTACTATGGTGTTGTTGCTGTCTCCTTCCATGATGTGATTACTAAGAGTTTCCCAGCATTTTCCTTTATCCCTGTAGTGATTGGGGACATATACATTGAAGATGACAATCTGCTGATGGCTGTTATTATTTCTCAGGACTGATTTTATCCAATGCTGATCAATTATCTCAGCTTCACTTTGCCAATCATTTTGATTCTAGATTGTAGTAATTCCTCCAGAAGCTCCTCTTGCTTCGCATATGCTTCCTTTGTAATTTTTATACTTTCCAATGATTTTGCTAATTTCTGATTCTCTTTGCTTTGTTTCCTGAAGTAATATGATGGATGGTTTCTCCTGCACTATAAGGTCTGTTAGAGCATTGATTTTAGCGGGGTGCCCAAGTCCCCTGCTGTTCCAAGAGAGTATTTTGATCATTTCAAACCTATGTTTCGAGAAGGTGCTCTGCCTCCCTTGTCTTTGCTTGCTGCTTCTTGATCTTTTGTGGCCTGAATGTAGGATTCTATTGGATGCTGCAGACCAGGTGCTATGTCTTTCTGCGCGTTTTCATCCATGTGCTGCTTTGTAGTCTTTCTCCCCGGATTCTTTTGTCCATCAAAGGAGGAGCCCTGGTCCTTAGAGTTGCTACGGGTAATTCTAGGGGGGAGAGGTTCAGTTAAGATAAGGGGATGGGCACTCATATGAGGGGAGGAGGTCTGTTCAGGAGGGGAGGAGGGCTGGGCAGGAGGGATCGAGGGGGAAGGGTCATCTTCAGGGAGGGAAAGAACATGGAAAGGGTTGGTGGATGGAGGAGAATGAAGGGGATTTTCAAGTACAGGGGAGTGAGATTGATGAGGAGGGGAAGGCGGAGGAGACGGGATTTGGGCATAGGTTTTAAGAGAAGAGGGACCAGGTTCATTGGGTAATGAGGAACTAGGGGCAGATTTTTTTTTTTTAACCACTTCCCATTGCTGATCTTGAATATTATTATCCACATTATTAATCTTAGTGCAACGATTGACAAAATGACCATACTCGTGACATACCTTACATTTGAAGGGGATTTTTTCGTAGTCGAGCTGTTGTATGTGCGACCATTCATCAACTTTGATCTTGATAGCTTCTAGAAGTCCTTTTCCCAGATCGACCTCGATGCAGATACGGGCGCATGCTTGCATGTTGTCTCTTGGTTCGCTTCTGTCAATATATTTGCCGACTACGTTTCCAATGGCTTGCACAGAGTCATCTCCCCAGCAGTGTAATGGGAGATGTGGGAGACGAACCCAAACAGGAACTGCATTAGGGATGTCAAGCTCTGGATCGGAATCTGGTGTCCACTTGTTTAGGTACAGACCTATGGAGTCCATAAAATATGGTCCATTGCAAAAAATCAGATCCTTGTCATTCTTTGTCTCGAAGTGAAAGGTAAAGTAGCCCTTCCCACATAATCTAATGGCAATTTTTCCTTGGATTTTGTTCGACCAATTTCTTTCCACCCACCTCTGAACAGTTTTAGGTGAGGGCCAAAGACCAGTGAATTGCCCAATCAGACCCTTTTCGGCCAGAGCTAGAGCAGCCAATCTAGGCAAAGTTGGAGGAAGGGAAACCTCCTGAAGTCCTTCTATTTTTTTAACAAATTTTGAAAGTGTTGGGTGGTCTCGTTGAGGCGGCAGAGAGCTGACAAGGGCCGAGAAAGCCTGTTGCTGTGCAGACTCCTCCGGTGGAGCCTCCGCAGGAGCCATCAGGAAGAATGGGAGCGCAAACCAGAAGGTTGTAAGCGGCAGGCGCACGCGCGCTAGGTTTCTCAGGCGCGGGAGCTAGGTTCTCTTGCTATTTTAGACCGTGCAGTGAGTTCTATGTTGAGTTTGTAGCTTGGAATGTGATTCTGTATGGATCAGGTGCCATGACATGTAGCGAGTCAACTTAATTATATCCTACGACAGTTAATTAATGAATTTCTTAAGTCAACAATTTATATGGAAATTTAATCTAATTGTTGGGTACTTCTTTATAAAAGTGAAAATACGTCAATGACATATTAAGTCATAGACATTGATCTCAATGAGTTGAGATCTAAGCTAAACCATTGAGATTAGGAATTTCACTAGAGATTTTTGGAAATCGAGAGGTTTTTCAATTTTATCTTAGACTTCCATTACATAATAATTACTTGTGAATCTGTCAGCATTATTATTATTATGTTATCCTTCTTCATCAAGAAATTACCAAAAAACATGAAGATCATATAAGACAATAGAACACAAGATATAGGCTCCAAGCCAGGCAAAACCCCTCCAAGGGGAAAACCTAGAAAATCTCTTCTTATAGAACCAAATCAAATGAGATATCCAAGACGCATAACCATAGAAATTCCACCTCTAAATGTCAAGCCAAAACTTCCTTCCTTCCAGCAGATTCATTAGCAAGAGACCAGCAACAAGACATATATTAAGGCATATCATCCACAAACCCTAGCTCCAAGAAGAAACCCTTGCTTTCAAATGTTGGCCTTCCTCATCTTCTCTATCTTCTCTGCAATATTCCAGACCAAAACATCCAAGTGTGTTTGTCCAAATGAGCTCCATCTACCCTTTATTTATATAGATTAGAGGGAGTGTGAATAGACAAGTACATTGGGGCGGACCCGAATTGACATGTAGGCTGACTTGGCATCCGAAGGGGTTTCTGTCTCAAAATTTACATTTAAAAAATTCTTTTTTTTTTCTTTTACAATAGGTCCAAAATAGTTCTTTGACTCTTTGACTCAAAAACCTAGAAGCATGAAGAACATGCTTATCTAGAATAATAATAATAATTTTGTTTTTATTTTCTTTTACTTTTTGCATCAAAATACATAATGGTACAAATTATGAAGACCGAAACTAGTAACATTCTCCAACACTCCCTCTTGAATAGAGAGGTATTCATAATTGTACACCTAGTACAAAGATATTTTCAAACTAAAATATTCTCATAAGAAGAGTCAGATTGGTAAGCCATCTGTAAGCATCAACATTTATGACTAGCATTATCATTGAGGCCTAACTTGACAAGCTCAACTTTATTTGAGAACATTATGTTGGGAAGCTATACGTGAGATACAGCACTACCTCTAAGACACATACCCCATCCGAATGTTCACCCGGCATGTCATTCTAGGAGTATTCTTATCTTGTATTTTTAACTATCAATCCTCAAATAATATCAATCTTGCTTATCTTGGATTTTTAACCATCAATCCTCAAAGAATATAAGTCTTGTTTGGCCACTCTTATCTTGGATACATGTCCTATCTTCAAAGAGTGTTAGTGCCTTTCCTTTCTTGGGTTGTTAATCCTCAAGGAAACCACAGATGCTTTATCCAATCCTCCACCATTCTCCCTCCATGGCCTTCACTTAGACTTACGATTGTTAGTCCTGGTCAAGTGCATGACACATGAAGAAGAGAATGCACATGTGATGTTTATCATCACTCCCTCTCAACCAGAGAGGAAATCCTTTCTTCCTTTCAATTGGGAATTCATAACCACAAGCTCTCTAGCTTGTTCCCATAAGTGTATATTATTCATGGAGATAGTTGCATGGTTCCTTATTTCCTTGGTATCTCTTCCTTCAATCTAGTGACAGGGTTCAGGCCATCGACCTTGCATATCACTTTCCTTTCTTTATCATCAATGAAGGCATTATATTGAGCCTTATCAAACTTCAAGCCAATCATAGCTCCCTTTTAAAATGATCTTCTTGAACTTCAGGTTATCTCTTCACACTGCTACCTTTCAATCCCAAGATGAAGGTGCAAACATCTTGACTACATTATTGCCAAAACC
Source organism: Pinus tabuliformis (assembly GCA_031772625.1). NCBI lineage: Eukaryota > Viridiplantae > Streptophyta > Pinopsida > Pinales > Pinaceae > Pinus > Pinus tabuliformis. Next base: position 1,315,855,112 of record CM062809.1, read on the forward strand.
ATATATAATTGAACTAGCCTCAATTGTCATCATGTATTCCTGGAATATCCTTCTAGGTAGCAAAACAATATGTTAACCAAATAACCAATAAAAAATATTAACATTAGACTTACCTTATCAAGATGGCCTTTTCACCAAAGCACCAATTTACTTAAGTTCTTTGAGATCAACATTCGTTCGCATGATCCATCTCCACATGAATATTTCTTCATGCATTCATTTTAATCGAATTTCCCATGAATCGAACTTGAATACCAAGTTACAATATCTTCATTGAAGTTGTTATTGTTAACTCCCTTTCTTTCTTCTAGAGACTATTTTTGATATTGATAAATATCATTGGGTTGTCCTTCCAGATTCTTCACATGCCTTTGCAATATGCCTTACTAGAGAGTCATGTCATGTCTTATGCAATCTTTGCTTTCATACAACCATCTAGTTGTCAATCTTAAATGAGCCTGCTTCTTATACCTATCAAAGATAGAGTTCTTTCCTAGGGGTGGAAAGACTGCAACTTGACCATCTGCATTCCTTCATCCTTTAAAAGTACTGTTTCCATACTAGATGGAATATATAGCAATCATGTCATAATGTTTTTTCCAAGAACCTCCTAAATAATGGTTCTTATTGATGATCCATCTTTGCAAAATGACTACCTCTAACATTATTTTAGAAAATGTTTGGATAATCAATAATATGCAATGTGGTCCCAATCTTCTTAATTTTGAGAGCTAGATGATTTTGTCCAAAACAACTTGATAATGTAGATTCTTAATTTGCTATCACAATGCCATGTTTTATCTTCATATCATCAGTGTGTTCCTATGAACTCATGATGACCAGTAGGGTCCTTACAATGCCCTCTTTCCATCATGTTCATCATTTTCAAGAAGTCATTAACAAGCACAAGAATTGCTTTGTATTGCCATCCTTTTCATCTTGCTTCCTTTATTATGTACTCGTAATGTTCACCGACAAGTACAACCAAGCACAATATACAAATACAAGAGCATGATGTCAATTTTGTCAATCTAGGGTTTCTATGGTATCTCAAAGGGTGAACTCCTAGGCTTTTTAAATACAAACCCTAAATTCCTTGATCTTATCCTTGAAAAGACTTTTACGTTCACCGGAAACATCAACCCTAGGATTTTTGATGTCACATCCTAGGTTTTATCTAATTCAACACTCGCTAGGGTTTACCATATACCCTAGATCCCTTTTGCAAACCCTAGATATCAAGAGCTTAGGGTTTTTAAAAAAGGAAATTATTATATAGAATTTCATTTTCTAGGATTTTCCAATCCAAGATTCATGTAGGTTTTATGACTCCCAGATACAAAAACTTAAAAAAAAAACAAAGTCTTATGAACCCTAGATTACTACGTACAGAACACTCTAAAAACCCTAATATATTTCATTTCAAGATCTAATATGTATCATGCAGACCCTTTATCCATCATATGCATATAACAATTATACGTACCTTATAGACAAAGACCACATACCTTTGTCTTTCATGATCACCGAAAATTGCTTCATTCGAAATGTGTTTAGTTCCAAAGCATTATGTCCTTCACTTCATATCGAGTCACCAATATTTGTCTCTAAATCACTTTATGGTTGTCATCGGAGGTGGTACACAAACCAACGAGCCATAGCATAGCGTTTATCCAATGCCTAGGTCTTTGTTAGAATTTCGTCCAAATTACTACAGGAAAGTGAATCACTACATGATTTTTATTATTTGTTTTTAAGGTTAAAACCAAGCCAAATACCAAATTAATGTATGAGACCCATCTGTTTGTAGGATAAGGGATCCACCTCCGTGTAACGATTTGACTATTAAGTCTACGAAAGCATACATACTCTACTCCTCTGGTTTTGAACCTGTAACCTCTTAGGAAGAAATACATGCTCTTAACCTTTAAGCCCACTTTGATGCATCATAAATATAATGAGATTTCTTATAAAACTTTTTCATCTTTATTGTTTTCCTCTAAGTCACAGGACACGTCCTCCAAGGCCCCGTGTCCCGTATTTTACGTGCTAAACACGAAAACGGCCCTAAAACATGTAGAAAACATTTTTCATCGTGTCCTGTAAAATGTAAAACATATTCGCCGGTTTTCGTCGTGTCCTGCATCTGGAAAATGCGTATTTTGTTGATCGAAAACGTGTATTTGTGTATTCCATTGTCTCAATCTGTCTGAAATCGATAGACAAAATTTAGCTTAGGTGTATACACTCTTGCATTTTGATTTGTGTTATTGCTGAAATCCATAGTTAAATCTTCGATGGGTTTGGATGTGCTAAAGTTATTTAGTCATTGAGAGGCGAATCGTCAAAATGCAGTTGTAGCTTTTGTTCTCAATGTCCTTTACAGGTCTCTGGATTTATGAGATGCAATAATCCCCAGTTGACCCTCGGCTTATTGTTACCATTTGGATTGACATAGTTTTGTTTTCCATCATGACTGTTGATAATGAAATTGGTGTATCTTAGCCCATTTCATAAACAAGTAAAATAAATTTTGCAGTCAACCTTATTGAATGTGTTTGCTAATCATGCCAATGCATTGTAACTTGTCACATGTCTACCCAGGTTTCTATCCACAATAGTGCCCATAAAATACCACTTATCTATTCTTCAAACTGCTTCAGAAATTTCGCTTTTCTTGTAATACTGCCTCAGCATACGAACTTGCTTCAGAATTGGTAGTATATGAACCTCCTCAGAAATAACCTTTAATCTGCCTCAGGAATGTAACGTTATCAGCCTGCACTTCCTTATGTGCTTTCATCACGATTCACCAAGGGTTTCCAAATGGTCTCTCAAAATGTTGACTACTCCTTGTAGGCAATTTTTAGCAAGGATAGGGAGCTATTGTTTCACTTCTGAAATGCCCTCATCTGTATGTTTGACATCAACAGCTTCATCTCTGGGGTAATTTGAGTTGTTTTTCTCAATTTGTATGCACAAGTCTGCCCCTGGAACAACAAATCCATCATTCGTTTGTGTGAGGGTATCGGTAGAGGTATCCTAACAAATATCACCATAGCTACCACTTGTCATATTCCAAATTTAATTACTGTTAGTTGTGTTATATATTGAATGTTTAATTTGAGATAAAGAAATTATAGTTGAGAGATTTAGGAACATGTTGTTAATAAATTAAAGATAATGATTTATTCAAGCATTGGCTCTTGAACACATGTAAATATTGGCCTAATTAATAAAAATGATTTGAGCTAGTGACAAGAATCAAGACCATGCATATCACATTCTAATTTCTAAATAGTAAATTTTAATTCTATTTATTTTTTTAAAGTGAACTATGAACTTTGAGAAGTAATTATATTTTAATTTGATTAGATAAGCTGCAACCTGCAATTTAATACTAATAAAAAACTATATTTCGATGTATATATATATATATATATTTATTTATTTACGTGTCCTCCGTGTCTGATGTCATGTGACTTAGGTTTTCCTGTATTTAATTCAATATGCCAATGCTATGATGCTCCTATAGAAAGCGATGCCACAAACCTTAATATTGGTTACTTTTGCGTAGAGTAAGTTAGTTTTTACCCAATTGTTATTAATTTCATTGTCGAACTATACGTACTAGACCTGACTTATGCATAGCTTTGAGCTAGTATCTACAAGTTACAGGTCATTGTAACGTGCCATACAATCCCAAGTTAAAATGTATAGCAAGATAATGCAAGTCATTATCCGATCTGTTGGTCGTAAGTTGCGATCTCAATTCTCAAAATTCTAACTCACAGGTGATGTCATTGGGCCTCTATGTGATCCCACTGATATGCGTCCACTTTGAATTACAGGCTTCGAACCATGTACAAGAGAAAATCATTTAAAAACGAAGCCACAGAGTATGTATGCGAACATATACATGAATCCAACACAGATACGGGTCAATACAAGATTTCGGTTATCAGTCAACCACAAGTAGGTTGATACGTGACAAAGTGTAGATTTGATCTATTTGCGGGCCACAAGAAGTAGTTAATACAAACCACTGTAGAGTTGATAACACCATATGAACTTCTGCACTATGAATAGATCAAGCAAGATACCTCTAAGTCAATGCCGTGAATAAAAAATAACCTCATGCCAAAGCATATCAAACTATGTTGTATATAGTTGAGCTATCTTCCTAATAGATCAAGCAATATGCCTCTAAGTCAATGCCGTGAATAAAAAATAACCTCATGCCAAAGCATATCAAACTATGTTGTATATAGTTGAGCTATCCCCCTATATGATCGAACTTTGTCAAATATGTCGGTCTTAGATTTTTAAGAAGCATGCCACGACACAGTAGTGCGATCATGTGGAGGGTTGTGTAATTTGTATTGCGGTACTGTGTAATTATATACAGGACGAGTCATAAAACATTGTATGGTAGGCTTCCAAACAACTCACATAATATTTGAAGCTACGAAACCATAAGAGTGAGTTAATTAATCCAAGAGGGACACATAACAAAGCCATAATTCACTAGAGTTCGTTCATAGAAAAAATCAACATATGCAAATTAGTGCAAGAAAATCAAATATAGGACAATGAACCACAATAAGCGAGCTATGATAAGTGCTAACAAAAGGTGATCTTCAACCTTTGTCTTCAAACCACCTATTACATGATAATTACTTTATTATGTTATCTTTCTTCATCAAACAATTACCATAAAAACATGAAGCTCACAAAAACATGAAGCTTACAGAAGACGATAGAACACAAGATACAGGCTCCAAGCCAATGCAAAATTATGAAATTTTAAACCATGGTAGCAACTTGAAATTATTTTTCTAAATGTAAATTAATTAATAGTTTATTTGTCTTAACAAACAACGAATAATTCACAACTGCAATTTTCACCAAATTAAATCCTGCGGAAGATAAATTGGAAATTGGGAAAATTCTGGCACGCACACATAAACATGACATAGTTATTTTTGGACAAAAGTCACCAAAAAAACAGAACTTGGGAAAATCAGTGTAGCATTTGAGGGTTTTTATTATTAAGCAGCAATTAAAATTTCTGAGTACAATCTACGGATGCCCAAATGGCAATCCAATCAGCAAAATAATCTGGCCAAAATATCTGTAAGGAAAAAACCTCAACACCGCACCTAATCCTGCTCTGACAACTGAGCAAACTAGCCATTCATACAATCTTTGCGCAGTGTTTGCGCAAACCCCAACTCGCTAAGCTGGGAACTGCTGGAAAAATGACGTCCTAGCTAACTCTACCTCTAGGAGAAATTCACTTGGCCTCCTAAAGGATTCCCGACCAACAACAACTGAATTTCTCTTCCCTTCAGCAAATTCAATCTCCTTCTAAAGCTATCTGCATTGCCTCTATGCAGCTTCTCTGGGAAATGCGGCCTTTCTGCGACTGACTCTCTGGGATCTGGAAAACTTCCTTTGGACTCACTATCTCTACCCCTCTTTGTCCTTGCTTCCCTTCTCTGGCTTGAACTCTTTCGGCAACTGTTGTTGCTCTCTAGAAAATTCAACTGCATAAAGAAATCAATCTCAAGTGTGTGTTCTCCATCTACCTATCGACATCCTCTTATAATCTCCAGTTGGGACTCCAACAACAAACCCTACAAACCAGAATTCTTTAACAAAAACTCTAGCTAATGTTGTGAGCAAAATGCAATGCACCATAATCCTTCTCACTGATGGCTGCCAATTTTGTCCCTCAATTATGAGGTTATGGTTTCATCAATATGTGCTACTCACAGTGCAGGGCATTTAGGCTTCATTCTAGTTTTTCCATATATATTTTGAGCAAGTTTGTTGCTCAATATGTTGTTTGTAGGACCGAGGATCTTTCTACAAGCAATACTCAAGCATGATGTAAAGAAGACTGAAGATATTGATGTAAATTGTACTCCACATTGTTGGACGTTTAAGAGATTCTTAGGATTACAAATATCAGTGATAGCTTCTTGATATCTCTTGTTTAATTCAATCTTGCACCTTGAATACTATAGATCAGAACTTAGGTGTGCCAACAGTTGAAATTATGAGGTATGCTTTAAAGTTGCCTTTAGAGTTTTGCAACCGGACTCCTCAATACATATCAGATGCTTCTAGGACTGAGAGATAATCAATTTGCACAACTGATGACTCACATCTCCACAGAAACTTCTCTGTATTAGAGGGTCGATTATAATGCAAGACATACTCTTGAAGCACAAGTTTTTGTTACAGGCCCTTAAACACAATTATGAAATTATCATGACAGACCTCTCCAAATGCACAATCCTTCAAAGCTTGTTCAACAATCATATTAGGTGTCTTGGCCTTTCTTCCAACAGTCACTTCGGGTGGCTAGGCCTTACTTCATCAATTATGGAATTCGTTCCAACCTAATTACCAGATATCTGCCACTTGATCAACTCATCACATCGGCTCGAATGCATATAGTATAGGCTTCGAATACCGAGGCACTATCAAACATATTTTTTCATTCAAAACACAAGGAAGCTTTGCCTCAAATTCCATTCTACATATGCTTAGTCAAATAATCACAACACTGTAATGATTCTACTTAGTCATTTCTTGTCATTCTTGTTCAAAACTCCATCACTTCCTTAGCACAAAGCCCATAATAGCAAATGCAAACAACTTAGGCATATATATATATATCTATATATATATATAGTTCAGTGTATAGGTTAGGGCATAGCTACCAATAGTGACAATGAAACCCTATAGACCAGACTTCTTTAACAGAAACTCTTGCTAATGTTGTGAGCAAAATGTAATGCACCATAATCCTTCTTATTGATGACTACGAATTTTGTCCCTCAATTATGAGTTTAGGGTTTCAACAATATGTGCTACTAACAGTGCAGGACATTTAGGCTTCATTCTGGTTTTGTCATATATATTTCGAGCAAGTTCGTTGCTCAATGTGTTGTTTGTAAGACCAAGGATCTTTCTACAAGCAATACCCAAGCACGATGTAAAGAAGGCTGAAGATATTGATGTAAATTGTACTCCACACTGTTGAACGTCCTTGCACTGAGGATCATGGTGGTATCTAGTACATGTCCAAACAGCTCACTAAAGAGCTTCTTCAACCAGACAGCTTCACAAGAGGCCATACTAGTTCGACCTTGGCGGTGCTCAAGGCAACTGATTTCTACTTCCTGCTCATCCATGATATCGAAGCAGAACCCAAAGAAAAGCAACATCCATAAGTACTCTTGCGATCCACGACACTGCCAACCAAATCAGCATTAGAATAACCATGTAGCCTCACATCTCCGGTAGTGTATCTTAGTCCATGAGTAATTGTGCCCCAAAGATATCTTAGAAGATTCTTGGCACCAATCCAATGTATATGATGAGGCTCAACCATATATTGGATCAATGTGTTAACTACAAAACATATGTCTAGAAGGGAGTTCACCAAGAACATCAGTGCTCCTATGAGTTGACGATACTCAGAAGCATTTCCCAATTCAGGTCCAGCAACACTACCACATAACTTCTAAAGTTAAGTTCCATCGGAGTAGTCACAGGCTTGCAATCCACCATCCCAAATCTTTCCAATATCTTCACAACATATTTTCCGTGAGAGAGGAAACTTTCATCTGGATTTTGCCAGACCTCCAACCCTAGGAAATAGTGCATCGGTCCTAGGTCCTCCATCTGAAATTCAGAAGCCATTTCCCTCTTACATTTGTGAATGAGAGGGTTTGCACCTGTCAGAAAGGGGTCGTCCACATAAAGTACCAAAATGAGAGGTTTATCATTTTCAACCTTAAAGTAAAGGTTCCGATTGGATTAACTTCTAGTGAATCCCACCTTCATCAGATAGCTATTGATCCTCTCATACCAAGGCTGAGGTGCTTGCTTCAATCCATAGAGAGCTTTCTTCAACCTGCATACATGAGATTCCCGATCATGAACCTCAAACCCCTCAAGTTGTTCCACATAGACTTCCTCTTTGATTGAACCATGCAAGAAAGCGGTCTTGACATCCATCTGATGTAGGTTCCATCCTTGTGAGGCAATTAGGGCTATGATCTAGCGGATGGTGGTGTATCGGGCAACAGGTGAAAATATCTCATCGTAATATATACCTTCCTTTTGAGAGAATCCTCGAGCAACAAAGCGAGCCTCGAATTTTTCTGCACTTCCATAAGCTACATACTTGATTTTGTAGAGCCACTTAGAGGTGACAAAAAATTTGTCACGAGGTCTAGGGACCACATCCCAGACATCATTCTTCATAATTGACTTGTATTCTTTATTCATAGCATCCTTCCATACTTGATACTTCACGGCTTCTTCAGATGATGAAGGCTCATATTCAATAATAGTGCTCATGGCAGTCAAATATCCTTGATACATGTTTGGCTTCTTGCTTTCACGGAAAGTCCCCCTTGGTGCAATGTGTCTCTCAGCATCTTCGAGAGTCTCCCTAAGCCAAGAAGTAGATCCAGGTCTTGCAAGAATAATCATCCGTAAAGGTGAGATAATATAAGTATCCTCCCAAATAGTTTACAGGCATCGTACAACATATGTCAGAGTGGATTATTTGCAATATATCTATGGTCTTGGATTATTTGGCACATCCTGAACATACACCTTCATGCTCTACTTTGAACTTGAGCATACCTGTCACCATCTGTCTCACATCGGGTAGGGCCTTATAATAAAGATGGGAAAACCTCTGGTGCCATAGTTCAGATTGTATAGATGTGTCGCAAGACATGGCTCCCAATGGACTTCCTCCAACTTGATACAAAGTGTCAACCCTGAACCCAAGAGTAAAAGCATCTTTAAAATTTCTTTTCCAAACACGTACCTTTCCATCAATGAATTCCACCTTGAATCCATTGTCCTCCATGGCTGAAATGGACACCAGGTTCTTCTTGAGATCAAGTACATATAGTACTTCTTGCAAATGAATAGTGTTACCTTGATTCATTTGAAGGGTAACATTCCCTACTCCCTTCATAGGATAGGTGGCATCATCTCCAAGGATGATCTCCAAGTTTGTCTCCTTTTCTATCAAATTAGAGAGGGCTTCCTTGTATCCGGTGAAGTGCCTTGAGGTACCACTATCAATCAGCCAATTTCCCTGTGTCCAAAAGAGAGGCAATGGAGAGGGTCGATATAAGATAGTACTCTTTTTGCTTATTGTTAACAAATTTTGATTCTTCATATTCGGAGTTCCTTGATTACTTGGAGGGTCAACCATTTCCTTGACGTCTCACATTCCTTTTTCCTTTTCCATTGGACCTGCCATTCCTTTGATCGTTGTTGTTGAAGTTTTTCTTGGAATGATTGTGATCATCATCATCCGATGTGTCCCTTCTATTTGGACACTCCCTTGCATAGTGGCCAAACTTATTGCAAACAAAGCACCTGCCCTTCCTTCCTCCCTTAGATCCTGACTTTCCACAGAAATGACCTTTAGACCTTGCATTATTTCTCCTTTTGGCATGAGCAGAGAATGCAGTGGGGTTGCTTCTATTATAAGGCATTTCTTGCTCCACCATTCTTGTTTCTTCTTGAATGCATCTCAACATTAATTCTTCAAACCCTAGAATTCGATCATTGTTGAGGACGGTGGTTCTAAATACATACCACTTAGGTGGGAGTCCTCCAAGGGTGGTGAGAGTAAGTTCCTTGTTAGGAATGACTTCTCCAATTGAGAGTATATCATACTTGATCTCAGTCATCCTCAAAAAATAGGATTGAATATCCTCATCCTTTCCCTTCTTAATATCTTTCAACTTTTTCTTGAGAAATAGAAATTTGTCGACCAACATGTCATAGATCTTCTTGGAGGACTTCAATTTAGAGATGTAGGCCACCAGATGCTTGTCAATGGAATCCCTAATAATCTTATTTGCTTTCACTTTAGCCCTATTGTACTTGGTCTTCACAGCAGCCAATGCATTTGAAGGAGGTTCAGGGATTTTACCCTACACATAGTCCATCACTTCTTTTTCTTCCAAGGTCAAATAACGAGACATCTTCCATCCATGATAGTCAAACTTATCATGGAGCTTGTCTTCAGCCGGGAAGTAGGATGAGGAACCCATTAAACCTTTTTTCCTTGTCCAACTATCTTTGGTGATTGTTCTTTCACTCTTGCTTGGGCTTTGTCTTCACCTTAGCTCTGATACCATGTTAATTTTAGGCAACAATGGCATGTTCTATGCTTTAGAGCAATTTTACTTCAATTTCTTTATTAGCCCAATATCAATTTCAGATTAGAAATCACATCAACATGATAGTAAAATGCAGATAGAACATAAACATAAACAGTAAAAGACAAGCCAAGACAAATTGACACAAGATGTGGCACTAGCCAGGGACAAACCCCAATGGGGGAAACCCTTGATCAAAACTTCTTTTAGTCTTCAATAGTTCAACAAAGAGAGAGTACAATTTACAACATGGAAAATTTTAAAGGCTAATGTTCGCCCAGTGGGCTAATTTTCCATGATTTTCCCACAAAAAAGATTCGCCAATTTCTAATTATTATAAAAGACGATTCACCCAAATTTTAGAATATAAAATTATTTTACCTTAAAAATCACCAACATTATATAGAGCCTATATATAAAATCATTATAGATTTTAATAATTTTACAAATATATCAATAAACATTTTATAGTTTGCATATTAGGGATTAGTGAGATGCGCCAATGTTTTTAAACTTTAAGAAATTTTTCCATCCTTAAAATTTTCCTTGATTTATAAATATGATAATTTATAACAACAGCAAAAAGTCCCTAACCATAAAATTCAATGCTGGTCAACAGGGTAGATTTGACCCTTAGCGAATCGGTCAACTTCGACCTCCAAACAACAAGATAAAACAACCCTCAAAATAGTCAAATTCAACCCAGTCAAAGTTTGGTCAAACAACCCACCTACAGTCAGCCCTAGATGCAGTGAACACTGGTCAAAAGTCAATGTTTAGCCTTGATTTATGTGCCCAGAAATGTGGCTTGCCCAAACAGAGATCACAAAAAAGAAGTCAAAGGAGGTCAACACATGCTGTTCAACGCTTGGTCAAACTGTCCAGAAATCCAGTCTCCTGAAATTTCGGACTCTTGAAGTTTCGCTCTCCTAAAATTATGGTCTCCTGAAATTTTGGCCTCCTGAAATTTCGCTCTCCTGAAATTTCCGACATGTGGAGAGAGAGAGAGGGAAGTGTGAAGATGAGTGTGTCCAAATGAGGTTAAGTCACCTTCTATTTATATGCAACGTTGAGGATGAATAGATGTGATAGTTGGGCTTCTGGGCCTACATAAGTTTGCTGGCCAACCTTGACAATTTGACCATAATCAAAATAAATTTATAACTTCATTTGTACATGTCAGAATCGGATGATATTTAGATCAATCCTACACCTATTAGACAGAGGAATCCAAGATAAAATCAACTGTCATAAATAAGACGACCCATGTGGAGTTTGGCCCTAGTTGCCAATCTTAACAAATTGGTTGTGTGATCTCCAGGAGATAGCTCTTGATCCAAGACTCATAGCATAACCTAAAGTAGGTACCCCAGTGTCTTTGTCCCCATCAAAGTCTGAATTAGAGTATCCAATCAAGTTGAAGTCACCCACCTATGTATACTTGAGTCCAAAGTCTTGGGTTCCCTTCAAGTACTTTAGAATTCTTTTTGCAGTAGACCAATGTCCCTCACAAGGCTTTTGCATAAACCTGGAGAGGATTCCAAAAACAAATGAAATGTCTGGTCTGGTAGTAGTCAGGTAGTTGAGACTTCCTACAAACTGTCTATACTTTGTTGCATCCTCAAATTCTTTTCCTTCAATGGATGTGAGCTTTAAGTATTGTTCCATTGGAGTAGTCAAAGGATTGCACTCAGCCATGCCAAACTTGTTCAACAGATCTCTAATGTACTTCTTTTAAGAGAGGAATATAGACTTCGGATGTTGAGTTACTTCAATACCAAGATAGTAGTGAACATAGCCCAAGTCAGTCATTTCAAAAAATTTCCTCAATTCCTTCTTTATGGATGCGATGTAGCTCTCATTGTTCTTTGTCATTAAAAGATCATCTACATATACCACAAAATATGCAATTGTTTTTCCAACTTTCTTGACAAAGTTGCATCATCAAGATCATAATGTTTGAAGTTGAGTTTCAGAAGATGCTCAGTTAACTTTTCATACCAGACTCGTGGTGCTTGCTTGAGGCCATACAAGGATTTCACAAGTTTGCATACCTTATGTTCATGTCCCTTCACAACAAATCCTTTAGGTTGGGACATAAAAACATTCTCTTTCAAATCTCCATTCAAGAAAGCAGTTTTTACATCCATTCGATGGACTTTCCAACCATTTTGAGCTACTAGGGCAAAGAGTGTCTGGATGGTAGCTCATTTTGCTGTGGAGAAAAAGTCTCCTCATAATCAACCCCTTCCTTCTATGCAAAACCTTTTGCCACAAGCATGGCTTTGTGCTTGTCAAGTGAGCCGTCAACTTTATACTTGTTCTTGTAGACCCACTTGCAGCCAATTGGTTTGGTTCCCAATGGAGGATCAATCAGCTTCCAAGTACCATTCTTTATCAAGGCATCATACTCCTTTTGCATCGCTTCTTCCCATTCATCATCAGAAGCGACTTCTTTGCAGGAAGTTGGTTCAAAATCAGTAGACAAATTTAGTTCACAATCATAAGAAACATCTATATCAACAGGTGAATCATAATAATCTACATCACCTCCATTTTGCTTGGTTGAATTTCTTGTTCTTGTCTTTCCAACCTCATCAGGATGAACACTTTTAGGTGTCTTTGTCAGCCACTTTGGGGAACCTTTATGAGATTGTGCATCATTTTCAATCCATGTATGAAAGTTACTGAATGTTTGAAAAGCGTCAGATTTGTTCTTCAATAAATAAACCCAACACATTCTGGTGTAGACATCAATAAATGTCATCATATATTTATTTCTGTTTGTAGAAGGAACATGCATTGGACCGCATAAATATGAATGAATGAGTTCAAGTTTTCTATGTGCTCTGGAATGTGAATCATGAAAAGATTGTTTGCTATGCTTTCCTAGAATACAAGCATCACATTGCTTAAGTTTCCTAGGAATTGTAGGCAAACCAATCACACCATTTTTCTTCAACAAACGAAGGTTCTCATAGTTCAAGTGTCAAAATGTAGCGTGCCATAAAAGACTTGATGGAAATGCACAAGAAGAGGTACCTTGCAACTTCAAAAGTCTTTCTTCTTCTATCCCTGTCATGACAAGTGAGTGATTTGATGATTTTCTGACCTTAGGGTTTAGGGATTAGGTTTAGGGTTTTATGGTTTAGGTTTTAAAGGTTTAGGGTTAAGGGTTTAGGGTTAGAAACTAGAGAAATCTATCCTTGGAGCCAGCCCAAACCATGCAACCATCATCGATGAAGCGTTTAAATAGCTCAATCTCTGGTGAAGGCATTCTTATAAAAAATTCCTGCTCAAGATGACAAAGGAAGAGACAAGCATAGACAACGGCAAAGTTGATGCCCATAGTGGTTCCCCGGATTTGTCGATAGAAACAACCATTGAACTGAAGAAAGTGCCAAGAAAGAACAAGTTCAGCTGCAGAGACTAGGAAATCAATATCCCTAGAGGAGAAAGATTCAGCAGAGCTATGAATCAGCATTTCCCTCAAGCCATGCAAGCCTTGTTGAGGGAGAATGCTTGGATACAGTGATTCTATATCAAAGGTTACAAGAAGATAGTCAACAGAAAAAATTTTGAGTCAACAACTTGAAGCAGAGAAATAGAATCAGGCAAATGAGAAGGATGTGCAAGTAGAGTGCTAAGCAACTTGTGATGAAGAAACTTAGAAATAGGTTCAAGCATGAACCCTTTGTAGGAACAAATAGGCCTTCCTACAGGAGGGTTTTTGTGAATCTTCCATAGAAAGTAAAGCATACAAGCTCTAGCTTTATGGGATTTGACTTGCAGAATATATTCCCACCGCTGAACTATAATAAGATTGCTGAATCTGTCTTGAAGCTGACAAAGCTTTCTTTTAATGGCGGCCTAAGGAACTGTAGCATACGGCCTATATACATTAGGATCAGAAAGTTGCCGAAGAGCTTCTGCAACATATTTATCTTTATCAAGAACCACAATGCCCAAATTTTTGTCCGCTGGCTTGATGACAATAAGGAGTCAACGAAGGCTCCTTAGAGAAATCAATTGGGACTTGGAGAAGCGGGGTTTGTGGGAGAAATCAACAGAGGTAATCTTATTGTGCAGAAGGGTAAGACCAATATGAAGAGCATGATTCAGATCTGGATCACGGATAGGGCGTTCCTAGGAGGAGTTAGGCAATCTAAAAGGATTGTAGACATCATCTGTAGAGGGGCCAAAAAATCTTCTAAGACGGAAAAGTCTGGAAAAATAGGCATATTCATTAAGAATATTATCTACAGACATAGGAGGAGGCCTGGGAATAATTTTGTGCCCTAAGCCCAAAAGATTTTCTTGGCTGAAGGAAAGAGAGACAGAGGAAAGATTGTGGATGGCTAAATTGTTGATCCTACTATCTAACCTGGAGGGAGACATTTTTCCAATCAGATAAGAAAGATAAGAGAAAGGGCTAATAGAGGGCAGCCAAAACAGGGTTCGAGAATTGCTTACTCTAAGGGAGCCTTTCCCTTGTTTTTTGCCCGTGCATGGTTCTGAAACATGCTTTGCTGTTGTGGCACAAATGGAACAGCCTCCAGATTCAAACTAGTGTTCAGAGAAGCTTGTTTTTGAATGGAGGGTGATGGCCCAGCGGCAGATGGTGTGAACCTACTTCCCCGGCGAATCTCTCTCTGCCTGCCCCGTTTTTTTACTGTTGGGCAGCAAAGTGCTGGGCAGTTGGAGGGCGCTGCTGAGGCTACTGCCTGCGATGTTGCTGGGGCATCGGCTGGTGTTGCTGCTGAGATTGTTGCTGGGAAGGTTGCGGTTGCTTCCTTTTCTGCTTTTTCTGTTGTTGTTGAAGTTGTTGTTGTGGCTGATGCTGTTGCTGCTATCGTCGCTGCTACTGTTGCGGCCTTCTGTGCTGTGGTTGCTGTTGTTGCTGATGTTGGGGCTTTCTGCGTTGTTGTTGCTTTGAGCGCAATTGCTGATGTTGCTGCGGATGAGGCTGTTGTTGCTGCTTAGAAGAGTTTGAAGATTGCAAATCTATCAGGAAAGCGATTTGTTCCTGAATAGGTTTGAGAGTAGCGTCCAACTTTTGTTGCTGGGTCTGAAGAGATCTAGCAACCTCTTTTTGGACAAAGACTGAGATAGCTTCTTCCCGATGTATATTGTTGGCTAATTTAGCCAAATATTCTATGGATGCATTTCTGGCAGCTAGGGCAGTAGAGCGGGCGGCACGACGTTCGATCATTTCAATCTGGAATTGATTGATTTGCCAGTTATAAGAAGCAGTGGCACGAGAGACCCATTGCACAGCAATGATGCTACCTAAAACGGGACCAGAGCAGCTGGCGAATTGAATATTGGCAAAAGGTTCCGCAAGTTGTTGGAGATTTTCATGAAAAGATGAAGCAAGCTGATCAAGCTTCTCTTCATTTTTAGTGACAATGGATCGCTCATGCTGAAGATAGAATCCATGGCATTCTTTCCTGAAATTCTCAGTGATGGATTCAAGTCCGGATCTGAGAATGGGAGAGCTATCCAGATTTGAAGCAGCAAGGCCGAGAACTTTTACCATGAGACTCTGAATTACACGCCCATATTTTTGAAGGGCTTCAAGCTTCTCAACCAAAGCATGAGATCTGAGAAAGACCTCAGTGGCTTTCTGAAAGTCCTTAACAACACAATGAATTATTTCCTCCCAGGATTTGGGCAATGGGGGAAGTTAATCCATGGGTAACTGCTTCGGTGTAGAAGCCAAAGGAATATGATGCATAGAGGAAGAAGGATTAGCATGCCCTATTGCAGCAGAGGAAGAGCCCAGAATGCCCAATGATGAGACATGCCCTGAACCTGAGCCGTTCAACATAAAATTATTGGCATTAGAACAAAGGCCAATAGAATGTGTGAAAGGAGGAATAGAATGTGCAGCAGGAGGAATGGAAGAAGGGGCAGCAAGAGGACTGGAAGGAGCAGCATGAAGATCTGAAGAAACCAGATTGTTAAGAGAGGAGGTCTGCGCATATTTTGAAGCTGAACTAGACAAAACCATCTTCTCAGAGATAGCATGGTCAGCTGCTGCAATTAGCTCCTCATCTTCCAACTGAATTCCAAAGGTAAACTCTGATTCTGACTGCGCAGAAGGAGAGGGCGGATGCTCAGGAATAGGTTCAGCAAGATAGAGCGTCTGCGCAGAAGGGGAGGGAGCCACCTGCTCAACCTCATGAGATAACTGTGCTTACTGTCTTGTTGCTGGCTCAGAAAGAACTTGCGCAGGATAAATAGGAGTTATTTGTTGTAAAACAGGATCAACAGATAACGCAGCAACACGATCCTGAAGAAAAAACGTTGAAGGCTCTGACAATTCAGATGAATGTCGAAAAACTGTGTTGCTGGAGCTGGAAGATGAAGACACTGCGTTGAGGAATCTGACAGATCTGAGGACTGTTGCAGACATTGCGTTGATGAATTTGTCAATTCAGAAACGTTATGCAAGCCTGAAGCATGCAGCATGGATGGATTTGGCAGATCTGCCAACGTTGAAGTGATCTGTGTGGACGCAGGATCACGCAGATCTACCAACGTTGAAGAGAGCAAACACTACGTGGAAGATTGTTCTGACAGATCTAGCAATACACGTAGCAATTCAGGAGAATGCTGCGTGGAAGAAACAGGCGGATCTGGCAAAGAACGCTATAATTCTGTAGCATGCTGCGTGGAAGGGTCTGGCAGAACAAGTAGAATAGAGGAGCGCTGCAAACATTGCGTGGAGGTTGGATCTGGCAGCTCTGGCAATGAAGAACGTTGCATGGAGGCTGGATCTGGCAGCGCAGAACGTTGCATGGACTGAACAGGAGCAGAATTATTTTGCTGCGTGGGACCCTGATTTAATAAATCAAACAATTGATTGTAAGAACATGATCCAGAAAATTTTAAAGCTTCCTCAACCAGCGCTGGGACCCGCTCAGAATTTACATGAAGAAGAAAAAAATCTTCAAGGAAACGTTAGTAAGCAGCGGCAGAGTTTCGCTTGTTAGCTGAAGAGGCTAAATCCTGACAATCTGAATTCAAAGAATTCTGAGAACGCTGGGACATTGAGCGAGATTGACCGATAGATTTGAATTATTCTTCGCCATAGACAGTTTAGTGTACCAAAATAATAAAGGCGGAAATAATCTCGAATTATGATCAATAAAAACCCAGAAAAGTTAAAACTTAAAAACAAAGAAACAAAGGACAAAAGAGATGCACATAAACACTTATGTATTATACATCAAACTAGTTTCGTCCAAACTAGGACTCATCAGTGACACATAATCAAGCAGTGCAAGCAGTGTTTATATAGTGAACAAGAGCAGTGCTAGCTTCCAAAAAACTAGTCGTTACAAAAACTAGCCGTTATAAAAATCCAGCCATTATAATAAACTAGCTGTTATGCATCATAATTGTAATTAATTAACTAATTAAATTAAAAAATTATGAAGAACAGTAGAATGATGCTCTTGAAGGTGTCAAGATCGAGGATCGACACTGCTCATGTATAATGTGACCATCTTTCTAGGATTTTGCCAACAAATCAAAGGTCTAGGAATATACTGCAACTAAGTGAAGTTGTGGAATTCTCCATGAAGTTTAGGGTTTAGGGTCTAGGGTGTAGGGTTTAGGGTCTAGGGTGTAGGGTCTAGGGTTAAGGGTTTCGGCGTTAGGGTTTGGGGTTTGGGGTTTTGGGGTTTTGGGTTTGGGGTTTGGGGTTTAGGGTTTAGGGTTACCAAAAATAAAGGCGGAAATAATCTTGAAGTATGATCAATAAAAACCCAGAGAAATTAAAACTAAAGAAACAGATAAATAAAGGACAAATGAGATGCACATAAAAACTTATGTATTATACATCAAACTAGTTTCGTCCAAAATAGGACTCATCAGTGATACATAAGCAATGAGTGCAAGCTGTCCTTATAAAGTGAACAGGAGCAAAGCTAGCTTTCAAAAATCTAGCCGTTACAAAAACTAGCCGTTATAAAACTAGCTGTTATACATCATTAATTAATTAATTAATTAATTAATTAAAAAAAAATTAAAAATTATGAAGAACTGTAGACGAAAAATGATGCTCCTGAGGGTGTCAAGATCGAGGATCGGCACTGCTCATGTAAAATGTGCCCATCTTTCTAGGATTTCGCCAACAGATCATAGGTCTAGGTATATGTTGCAACTAAGGGAAGTTCTGGAATTCTCCATGAAGTTTAGGGTTTAGGGAACCCCCAAGGTTTAAAGCTCTGGTAGCCTCACAGAAGTCTAGCTTTAACACCAGGGGGCCCTCTTGAGGTCCGTGCGAACTGGACCTCGCGCATAAACCTGCTGAAGAAGAGCAGACCTCTGATCCCAATGAACTCTGGCGAAGCAAGCTTGAAGAAAATCAGGAGGATACCCCCTAGATCGAAGCCTCTGGTAGAAAGATCTTTGTAGCTCCAGAAAACCCGATTCACTGCTTCCCGAAGAAGATAACGTTGTAACTCATTAACCACAAAAGCAACCTTTTGATGACGAGGGTGCCAAGAAGAAAATGGAATGTATTGATAGGCATTCAGCGGCTTCTGATAGCACCTGGTAGAGAGCTTTCCAAAGGCTTGGAAATCTGAGCCTTTGAAAAGAACTAAATCCAAAAAGTTGATGCTGGTGGAGGAGATGCAGTAAGTAATATGAATGTGATCAGGATAGATGGACTGATAGCAGTCCAAAAACTGGAGCAATCTATCCTTGGAGCCAGCCCAAACCATGCAACCATCATCGATGAAGCGTTTAAACAACTCAATCTCTGGTGAAGGAGTTCTTCTGAAAACTTCCTGCTCAAGATGACAAAGGAAGAGACAAGCATAGACAACAGCAAAGTTGCTGCCCATAGCAGTTCCCCGGTCTTGTCGATAAAAACAGCCATTGAACTGAAGAAAGTGCCAAGAAAGAACAAGATCGGCTGCAGAAACCAGGAAATCAATATCCCTAGAGGAGAAAGATTCAGCAGAGCTATGAAGCAGCATTTCCCTCAACGCATGCAAGCTTTGTTGAGTGGGAATGCTTGGATATAGCGATTCTATATCAAAGGTTACAAGGAGAGAGTCAACAGGAAAAGTTTTTGAGTCAACAACTTGAAGCAGAGAAATAGAATCAGGCAGATGAAAAGGTTGTGCAAGAAGAGTACTAAGCAACTTATGATGAAGAAACTTAGAAAGAGGCTCAAGCATGAACCCTTTGTAGGAACAAATAGGCCTTCCTATAGGAGGGTTTTTGTGAATCTTCCACAGAAAGTAAAGCATACAGGCTCTAGCTTTATGGGATTGGACTTGCTGAATATATTCCCACTGTTGCACTGTAAGAAGATTACTGAATCTCTTTTGAAGCTGGCAAAGCTTCCTCTTTATGGCGGCCCAAGGAACTGCAGAATACGGTCTGTATACATTAGGATCAGATAGTTGCCAAAGAGCTTCTGCAACATATCTGTCTTTATCAAGAACCACAATAGCCAAATTTTTGTCTGCTGGCTTGATAACAATAGGGAGTCAGCGAAGGCTCCTTAGAGCAAGCAATTGGGACCTGGAAAAGCGGGGTTTGTGGGAAAAATCAACAGAGGCAATCTTATTGTGCAGAAGGGTAAGACCAATATGAAGAGCATGATTCAGATCAGGATCACGGATAGGGGGTTCCCAGGAGGAGTTAGGCAATCTAAAAGGATTGTAGACATCATCTGTAGAAGGACCAAAAAATCTCCTAAGACGGCAAAGTCTGGAAAAATAGGCATATTCATTAAGAATATTATCTACAGACATGGGAGGTGGCCTGGGAATAAATTTCTGCCCTAAGCCCAAAAGCTTTTCTTGGCTGAAAGAAAGAGAGACAGAGGAAAGATTATGGATAGCTAAGTTGCTAATCCTACTATCTAACCTGGAGGGAGTCATTCTTCCAATCAGATAAGAGAGATAACTAAAAGGGCTAATATAGGGCAGCGAAAAAATGGTTCGGGATTTGCTTACTCTAAGGGAGCCTTTCCCTTGTTTTTGGCCCGTGCATGGTTCTGAAACATGCTTTGCTGCTGTGGCACAAATGGAACAGCCTCCATATTCAAACCAGTGTTCAAAGAAGCTTGGTTTTGACTGGAGGGCGATGGCCCAGCAGCAGATGGTGTGAACCTCCTTCCGTGGCGGAATCTCTCTCTACCTACCCCGTTTTTTGGCACGATGTTCAATCATTTCAATCTAGAATTGATTGATTTGTCTGTTGTAAGAAGCAGTGGCACGAGAGACCCATTGTGCAGCAATAGAGCTACCTGCAGCCGGACCAGAGCAGCTAGTGAATTGAACATTGGCAAAAGGTTCAGCAAGCTGTTGGAGGTTGTCATGAAAAGATGAAGCAAGCTGATCAAGCTTCTCTTCATTTTTGGTGACAATGGATCTCCCATGACGAAGATAGAATGCATGGCATTCTTTCCTGAAGTTCTCAGTGATGGATTCAAGTCCGGATCTGAGAATATGAGAGCTATCAGGGTCTGAAGCAGCAAGACCGGGAACTTTAACCATGAGACTCTGAATAACACGGCCATCTTTTTGGAGGGCTTCAAGCTTCTCCACCAAAGCATGAGATCTGAGAAAGAACTCAGTGGCTTTCTGAAAGTCTTTAACAGCACAATGAATTAATTCCTCCCAGGATTTGGGCAATGGGGGAAGTTCATCCATGGGAAACTGATCCGGTGTAGAAGCCAAAGGAATATGTTGCATAGAGTTAGAGGGAGCAGCATGCCCTATTGCAGCAGAGGAAGAACCCAAAATGCCCAAAGATGAGACATGTCCAGAAGCCGAAGTAATATGCTGCATAGAGGTAGAGGGAGCATCATGCCCTATTGCAGCAGAGGAAGAGCCCGGAATGCTCAATGAAGAGACATGCCCAGAACTTGAGCTAAAATTGTTGACATTAGAACAAAGGCCAATAGAATGGGCAGCAGGAGGAATAGAAGAAGGAGCAGCATGAGGACTGGAAGAAACCAGATTGTCAAGAGAGGAAGTCTGAGCAGTTTTTGAAGCTGAACTGGAAAGAACCTTCCATGCAGAGATAGCATGGTCAGCTGCTGCAATGAGCTCCTCATCTTCCAGCTGAATTCCAAAAGTAAATTCAGATTCTGACTGCGCAGAAGGAGAAGAAGTCTGATGCTCAGGAACAGGTTCAACAAGATAGGGTATCTGCGCAGAAGGGGAGGGAGCCACCTGCTCAACCTCATGAGATAACTGCGCAGAAGGAGAGAATGCTGACTGTCTTGTTGCTGGCTCAGAAGGAACTTGCGCAGGAGAAATAGGAGAGATTTGTTGTAAAACAGGATCAGCAGTTAACACAGCAACACGATCTTGCAGCAAAAACGTTGAAGGCTCTGACAATTCAGATGAATGTCGAAAAAAATGTGTTGCTGGAGCTGGCAGATGAGGACATTGCGTTGAGGAATCTGGCAGATCTGGGGACTGTTGCATATGAAGCGTTGATGAATTTCCCAATTCAGAAACGATATGCAGGCCTGAAGAATGTTGCGTGGATAAATCTGGCAGATTTGCCGACGTTGAAGTGAACTGCGTGGAAGCTTCTGGCAGATCTACCAACGATGGCTGTAAACACTGCGTGGAAGAATGCTCACGCTACAAATCTGACTGAAAACACTGCGTGGAAGAATAATCACGTTGCAAATCTGAATGTAAACACTGCGTGGTATGTTCTGGCAGGTCTGGCAACGAATCTGGCAAAGAACGCTGCAATTCAGGTGTTGGATCCGGCAGCTCTGGCAATGAAGAACGTTGCATGGAGGCTGGATCTGGTAGCGCAGAACTTTGCATGGAAATCTGAACGGGAGGAGCAGAAATATTTTGCTGCGTGGGACCTTGATTTATTAAATCAAACAATTGATTATAAGAACAAGACCCAGAAAATTTTAAAGCTTCCTCAACCAGCAATGGGACCCGCTCAGAGTTTACATGAAGAAGAAAAAAATCTTCAAGGAAACGTTTGTATGAAGCGGCAGAGATTCGCTTGTCAGTTGAAGAAGCTGAATCCTGACACTCTGAATTCAAAGAATTGAAAGAATTCTGAGAACGTTGGGACATTGAGCGAGTAACAGGGCGATTATTGATCGATAGATCTAAATTATTCTTCGCCATAGACAGTTTAGGTTACCAAAAATAAAGGCGGAAATAATATTGAAGTATGATCAATAAAAACCCACAGAAATTAAAACTAAAGAAACAGATAAACAAAGGACAAATGAGATGCACATAAAAACTTATGTATTATACATCAAACTAGTTTCGTCCAAAATAGGACTCATCAGTGATACATAAGCAAGCAATGAGTGTAAGCTGTCCTTATAAAGTGAACAGGAGCAAAGCTAGCTTTCAAAAATCTAGCTGTTACAAAAACTAGCCGTTAAAAATCTAGCCGTTATACATAATTAATTAATTAATTAAATTAAAAAAAAAATTAAAAATTATGAAGAACTGTAGACAAAAAATGATGCTCCTGAGGGTGTCAAGATCGAGGATCGGCACTGCTCATGTAAAATGTGCCCATCTTTCTAGGATTTCGCCAACAGACCATAGGTCTAGGTATATGCTGCAACTGAGGGAAGTTCTGGAATTCTCCATGAAGTTTAGGGTTTAGGGTTTCGGGTTTCGGGTTCAGGGTTCAGGGTTCAGGGTTCGGGTTCAGGGTTCGGGTTTTAGGGTTTTAGGGTTTAGGGTTTAGGGTTTAAGGTTTAGGATTTAGGGTTTAGGGTTAGGGGTTAAGGGTTTAGGGTTAAGGGTTAAGGGTTTAGGGGTTTGGGGTTTAGGGTTTAGGGTTTTAGGGTTTAGGGTTTAGGGTACCGAAAAAATTAAAGCGGAAATAAATCGAAGTATGCCCAATAAAACCCCAGATAAAAAAAGACTGAAGAAAGAAATTAAGAATAAAGGACAGAAGAGATGCACATAAAAAAAACTTATGTATTATACATCAAACTAGTTTCGTCCGAAATAGGACTCATCAGTGATACATAAGCAATGAGTGCAAGCTGTCCTTATAAAGTGAACAGGAGCAGTGCCAGCTTTCAAAAAACTAGCCGTTACAAAAACTAGCCGTTATAAAAAACTAGCCGTTATGAAAAACTAGCCGTTAAAAAACTAGCCGTTATGCATCATAAGTTAATTAATTAATTAAAAAATTATGAACTGTAGCAAAAAATGATGCTCCTGAAGGTGTCAAGATTGAGGATCGGCACTGCTCATGTAAAAGGTGCCCATCTTTCTAGGATTTCGCCAACAGATCAAAGGTCTAGGTATATGCTGCAACTGAGGGAAGTTCTGGAATTCTCCATGAAGTTTAGGGTTTAGGGAACCCCCAAGGTTTAAAGCTCTGGTAGCTTCACAGAAGTCTAGCTTTAACACCAAGGGGGCCCTCTTGAGATCCGTGTGAACTGGACCTCGCGCATAAACCTGCT
Source organism: Pinus tabuliformis (assembly GCA_031772625.1). Lineage (NCBI taxonomy): Eukaryota > Viridiplantae > Streptophyta > Pinopsida > Pinales > Pinaceae > Pinus > Pinus tabuliformis. Next base: position 1,315,878,788 of record CM062809.1, read on the forward strand.
GAAGAAGAGTAGACCTCTGATCCCAATGAACTCTGGCGAAGCAAGCTTGAAGAAAATCAGGAGGATACCCCCTGGATCGAAGCCTGTGGTAAAAATATTTCTGTAGCTCCAAAAACCCTGATTCACTGCTTTCTCGAAGAAGATAACATTGTAACTCATTTACCACAAGGGCAACCTTTTGATGACGAGGGTGCCAAGAAGAAAATGGAATGTATTGATAGGCATTCTGCGGCTTCTGATAGCACCTGGTAGGGAGCTTTCCAAAGGCTTGGAAATCTGAGCCTTTGAAAAGAACTAAATCCAAAAAGTTGATGCTGGTGGAGGAGATACAGTAAGTAATATGAATGTGTTTAGGATAGATGGATTGATAGCAATCCAGAAACAGAAGCAATCTATCCTTGGAGCCAGCCCAAACCATGCAACCATCATCAATGAAGCGTTTAAACAGCTCAATCTCTGGAGAAGGCATTCTTCTGAAAACTTCCTGCTCGAGATGACAAAGGAAGAGACAAGCATAGACAACAGCAAAGTTGCTGCCCATAGCAGTGCCTCGGATTTGTCGATAGAAACAACCATTGAACTGAAGAAAGTGCCAAGAAAGAACAAGTTCGGCTGCAGAGACTAGGAAATCAATATCCCTAGAGGAGAAAGATTCAGCAGAGCTATGATCTAGCATTTCCCTCAAGGCATGCAAGCCTTGTTGAGTGGGAATGCTTGGATACAGTGATTCTATATCAAAGGTTACAAGAAGAGAGTCAGCAGAAAACTTTTTTGAGTCAACAACTTGAAGCAGAGAAATAGAATCAGGCAGATGAGAAGGTTGTGTAAGCAGAGTACTAAGCAACTTGTGATGAAGAAACTTAGAAAGAGGTTCAAGCATGAACCCTTTGTAGGAACAAATAGGCCTTCCTACAGGAGGGTTTTTGTGAATCTTCCAAAGAAAGTAAAGCATACAAGCTCTAGCTTTATGGGGTTTGACTTGCTGAATATATTCCCACTGCTGAACTGTAAGAAGATTGTTGAATCTGTCTTGAAGCTGGCAAAGCTTTCTTTTAATGGCGGTCCAAGGAACTGCAGAATACGGCCTGTAAACATTAGGATCAGATAGTTGTCTAAGAGCTTCTGCAACATATCTGTCTTTATCAAGAACCACAATACCCAAATTTTTGTCCGTTGGCTTGGAGACAATAGGGAGTCGGCGAAGGATCCTTAGAGCAAGCAATTGGGACCTGGAAAAGCGGGGTTTGTGGGAGAAATCAACAGAGGCAATCTTATTGTGCAGAAGGGTAAGACCAATATGAAGAGCATGATTCAGATCTGGATCATGGATAGGGGGTTCCCAGGAGGTGTTAGGCAATCTAAAAGGATTGTAGACATCATCTGTAGAGGGGCCAAAAAATCTTCTAAGACGACACAGTCTGGAAAAATAGGCATATTCGTTAAGAATATTATCTACAGACATGGGAGGTGGCCTGGGAATAAATTTGTGCCCTAAGCCCAAAAGCTTTTCTTGACTGAAGGAAAGAGAGACAGAGGAAAGATTGTGGATGGCTAGATTGCTGATCCTACTATCTAACCTGGAGGGAGTCATTTTTCCAAGTAGATAAGAAAGATAAGAGAAAGGGCTAATAGAGGGCAACCAAAATAGGGTTCGGGAGCTGCCTACTCTAAGGGAGCTTTTCCCTTGTTTTTTGCTTGTGCAGGGTTCTGCAACATGCTTTGCTACTGTGGCACAAATGGAACAGCCTCCAGATTCAAACCAGTGTTCAAAGAAGCTTGGTTTTGAATGGAGGGCGATGGCCCAGCAGCAGATGGTGTGAACCTCCTTCCCCGGCGGAATCTCTCTCTGCCAACCCTGTTTTTTGACTGCTGGGCAGTTGGGGGGTGCTGATGAGGCTGTTGCCTGTGATGTTGCTGGGGCATCTGCTGATGCTGCTGCCGAGATTGTTGCTGGGAAAGTTGAGGTTGCTGCCTTTTCTGCTTTTGCTGAGGTTTCTGATGCTACTGCTGTTGCTGTGGCTGATGCTGTTGCTGCGACCTTCTGTGCTGTGGCTGCTGTTGTTGATGCTGTTGTGGCTGCTTTCTATGTTGTTGCTGCTTTGGGCGCAGCTGCTGTTGCTTTGGCGGAAGATTCTGCTGCTGCTGCTTAGGAGAGTTGGAAGATTGCAAATCTATCAGGAAAGCGATTTGTTCCTGGATAGGTTTGAGAGCGGCATCCAACTTATGTTGCTGGGTCTGAAGAGATCGAGCAACCTCTTTTTGGACCAAAACCGAAATAGCTTCTTCCCGAGGTATATTGTTGGCTAATTTAGCCAAATCTTCTCTGGAAGCATTTCTAGCAGCAAGGGCAGCACTGCGGGCGGCACGACGTTCAATCATTTCAATCTGGAATTGATTGATTTGTCTGTTGTAAGAAGCAGTGGCACGAGAGACCCATTGTGCAGCAATAGAGCTACCTGCAACAGGACCAGAGCAGCTAGTGAATTGAACATTGGCAAAAGGTTCAGCAAGCTGCTGGAGGTTGTCATGAAAAGATGAAGCAAGATGATCAAGCTTCTCTTCATTTTTAGTGACAATGGATCTCTCATGCTGAAGATAGAATGCATGGCATTCTTTCCTGAAGTTCTCAGTGATGGATTCAAGTCCGGATCTAAGAATGGGAGAGCTATCAGGATCTGAAGCAGCAAGACCGGGAACTTTTACCATGAGACTCTGAATAACACGACCATCTTTTTGAAGGGCTTCAAGCTTCTCAACCAGAGCATGAGATCTGAGAAAGACCTCAGTGGCTTTCTGAAAGTCCTTAACAGCACAATGAATTATTTCCTCCCAGGATTTGGGCAATGGGGGAAGTTTATCCATAGGTAACTGATCTGGTGCAGAAACCAAGGGAGTATGCTATATGGAAGGAGGAGGAGCAGCAGCATGCCCTAAAGCAGCAGTGGAAGAGCCCGGAATGCCTAATGATGAGACATGCCCAGCGTTTGAACTGTTCATCATTAGATTAATGGCATGCCCAGAATTTGAACTGTTCAACATTAAATTATTGGCATTAGAATGTGCAGCAAGAGGAATAGAAGGAGGGGCAGCATGAGGACTAGAAGGAGCAGCATGAAGACCGGAAGCTTGCGCAGTTTTTGATGCGGATTTGGACAGAGCTATTGCATGGTCAGCTGCTGCGATAAGCTCCTCATCTTCCAGCTGAATTCCAAAAGTAAACTCTGATTCTGATTGCGCAGAAGGAGAGGGAGTAGTTTGTCCCAATGTAGGTTCACAGAGATCTTGCGTAGGAGAATAAGGAGTTATCTGCTGTAAAACTGGGTCAGCTGGTAACGTAGCGATCTGATCTTGAGAAAAAAGCGTTGAAGGCTCTGTCAAATCAGATGACTGGCAAAAGAACTGCGTTGCTGGAGCTGGCCGATGTGATGAGGCATCTGGCAGATCTGAGGATCGCTGCAGACAATGTGTTGACAATTCAGGTACATGTTGCGTTGAAGAATTCCTCACTCCAGAAACGGGCTGCAGTCCTGTAGTTTGCTGCGTTGAAGAATTCCTCACTCTAGAAACGGGCTGCAGTCCTGTAGTTTGCTGCGTTGATGAATTTCTCAGATCAACTCTTGAAGCTTGCTGCGTTGATGGATTATGTTGTGCTGATGAAATTCTCTGCGCTGATGAATTTATCAAATCAACTCCTGTAGCTGCCGGCTCCGTTGATGAATTATGCAGCGCTGATGAGTTTCTCAAATCAACTCCTGTAGCTGCCGGCTCCGTTGATGAATTATGCAGCGCTGATGAGTTTCTCTGCGCTGATGAAATTCTCAAATCCACTCCTGAAGCTGCCGGCTCGATCTCATGAAAAAACAACTGCGCAGAAGCACATGGTGTCTGCATAGAAGATGAGGGAGCCACCTGCTCTACCTCATGAGAGAATAGCTGCGCAGAAGGAGAAAGAGCTAATTGCCCCAGCGCGGGAGAAAAAGGAGTTACCTGTTGTAAAACAGGATCAGCACATAACTCAGCAATTCGATCAGGAGAAATATGCGTTGAAGGCTCTGATAGTTTAGAAGAATGAGCTGGCAGATCTGATGAAGGTAGCAATGACTGCGTTGATGGATTCTTCAAATCAGAAACGTGAGGCAACCCTGAAGCAAGCTGCGTGGTTGGAACCGGCAGATCTGAAGCTGGATCTGGTAGCTGAAGCAACGCTGCATCTGGTAGCTCAAGCAAAGCTGTAGAACGTTGCATGGAACAAGACTGAGCGGGAGCAGAATTATTCTCCATGGAAGGCTGCGTGGGTTGATTCATCAAATCAAATAATTGATTATAAGAACACGTGCCAGATTTTAAAGCTTTTTCCACCAGCGCTGGAACCCGCTCAGAAGTTACGTGAAGAAGAAAGAAATCTTCAAGAAAACGTTTGTGTGCAGCAGGGTTTCGCTTGTTAGCTGAAGATGCTGAGTCCTCACAATCTGAATTCAAAGAATTCAAAGAGATTTGAGAATTTTGAGATCGCTGAGACATTGAGCAAGTAATAGGGCGATTATTGAACGATAAATCTGAGTTATTTCTCACCATAGACAGTTTAGGGTACCGAAAAAATTAAAGCGGAAATAAATCAAAGTATGCCCAATAAAACCCGAGATAAAAAAAAAAAGACTGAAGAAAGAAATTAAGAATAAAGGACAGAAGAGATGCACATAAAAAAAACTTATGTATTATACATCAAACTAGTTTCGTCTGAAATAGGACTCATCAGTGATACATAAGCAATGAGTGCACGCTGTCCTTATAAAGTGAACAGGAGCAGTGCCAGCTTTCAAAAAACTAGCCATTACAAAAACTAGCCGTTATGAAAAACTAGTTGTTATGCATCATAAGTTAATTAATTAATTAATTAATTAAAAAATTATGAACTGTAGCAAAAAATGATGCTCCTGAAGATGTCAAGATCGAGGATCGGCACTGCTCATGTAAAAGGTGCCCATCTTTCTAGGATTTCGCCAACAGATCAAAGGTCTAGGTATATGCTGCAACTGAGGGAAGTTCTGGAATTCTCCATGAAGTTTAGGGTTTAGGGTTTAGGGTTTAGGGGTTTAGGGTTTAGGGTTTAGGGTTTAGGGTTAGGGTTTAGGGTCAGGGGTTTAGGGTTTAGGTTTTAGGGTTTTAGGGTTTAGGTTAGGGTTTAGGGTTTAGGGTTTAGAGGGTTAGAGGGTTTGGGGTTTGGGGTTTAGGGTTTAGGGTTTAGAGTTTGAGTTTTAGGGTTTTAGGGTTTAGGGTTTAGGGTTTAGGGCTAAAACAGCAAAGAGAGTAAGGTGGGAACAAAACCGAACAAAATACCCAGTTACATGTAAAGAAATTGCCGGAAATTGAAAAACATGTAAAAATTGCAAAAGTTGCAAATTGCAAACCGAGACAAATGCAAAAAATGCTAAAGGACAAGATTATGCAAAACACATAATAGACAAGAAACAGATCTTTGTATTCATCAAACTAGTTTCGTCCTCAACGGGACTCATCAGTGATACAAAGAAAAAGAGCAACTTGCTGTCCTTATATAGCAAAAGCGGACAGGGCAAGTGCATGGTAAGTGGTACATGGTATTTTTTGCAACCATGGTATTGGCACATGGTTTTTTACTTTTTAATTTTTAATATTAAAATATTAAAAATAAAAGTAAAAATAGCTAAAAAATAGCTCTCCTCATGCAAAAAATCTGAAAAAATCATGTACTGCTCCTGGAAGAAGAATGCACTGCTCCTGTAGAAGATCATGGCCGGGGGTCGGAACTGCTCATGTAAAAAGTCTCGATTTTGCGCGGATTCCGCCAACAAATCAAGGCCTTGGGAATATGCTGAAGCAAAGGGTGACGCTGGAATTCTCCATGCAGTTTAGGGTTTAGGGTTTAGGGCTAAAACAACAAAGAGAGTAAGGTTTAGGGTTTAGGGTTTAATCAAAAGTGCAAAAAGCTAGCGATACCATTAGCAAGATAGTAATCAGAAGAAAGAAAAAAATAAAAAGGACAACAAAAATTGAAAGATGAATAAAATTTTGTATTATCAAACTAGTTTCGACCTTTAGGGTCTCATCAGTGATACAAAGAAAATCTTTACAATGTATGTCCTTTTAATAGACCGCAATCAAGCGCAAGGTCGAAGGAAACAACAGTTCAACCGTTGAGCTCGAAAACGGGAAAGGAACCGACTGATCTGACAAATGGCAAAAAAGCGGAAAGTGCACTCTGGGGGTTTAGGGTTTAGGGTTTTAGGGTTTAGGGTTTAGGGTTTAGGGTTAGGGTTTAGGGTTTAGGGTTTTTTTTTTAGGGTTTAGGGTTTAAGGGTTTTAGGGTTTAGGGTTTAGGGTTTTAGGGTTTAGGGTTTAGGGTTAAAACAGCAAAGAGAGTAAGGTGGGAACAAAACCGAACAAAATACCGAGTTACATGTAAAGAAATTGCCGAAAATTGAAAAACATATAAAAATTGCAAAAGTTGCAAATTGCAAACCGAGACAAATGCAAAAAATGCTAAAGGACAAGATTATGCAAAACACATAATAGACAAGAAATAGATCTTTGTATTCATCAAACTAGTTTCGTCCTCAACGGGACTCATTAGTGATACAAAGAAAAGGAGCAACTTGCTGTCCTTATATAGCAAAAGCGGACAGGGCAAGTGCATGGTAAGTGGTACATGGTATTTTTTGCAACCATGGTATTGGCACATGGTTTTTTACTTTTCAATTTTTAATATTAAAATATTTAAAATATTAAAAATAAAAGTAAAAATAGCTCTCCTCATGCAAAAAATCTGAAAAAATCATGTACTGCTCCTGGAAGAAGAATGCACTGCTCCTGTAGAAGATCATGGCTGGGGGTCGGAACTGCTCATGTAAAAAGTTCCGATTTTGCGCGGATTCCGCCAACAAATCAAGGGCTTGGGAATATGCTGAAGCAAAGGGTGACGCTGGAATTCTCCATGCAGTTTAGGGTTTAGGGTTTAGGGTTTAGGGCTAAAACAGCAAAGAGAGTAAGGTTTAGGGTTTAGGGTTTAGGGTTCAGGGTTTAAGCAATAAAGAGAGTAAGGTGGGAAAAAAACCGAACAAAATACCCAGTTACATGTAAAGAAATTGCTAAAGCAATAAAGAGAGTAAGGTGGGAACAAAACCGAACAAAATACCCAGTTACATGTAAAGAAATTGCTGGAAATTGAAAAACATGTAAAAAATGCTAAAGTTGCAAAAGTTGCAAATTGCAAGAAATGCAAAGTTGCAAAAGTTGCAAACCGAGACAAATGCAAAAAATGCTAAAGGACAAGATTATGCAAAACACATAATAGACAAGAAACAGATCTTTGTATTCATCAAACTAGTTTCGTCCTCAATGGGACTCATCAGTGATACAAAGAAAATGAGCTACTTGCTGTCCTTATATAGCAAAAGCGGACAGGGCAAGTGCATGGTAAGTGGTACATGGTATTTTTTGCAACCATGGTATGGGCACATGGTTTTTTACTTTTTAATTTTTTAATATTAAAATATTTTAAAATATTTTAAATATTAAAAAATAAGAGTACAAAATAGCTAGAAAATAGCTAAAAATAGCTCTCCTCATGCAAAAAATCTGAAAAATCATGTACTGCTCCTGTAGAAGATCATGGCCGAGGGTCGGAACTGCTCATGTAAAAAGTCCTGATCTTGCGCGGATTCCGCCAACAAATCAAGGGCTTGGGAATATGCTGAAGCAAAGGGTGACGCTGGAACTCTCCATGCAGTTTAGGGTTTAGGGAACCCCCAAGGTTCAAAGCACGAGTGGCTTCACAAAAGTCCAGCTTCAACACCAAGGGGGCCCTTTTGAGGCCAAGAGAGTGAAGAGGACCTCGTGCATAGACCTGCTGCAATAGAGCAACCCTTTGATCCCAATGGACCTTGGCAAAACATGCCTGGAGGAAATCCGGTGGATAGCCCCTCGACCGAAGCCTGCTGTAGAAAGCCCGTCTGAGTTCAAGGAAGCCCAACTCAGTGCTCTCTCGAAGAAGATATCTCTGCAGCTCATTAACCACGAATGCTACTTTCTGGTGCTTGGGATGCCAGGAAGTAAAAGGAATATACTGATATGCATTCAGTGGTTTCTGGAAACATCTGGTGGAAAGCTTTCCAGAGGTGTGGAAGTCATCACCTTTGAAAAGCACAATGTCCAAAATGTTGATGCTGGATGATGAAATGCAAGAAGTGATGCGAATGTGCTCAGGATAAATGGACTGATAGCAATCCAAGAATTGGACCAATCTCTCTCTGGAGCCATTCCAGACCATGCAACCATCATCAATAAACCGTCTGAAGAGCTGAATCTCTGGAGCAGGAAATCTACGGAAGACTTCTTGCTCAAGATGGCAAAGAAAAAGACATGCATACACAACAGCAAAATTGCTGCCCATGGCAGTGCCTCTAATCTGCCGATAGAAAGAGCCATCAAACTGCAAAAAATGCCACTTGAGCACCAACTCAGCTGCACTGACTAGAAAATCAACATCTTCTGGAGTGAAGAGATCCGCAGTACTATGCTCAACCATATCCCGTAAGGCATGCAAGCCTTCCTGAGTGGGGATGCTAGGGTAGAGGGACTCTACATCAAATGTTACAAGAAATGAATCGGGAGCAAAACGCTTGGATTCAATATCTTGCAATAAAGAAAGAGAGTCTGGAAGATGATTGGGCTGAGCAAGTAAAGTGCCAAGGAGTTTATAATGCAAGAATTTGGAAAGAGGCTCCAACATAAACCCATTGTAAGCACAGATAGGCCTACCGACAGGAGGGTTTTTGTGGATCTTCCAAATGAAGTAAAGCCTGCAAGCTTTGGCATCTTGCGGCTTGACTTGCATTATATACTCCCACTGCTGAACTGTAAGAAGATTGCGGAATCTTGCTTGGAGCTGCCTGAGAGACCTGCTGATGGCCAACCATGGAACTGCTGCATACTGTCTGTAAACATTGAGGTCAGCTAGTTGCCGGTGGGCTTCGGCAACATAGCTATCTCTGTCAAGCACCACAATCCCCAGGTTCTTATCCGCTGGTTTGATCACAATAGGGAGTCGGCGAAGGCTCTTTAATGCAAGCAATTGGGATCTGGCAAATCTGGGTCTGGTGGTAAAATGGACAGAGGCAATGCGGTTTCTAAGGATGGAGAGGCCAAGCTGAAGAGCACGATTAAGATCAGGATCATTAATCGGAGGCTCCCAGGTAGGGTTTGGCAGGTGGAAAGGATTATATGTGTCATCATCAGAAGAAAGCCGAAAAAATCTTCTGAGGCGGCAAAGACGGGAAAAATATGGCCATGGGCGGAGGCCGGGGAATGTATTTGTGCCCTAGGCCCAGCAATTTGGTTTGGCTGAAGGAAAGGGGGACAGAAGAGAGATTGTGAATAGCAAGATTGCTAATTCGACGATCAATCTGGGAAGGGGTCATTTTTCCAATCAGATAAGCCAAATAGGAAAAGGGGCTAATGGAGGGCAACCAAAAAAGATGACGGGAATTGCTTACATAAAAAGAGCCGTGTCTTTCCCTTTGTCTCCACGAGAAATCTGATGCACATGTGGCCGCTGTGGCGCATATGGGGCAGCTTCCGGATTCAAACCAGTGTTCTGGAAAGGCTGGTTTGGAATGGAAGCCGATTGCCCAGCAACAGATTGAGTGGAGCGATTTCCTCGGCGGAACCGCCCCCTGCCCATCCCGTTTTTTGGCCGGGATTGCTGCTGCTGCTGCCTCTGGGGATGACTGCGCAGTTGCTGGGGCTGACTGCGCAGTTGCTGGGGAGGCCTCTTTTGGCTGCGCAGAGACTGCTGCTGCTGCTGCTGTGGAGGCTGGCCATGCTGCTGTCGCTGCTGGGGCTGTCTACGCTGCTGCTGCTGCTGTCTACGCTGCTGCTGCTGCCGAGAAGAAGGTGAAGTGCCGGGAGATTGAAGCTCAATAAGAAAAGCAAGCTGGTCTTGCATTTCCCGTTGCTGCTGCTGCAAAGGCTTCAAAGTGGCATCGATTTTCTGTTGCTGGGCCTGAAAAGATTTTGCAACCTCTTTCTGGACCAAAACAGAAATCGCTTCTTCTCTGGGAATATCATTAGCTTGCTTAGCTAATTCTTCCCGAGCAGCATTTCGGGCGGCTTGTGCGGCAGCTCTGGCGGAACGTCGTTCAACTAGCTCAATTTGGAATTCATTGACCTTGTGATGGTAAGAAGACAAGGCCAGTGAAACCCAGTGAGCAGCAACAATGCTGCCTTCAATCGGACCGGTAGGGCTAGTGAACGGAATATGCTGGAACGGCTCGGCAAGTTGGTGAAGCTTATTTTCAAAATCTGAAGCAAGCTGGGAAACCCTAGCTTCATTTTGCTCCACAATAGCTTGCTCATGCCGCAAATAAAGTTCATGGCAATCTCTTCGATATCTGGCAGTAAGGGCTTCAAGACCACTTTTGAGAGCATCATTGGTGTCAGGATCAGAAGCTACAAGACCCGGTGATTTAACCATAAGGCTTTGAATAACACGGTTGTCTTGCTGAAGAGCTAATAATTTCTCAACAAGCGACTGAGATTTCATTAAAATTTCAGTGGCTTTTTGGAAATCTTTTACTGCACAAGAAATCACTTCGGTCCAGGAATTTGGCATCGGCGGAAAACCATCATTTGCTGAATGCTGGTGAACTGTGGACGGCCCCGGATGGGCAGAAGGACCCCCCTGCGCAGTAGAAGGAAACCCCTGCGCAGCAACAGAAGGGCCCTGCGCAGCAACAGAAGAGGGCTGCGCAGTTCTGGGAGGGTACTGCGCAGTCTCTGGAGGGGGCTGCGCAGTACCTTCATTTGCCCCGACATTAAGCCGAGGACCCGCCATTGCAGCACCGAGAAATGCTTGCTCAATATCTTGAGGAGTAAGAGCGTTTTCCCGGATGATTTGCTGCACAATACTGCCGAGCTTGCTTAGGGTTTAGGGTTTTGGGTTTTGGGGTTTGGATTTTGGGTTTTGGGGTTTGGAGTTTGGGGTTTGGGGTTTGGGGGTTTGGGGTTTGGGGTTCAGGGTTCAGGGTTCAGGGTTTAGGGTTTAGGGTTTAGGTCTTGCTGCAAGAAGAGAGTAAGGCGGAAACCGAACTGAAAACACACCCAATAAGGTTTAGGGTTGAGGGTTGAGGGTTGAGGGTTTGGGGTTTGGGGTTTGGGGTTGAGGGTTTGGGGTTTGGGGTTAAGGGTTGAGGGTTTGAGGGTTTGAGGGTTGAGGGTTGAGGGTTGGGGGTTTGGGGTTGAGGGTTGGAGTTGACGGTTTGGGGTTTGGGGTTTGGGGTTTGGGGTTGAGGGTTTGGGGTTTGGGGTTTGGGGGTTGAGGGTTTGGGGTTTGGGGGTTTTAGGGTTTAGGGTTTAGGGTTTATGGGTTCGGGTTTAGGGTTTCGGGTTTAGGGTTTAGGGTTTCGGGTTTCGGGTTTAGGGTTTCGGGTTTAGGGTTTCGGGTTTCGGGTTCAGGGTTTAGGGTTCAGGGTTCAGGGTTTAGGGTTTGGCAGGCGGTTTAGGGTTTAGGGTTAAGGGTTTGGGGTTTTAGGGTTGAGGGTTGAGGGTTGAGGGTTTTAGGGTTTAGGGTTGAGGGTTTTAGGGCTTAGGGGTTTTTAGGGTTTTAGGGTTTTAAGGGTTTTAGTGTTTAGGGTTTAGGGTTTAAGGGTTTGGGGTTTGGGGTTTGGGGTTTGGGGTCTAGGGTTTAGGGTTTAGGTTTAGGGTTTAGGGTGTTAGGGTTTAGGTTTTAGGGTTTAGGGTGTAGGGTTTTCGGTTTAGGGGTTTCGGTTAGGGTTTACGGCTTAGGGTTTACGGCTTAGGGCTTTAGGGTTTAGGGTTTAGGGTTTAGGGTTTAGGGTTTAGGGTTTAGGGTTTAGGGTTTCGGGTTTCGGGTTTCGGGTTTCGGGTTTCGGGTTTCGGGTTTCGGGTTTGGGGTTTGGGGTTTGGGGTTTGGGGTTTGGGGTTTGGGGTTTGGGGTTTGGGGTTTAGGGTTTAAAGCAGAAAAGAGAGTAAGGCGGAAACCGTAACGAAAGTACACCCAAAGAAAACCGAGACAGATACGTGACTTTGCAGATACGCGAAAAACCCTGAAAAAACAGATACGCGACTTTGCAGTGTCTGACTAGCGTATACACGCGACTTTGCAGAGACAAACTCGCGTATACGCAGATACGTAACTTGGATCTGAGATTTAGCAGAAAGGATAGTAAGGCGGAAGCCGTAACGAAAAGACGCCCAAAGATAACCGAGACAGATGAACCGATACAAGATAAACTGAAAAATAAAAAATGCTTAAGGACAAGCGATTATGCAAAATACATAAGTAGAACAGAAACTCTGTATTAACATCAAACTAGTTTCGTCCTCAATGGGACTCATCAGTGATACAAAGAGAATGAGCTACTTGCTGTCCTTATATAGCAAAAGCGGACAGGGCAAGTGCATGTACATGGAGTTTTTTAATGATTTTTTAATATTAAAATATTAAAAAATATGAATAAACAGATACGCGACTTCGCAAGTCTGACTAGCGTATACACGCGACTTTGAAGTGACTAACTCGCGTATACGCAGATACGTAACAAGAAGCTAAAAAATAGCTAAAAGATAGCTCTGCTTTATGCAAAAAATCTGAAAAAACATGTACTGCTCCTGGAAGAAGAATGCACTGCTCCTGTAGAAAATCAAGGCCGGGGGTCGGAACTGCTCATGTAGAAGGTGCCGATCTTGCGCGGATTCCGCCAACAAATCAAGGGCCTGGGAATATGCTGAAGCAAAGGGTGACGCTGGAATTCTCCATGCAGTTTAGGGTTTAGGGAACCCCCAAGGTTCAAAGCACGAGTGGCTTCACAATAGTCCAGCTTCAACACCAAGGGGGCCCTTTTGAGGCCAAGAGAGTGAAGAGGACCTCGCGCATAGACCCGCTGCAATAGAGCAACCCTTTGATCCCAATGGACCTTGGCAAAACATGCCTGGAGGAAATCCGGTGGATAGCCCCTCGACCGAAGCCTGCTGTAGAAAGCCCGTCTGAGTTCAAGGAAACCCGGCTCGGTGCTCTCTCGAAGAAGATATCTCTGCAGCTCATTAACCACGAATGCAACTTTCTGGTGTTTGGGGTGCCAGGAAGTAAATGGAATATACTGGTATGCATTCAGTGGTTTCTGGAAGCATCTGGTGGAAAGCTTTCCAGAGGTGTGGAAGTCATCACCTTTGAAAAGCACTATGTCCAGAATGTTGATGCTGGATGATGAAATGCAAGAAGTAATGCGGATGTGCTCAGGATAAATGGACTGGTAGCAATCCAAGAATTGGACCAATCTCTCTCTGGAGCCATTCCAGACCATGCAACCATCATCAATAAACCGTCTGAAAAGCTGAATCTCTGGAGCAGGAAATCTTCGGAAGACTTCTTGCTCAAGATGGCAAAGGAAGAGACATGCATACACAACAGCAAAATTGCTGCCCATGGCAGTGCCTCTAATCTGCCGGTAAAAAGAGCCATCAAACTGCAAAAAATGCCACTTGAGCACCAACTCAGCTGCACTGACAAGAAAATCCACGTCCTCTGGAGTGAAGAGATCAGCGGTACTATGCTCAATCATATCCCGTAAGGCATGCAAGCCTTCCTGAGTAGGAATACTAGGATAGAGGGACTCTACATCAAAAGTAACAAGAAATGAATCGGGAGCAAAACGCTTGGATTCAATATCCTGCAATAAGGAGAGAGAGTCTGGAAGATGGTTGGGCTGAGCCAACAAAGTACCAAGAAGTTTATAATGCAAAAATTTGGAGAGAGGCTCCAGCATAAACCCATTGTAAGCACAGATAGGCCTACCGACAGGAGGGTTTTTGTGGATCTTCCAAATAAAGTAAAGCCTGCAAGCTTTGGCATCTTGCGGCTTGATTTGCATTATATACTCCCACTGCTGAACTGAGAGAAGGTTGCGATATCTTGCTTGAAGCTGCCTGAGAGACCTGCTGATGGCCAACCACGGAACCGATGCATACTGCCTGTAGACATTGAGATCAGCTAGTTGCCTATGGGCTTCGGCAACATAGTTTTCTCTGTCAAGAACCACAATCCCCAAGTTCTTGTCTGCTGGTTTGATCACAATAGGGAGTCGGCGAAGACTCTTTAATGCAAGCAATTGGGATCTAGCAAAACTGGGTCTGGGGGTAAACTGGACGGAGGCAATGCGGGTTTGAAGGATGGAAAGGCCAAGCTGAAGGGCACGATTAAGATCAGGGTCATTAATCGGCGGTTCCCAGGTAGGGTTTGGCAGGCGGAAAGGATTATAGGTATCATCATCAGAAGAAAGACGAAAAAATCTTCTGAGGCGGCAAAGACGGGAAAAATAAGCAAATTCTTTAAGAATGTCATCAATGGCCATGGGCGGAGGCCGGGGGATGTATTTGTGCCCTAGGCCCAATAATTTGGTTTGGCTGAAGGAAAGAGAGACGGAAGAGAGATTGTGAATAGCAAGATTGCTAATTCGACGATCAATCTGAGAAGGGGTCATTTTTCCAATCAGGTAAACTAAATAAGAGGAGGGGCTAATGGAGGGCAACCAATACAGATGACGGGAATTGCTTACATTAAAGGAGTCTTGCCTTTCCCTTTGAATCCGGCAGGGATTTGATGAACACCTTGCCCATGTGGAGCAAATGGGGCAGCCTCCGGATTCAAACCAGTGTTCTGGGAAGGCTGGTTTGGAATGGAGGCCGACTGTCCAGCAACAGATCTGGTGGAGCGGTTTCGTCGGCGGAAACGCCCCCTGCCCATCCCGTTTTTTGGCCGGGATTGCTGATCTAGGGCACCCTGCTGCTGCTGCTGCCTCTGAGGCTGCCTGCGCAGTTGCTCAGGCTCACTGCGCAGTTGCTGGGGCTGCCTGCGCAGAGGCCTCTTTTGACTGCGCAGAGGCTGCTGCTGCTGCTGCGGGGGCCGGTTCTGCTGCTGATGCTGCTGGGGTTGCCTCTGCTGCTGTTGCTGGGGCTGTCTACGCTGCTGCTGCTGCTGGGGTTTCTGCCGAGAATGTTGCTGGGGCTGCTGCTGGGGAGAAGCATCCAAGAGAGAAGCAAGATGATCAATTTTCTGTTGCTGGGTTTGGAGAGATTTTGCAATTTCTCTTCGAACCAAAACAGAAATGGCTTCCTCACGAGGAATATCATTAGCTTGCTTAGCTGCTTCTTCCCGAGCGGAATTTCTGGCAGCTTGGGCAGCATCTCTGGCAGAACGACGAAGAACAAGCTCGGTTTTGAAATCATTGACTTGTCGACTGTAAGTGGACAAGGCAAGTGAACACCAATGGGCAGCAACAAGACTGCCATCAACAGGACCGGTGGAACTAGTAAACTCCATGTCTTCGAAAGGAAGAGCAAGCTGGAGAAGCTTATCTTTAAAATCTGAAACAAGATTAGAAACCCTAGTTCCATTTTGCTCCACAATAGATTGCTCATGCCGTAAGTAGAGTTCATGGCAATCTCTTCGATATCTGGCAGTAAGAGCTTCGAGACCACCTTTGAGGGCATCATTGGTGTCTGGATCGGAAGCTACAAGACCCGGTGTTTTAACCATAAGGCTCTGAATAACACGGTTGTCTTGTTGAAGAGCAAGCAGTTTCTCAACAAGCGACTGAGATCTATGCAAGATTTCAGTGGCTTTTTGGAAATCCATGACTGCACGAGAAATTACATCGGTCCAGGCAGTGGGCAACGGCGGAATTTCATTATTACCCGGAAGCTGGCGGGCAAAAGATGATTCCGGATCATGAGTAGCTGGATGCCGAGAAGAAGGGCCCGGCTGAGGAAAGTCGAGATGGGGCTGCGCAGCCTCAAGATGGGGCTGTGCAGTCTCAGGATGAGGCTGCGCAGTTCCTGGAGGGGACTGCGCAGGCTCATTGATGCCAGCTGAAGGATGCTCCGGTGGGCTGAAAAGAAAAGGCCCAGAAGAGTTTCGCTTCTCTTTCTCTCGGTTCACAATTTCTTCAATCTCACGGGAAGAAGGAGTGTTATCCCAGACGAACTGCTGAATAACATTTTCTATAATGTTCCTCCGAGACGAAGCGGAATCGCGTTCGGGAGGATCACGATCAATATGAGATTGAGAATTTGCCCTGGAATGAGATCTAGTAACAGGACCCGTGCTTTCATTAGGGTTTCTCGCCATGGACTTAGTTTAGGGCTTAAAGCAGAAAAGAGAGTAAGGCGGAAACCGTAACGAAAGTACACCCAAAGAAAACCGAGACAGATACGTGACTTTGCAGATACGCGAAAAACCCTGAAAAAACAGATACGCGACTTTGCAGTGTCTGACTAGCGTATACACGCGACTTTGCAGAGACAAACTCGCGTATACGCAGATACGTAACTTGGATCTGAGATTTAGCAGAAAGGATAGTAAGGCGGAAGCCGTAACGAAAAGACGCCCAAAGATAACCGAGACAGATGAACCGATACAAGATAAACTGAAAAATAAAAAATGCTTAAGGACAAGCGATTATGCAAAATACATAAGTAGAACAGAAACTCTGTATTAACATCAAACTAGTTTCGTCCTCAATGGGACTCATCAGTGATACAAAGAGAATGAGCTACTTGCTGTCCTTATATAGCAAAAGCGGACAGGGCAAGTGCATGTACATGGAGTTTTTTAATGATTTTTTAATATTAAAATATTAAAAAAATATTTTAAATATTAAAAAATATGAATAAACAGATACGCGACTTCGCAAGTCTGACTAGCGTATACACGCGACTTTGAAGTGACTAACTCGCGTATACGCAGATACGTAACAAGAAGCTAAAAAATAGCTAAAAGATAGCTCTGCTTTATGCAAAAAATCTGAAAAAACATGTACTGCTCCTGGAAGAAGAATGCACTGCTCCTGTAGAAAATCAAGGCCGGGGGTCGGAACTGCTCATGTAGAAGGTGCCGATCTTGCGCGGATTCCGCCAACAAATCAAGGGTCTGGGAATATGCTGAAGCAAAGGGTGACGCTGGAATTCTCCATGCAGTTTAGGGTTTAGGGAACCCCCAAGGTTCAAAGCACGAGTGGCTTCACAATAGTCCAGCTTCAACACCAAGGGGGCCCTTTTGAGGCCAAGAGAGTGAAGAGGACCTCGTGCATAGACCCGCTGCAATAGAGCAACCCTTTGATCCCAATGGACCTTGGCAAAACATGCCTGGAGGAAATCCGGTGGATAGCCCCTCGACCGAAGCCTGCTGTAGAAAGCCCGTCTGAGTTCAAGGAAACCCGGCTCGGTGCTCTCTCGAAGAAGATATCTCTGCAGCTCATTAACCACGAATGCAACTTTCTGGTGTTTGGGGTGCCAGGAAGTAAATGGAATATACTGGTATGCATTCAGTGGTTTCTGGAAGCATCTGGTGGAAAGCTTTCCAGAGGTGTGAAAGTCATCACCTTTGAAAAGCACTATGTCCAGAATGTTGATGCTGGATGATGAAATGCAAGAAGTAATGCGGATGTGCTCAGGATAAATGGACTGGTAGCAATCCAAGAATTGGACCAATCTCTCTCTGGAGCCATTCCAGACCATGCAACCATCATCAATAAACCGTCTGAAAAGCTGAATCTCTGGAGCAGGAAATCTACGGAAGACTTCTTGCTCGAGATGGCAAAGGAAGAGACATGCATATACAACAGCAAAATTGCTGCCCATGGCAGTGCCTCTAATCTGCCGGTAAAAAGAGCCATCAAACTGCAAAAAATGCCACTTGAGCACCAACTCAGCTGCACTGACAAGAAAATCCACGTCCTCTGGAGTGAAGAGATCAGCAGTACTATGCTCAATCATATCCCGTAAGGCATGCAAGCCTTCCTGAGTAGGAATACTAGGATAGAGGGACTCTACATCAAAAGTAACAAGAAATGAATCGGGAGCAAAACGCTTGGATTCAATATCCTGCAGCAAAGAGAGAGAGTCTGGGAGATGGTTGGGCTGAGCCAACAAAGTACCAAGAAGTTTATAATGCAAGAATTTGGAGAGAGGCTCCAGCATAAACCCATTGTAAGCACAGATAGGCCTACCGACAGGAGGGTTTTTGTGGATCTTCCAAATAAAGTAAAGCCTGCAAGCTTTGGCATCTTGCGGCTTGACTTGCATTATATACTCCCACTGCTGAACTGAGAGAAGGTTGCGATATCTTGCTCGAAGCTGCCTGAGAGACCTGCTGATGGCCAACCACGGAACCGATGCATACTGCCTGTAGACATTGAGATCAGCTAGTTGCCTATGGGCTTTGGCAACATAGTTTTCTCTGTCAAGAACCACAATCCCCAAGTTCTTGTCTGCTGGTTTGATCACAATGGGGAGTCGGCGAAGACTCTTTAATGCAAGCAATTGGGATCTAGCAAAACTGGGTCTGGGGGTAAACTGGACGGAGGCAATGCGGGTTTGAAGGATGGAAAGGCCAAGCTGAAGGGCACGATTAAGATCAGGGTCATTAATCGGCGGTTCCCAGGTAGGGTTTGGCAGGCGGAAAGGATTATAGGTATCATCATCAGAAGAAAGACGAAAAAATCTTCTGAGGCGGCAAAGACGGGAAAAATAAGCAAATTCTTTAAGAATGTCATCAACGGCCATGGGCGGAGGCCGGGGGATGTATTTGTGCCCTAGGCCCAATAATTTGGTTTGGCTGAAGGAAAGAGAGACGGAAGAGAGATTGTGAATAGCAAGATTGCTGATTCGACGATCAATCTGAGAAGGGGTCATTTTTCCAATCAGGTAAACTAAATAAGAGGAGGGGCTAACGGAGGGCAACCAATACAGATGACGGGATTTGCTTACATTAAAGGAGTCTTGCCTTTCCCTTTGAATCCGGCAGGGATTTGATGAACACCTTGCCCATGTGGAGCAAATGGGGCAGCCTCCGGATTCAAACCAGTGTTCGGGGAAGGCTGGTTTGGAATGGAGGCCGACTGTCCAGCAACAGATCTGGTGGAGCGGTTTCGTCGGCGGAAACGCCCCCTCCCCATCCCGTTTTTTGGCCGGGATTGCTGATCTAGGGCACCCTGCTGCTGCTGCTGCCTCTGAGGCTGCCTGCCCAGTTGCTCAGGCTCACTGCGCAGTTGTTGGGGCTGCCTGCGCAGAGACCTCTGATGACTGCGCAGAGGCTGCTGCTGCTGCTGCGGGGGCCGGTTATGCTGCTGACGCTGCTGGGGCTGCCTCTGCTGCTGCTGCTGGGGCTGTCTACGCTGCTGCTGCTGCTGGGGTTTCTGCCGAGAATGTTGCTGGGGCTGCTGCTGGGGTGAAGCATCAAAGAGAGAAGCAAGATGATCAATTTTCTGTTGCTGGGCTTGGAGAGATTTTGCAATTTCTCTTCGAACCAAAACAGAAATGGCTTCCTCACGAGGAATATCATTAGCTTGCTTAGCTGCTTCTTCCCGAGCGGAATTTCTGGCAGCTTGGGCAGCATCTCTGGCAGAACGACGAAGAACAAGCTCGGTTTTGAAATCATTGACTTGTCGACTGTAAGTGGACAAGGCAAGTGAACACCAATGGGCAGCAACAAGACTGCCATCAACAGGACCGGTGGAACTAGTAAACTCCATGTCTTCGAAAGGAAGAGCAAGCTGGAGAAGCTTATCTTTAAAATCTGAAACAAGATTAGAAACCCTAGTTCCATTTTGCTCCACAATAGATTGCTCATGCCGTAAGTAGAGTTCATGGCAATCTCTTCGATATCTGGCAGTAAGAGCTTCGAGACCACCTTTGAGGGCATCATTGGTGTCTGGATCGGAAGCTACAAGACCCGGTGTTTTAACCATAAGGCTCTGAATAACACGGTTGTCTTGTTGAAGAGCAAGCAGTTTCTCAACAAGCGACTGAGATCTATGCAAGATTTCAGTGGCTTTTTGGAAATCCATGACTGCACGAGAAATTACATCGGTCCAGGCAGTGGGCAACGGCGGAATTTCATTATTACCCGGAAGCTGGCGGGCAAAAGATGATTCCGGATCATGAGTAGCTGGATGCCGAGAAGAAGGGCCCGGCTGAGGAAAGTCGAGATGGGGCTGCGCAGCCTCAAGATGGGGCTGTGCAGTCTCAGGATGAGGCTGCGCAGTTCCTGGAGGGGACTGCGCAGGCTCATTGATGCCAGCTGAAGGATGCTCCGGTGGGCTGAAAAGAAAAGGCCCAGAAGAGTTTCGCTTCTCTTTCTCTCGGTTCACAATTTCTTCAATCTCACGAGAAGAAGGAGTGTTATCCCAGACGAACTGCTGAATAACATTTTCTATAATGTTCCTCCGAGACGAAGCGGAATCGCGTTCGGGAGGATCACGATCAATATGAGATTGAGAATTTGCCCTGGAATGAGATCTAGTAACAGGACCCGTGCTTTCATTAGGGTTTCTCGCCATGGACTTAGTTTAGGGCTTAAAGCAGAAAAGAGAGTAAGGCGGAAACCGTAACGAAAGTACACCCAAAGAAAACCGAGACAGATACGTGACTTTGCAGATACGCGAAAAACCCTGAAAAAACAGATACTCGACTTTGCAGTGTCTGACTAGCGTATACACGCGACTTTGCAGAGACAAACTCGCGTATACGCAGATACGTAACTTGGATCTGAGATTTAGCAGAAAGGATAGTAAGGCGGAAGCCGTAACGAAAAGACGCCCAAAGATAACCGAGACAGATGAACCGATACAAGATAAACTGAAAAATAAAAAATGCTTAAGGACAAGCGATTATGCAAAATACATAAGTAGAACAGAAACTCTGTATTAACATCAAACTAGTTTCGTCCTCAATGGGACTCATCAGTGATACAAAGAGAATGAGCTACTTGCTGTCCTTATATAGCAAAAGCGGACAGGGCAAGTGCATGTACATGGAGTTTTTTAATGATTTTTTAATATTAAAATATTAAAAAAATATTTTAAATATTAAAAAATATGAATAAACAGATACGCGACTTCGCAAGTCTGACTAGCGTATACACGCGACTTTGAAGTGACTAACTCGCGTATACGCAGATACGTAACAAGAAGCTAAAAAATAGCTAAAAGATAGCTCTGCTTTATGCAAAAAATCTGAAAAAACATGTACTGCTCCTGGAAGAAGAATGCACTGCTCCTGTAGAAAATCAAGGCCGGGGGTCGGAACTGCTCATGTAGAAGGTGCCGATCTTGCGCGGATTCCGCCAACAAATCAAGGGCCTGGGAATATGCTGAAGCAAAGGGTGACGCTGGAATTCTCCATGCAGTTTAGGGTTTAGGGAACCCCCAAGGTTCAAAGCACGAGTGGCTTCACAATAGTCCAGCTTCAACACCAAGGGGGCCCTTTTGAGGCCAAGAGAGTGAAGAGGACCTCGTGCATAGACCCGCTGCAATAGAGCAACCCTTTGATCCCAATGGACCTTGGCAAAACATGCCTGGAGGAAATCCGGTGGATAGCCCCTCGACCGAAGCCTGCTGTAGAAAGCCCGTCTGAGTTCAAGGAAACCCGGCTCGGTGCTCTCTCGAAGAAGATATCTCTGCAGCTCATTAACCACGAATGCAACTTTCTGGTGTTTGGGGTGCCAGGAAGTAAATGGAATATACTGGTATGCATTCAGTGGTTTCTGGAAGCATCTGGTGGAAAGCTTTCCAGAGGTGTGAAAGTCATCACCTTTGAAAAGCACTATGTCCAGAATGTTGATGCTGGATGATGAAATGCAAGAAGTAATGCGGATGTGCTCAGGATAAATGGACTGGTAGCAATCCAAGAATTGGACCAATCTCTCTCTGGAGCCATTCCAGACCATGCAACCATCATCAATAAACCGTCTGAAAAGCTGAATCTCTGGAGCAGGAAATCTACGGAAGACTTCTTGCTCGAGATGGCAAAGGAAGAGACATGCATATACAACAGCAAAATTGCTGCCCATGGCAGTGCCTCTAATCTGCCGGTAAAAAGAGCCATCAAACTGCAAAAAATGCCACTTGAGCACCAACTCAGCTGCACTGACAAGAAAATCCACGTCCTCTGGAGTGAAGAGATCAGCGGTACTATGCTCAATCATATCCCGTAAGGCATGCAAGCCTTCCTGAGTAGGAATACTAGGATAGAGGGACTCTACATCAAAAGTAACAAGAAATGAATCGGGAGCAAAACGCTTGGATTCAATATCCTGCAATAAGGAGAGAGAGTCTGGAAGATGGTTGGGCTGAGCCAACAAAGTACCAAGAAGTTTATAATGCAAAAATTTGGAGAGAGGCTCCAGCATAAACCCATTGTAAGCACAGATAGGCCTACCGACAGGAGGGTTTTTGTGGATCTTCCAAATAAAGTAAAGCCTGCAAGCTTTGGCATCTTGCGGCTTGATTTGCATTATATACTCCCACTGCTGAACTGAGAGAAGGTTGCGATATCTTGCTTGAAGCTGCCTGAGAGACCTGCTGATGGCCAACCACGGAACCGATGCATACTGCCTGTAGACATTGAGATCAGCTAGTTGCCTATGGGCTTCGGCAACATAGTTTTCTCTGTCAAGAACCACAATCCCCAAGTTCTTGTCTGCTGGTTTGATCACAATAGGGAGTCGGCGAAGACTCTTTAATGCAAGCAATTGGGATCTAGCAAAACTGGGTCTGGGGGTAAACTGGACGGAGGCAATGCGGGTTTGAAGGATGGAAAGGCCAAGCTGAAGGGCACGATTAAGATCAGGGTCATTAATCGGAGGTTCCCAGGTAGGGTTTGGCAGGCGGAAAGGATTATAGGTATCATCATCAGAAGAAAGACGAAAAAATCTTCTGAGGCGGCAAAGACGGGAAAAATAAGCAAATTCTTTAAGAATGTCATCAATGGCCATGGGCGGAGGCCGGGGATGTATTTGTGCCCTAGGCCCAATAATTTGGTTTGGCTGAAGGAAAGAGAGACGGAAGAGAGATTGTGAATAGCAAGATTGCTGATTCGACGATCAATCTGAGAAGGGGTCATTTTTCCAATCAGGTAAACTAAATAGGAGGAGGGGCTAATGGAGGGCAACCAATACAGATGACGGGATTTGCTTACATTAAAGGAGTCTTGCCTTTCCCTTTGAATCCGACAGGGATTTGATGAACACCTTGCCCATGTGGAGCAAATGGGGCAGCCTCCGGATTCAAACCAGTGTTCGGGGAAGGCTGGTTTGGAATGGAGGCCGACTGTCCAGCAACAGATCTGGTGGAGCGGTTTCGTCGGCGGAAACGCCCCCTCCCCATCCCGTTTTTTGGCCGGGATTGCTGATCTAGGGCACCCTGCTGCTGCTGCTGCCTCTGAGGCTGCCTGCCCAGTTGCTCAGGCTCACTGCGCAGTTGCTGGGGCTGCCTGCGCAGAGGCCTCTGTTGACTGCGCAGAGGCTGCTGCTGCTGCTGCGGGGGCCGGTTCTGCTGCTGACGCTGCTGGGGCTGCCTCTGCTGCTGTTGCTGGGGCTGTCTACGCTGCTGCTGCTGCTGGGGTTTCTGCCGAGAATGTTGCTGGGGCTGCTGCTGGGGAGAAGCATCAAAGAGAGAAGCAAGATGATCAATTTTCTGTTGCTGGGCTTGGAGAGATTTTGCAATTTCTCTTCGAACCAAAACAGAAATGGCTTCCTCACGAGGAATATCATTAGCTTGCTTAGCTGCTTCTTCCCGAGCGGAATTTCTGGCAGCTTGGGCAGCATCTCTGGCAGAACGACGAAGAACAAGCTCGGTTTTGAAATCATTGACTTGTCGACTGTAAGTGGACAAGGCAAGTGAACACCAATGGGCAGCAACAAGACTGCCATCAACAGGACCGGTGGAACTAGTAAACTCCATGTCTTCGAAAGGAAGAGCAAGCTGGAGAAGCTTATCTTTAAAATCTGAAACAAGATTAGAAACCCTAGTTCCATTTTGCTCCACAATAGATTGCTCATGCCGTAAGTAGAGTTCATGGCAATCTCTTCGATATCTGGCAGTAAGAGCTTCGAGACCACCTTTGAGGGCATCATTGGTGTCTGGATCGGAAGCTACAAGACCCGGTGTTTTAACCATAAGGCTCTGAATAACACGGTTGTCTTGTTGAAGAGCAAGCAGTTTCTCAACAAGCGACTGAGATCTATGCAAGATTTCAGTGGCTTTTTGGAAATCCATGACTGCACGAGAAATTACATCGGTCCAGGCAGTGGGCAACGGCGGAATTTCATTATTACCCGGAAGCTGGCGGGCAAAAGATGATTCTGGATCATGAGTAGCTGGATGCCGAGAAGAAGGGCCCGGCTGAGGAAAGTCGAGATGGGGCTGCGCAGCCTCAAGATGGGGCTGTGCAGTCTCAGGATGAGGCTGCGCAGTTCCTGGAGGGGACTGCGCAGGCTCATTGATGCCAGCTGAAGGATGCTCCGGTGGGCTGAAAAGAAAAGGCCCAGAAGAGTTTCGCTTCTCTTTCTCTCGGTTCACAATTTCTTCAATCTCACGGGAAGAAGGAGTGTTATCCCAGACGAACTGCTGAATAACATTTTCTATAATGTTCCTCCGAGACGAAGCGGAATCGCGTTCGGGAGGATCACGATCAATATGAGATTGAGAATTTGCCCTGGAATGAGATCTAGTAACAGGACCCGTGCTTTCATTAGGGTTTCTCGCCATGGACTTAGTTTAGGGCTTAAAGCAGAAAAGAGAGTAAGGCGGAAACCGTAACGAAAGTACACCCAAAGAAAACCGAGACAGATACGTGACTTTGCAGATACGCGAAAAACCCTGAAAAAACAGATACGCGACTTTGCAGTGTCTGACTAGCGTATACACGCGACTTTGCAGAGACAAACTCGCGTATACGCAGATACGTAACTTGGATCTGAGATTTAGCAGAAAGGATAGTAAGGCGGAAGCCGTAACGAAAAGACGCCCAAAGATAACCGAGACAGATGAACCGATACAAGATAAACTGAAAAATAAAAAATGCTTAAGGACAAGCGATTATGCAAAATACATAAGTAGAACAGAAACTCTGTATTAACATCAAACTAGTTTCGTCCTCAATGGGACTCATCAGTGATACAAAGAGAATGAGCTACTTGCTGTCCTTATATAGCAAAAGCGGACAGGGCAAGTGCATGTACATGGAATTTTTTAATAATTTTTTAATATTAAAATATTAAAAAAATATTTTAAATATTAAAAAATATGAATAAACAGATACGCGACTTCGCAAGTCTGACTAGCGTATACACGCGACTTTGAAGTGACTAACTCGCGTATACGCAGATACGTAACAAGAAGCTAAAAAATAGCTAAAAAATAGCTCTGCTCATGCAAAAAATCTGAAAAAACATGTACTGCTCCTGGAAGAAGAATGCACTGCTCCTGTAGAAAATCAAGGCCGGGGGTCGGAACTGCTCATGTAAAAAGTGCCGATCTTGCGCGGATTCCGCCAACAAATCAAGGGCCTGGGAATATGCTGAAGCAAAGGGTGACGCTGGAATTCTCCATGCAGTTTAGGGTTTAGGGAACCCCCAAGGTTCAAAGCACGAGTGGCTTCACAATAGTCCAGCTTCAACACCAAGGGGGCCCTTTTGAGGCCAAGAGAGTGAAGAGGACCTCGCGCATAGACCCGCTGCAATAGAGCAACCCTTTGATCCCAATGGACCTTGGCAAAACATGCCTGGAGGAAATCCGGTGGATAGCCCCTCGACCGAAGCCTGCTGTAGAAAGCCCGTCTGAGTTCAAGGAAACCCGGCTCGGTGCTCTCTCGAAGAAGATATCTCTGCAGCTCATTAACCACGAATGCAACTTTCTGGTGTTTGGGGTGCCAGGAAGTAAATGGAATATACTGGTATGCATTCAGTGGTTTCTGGAAGCATCTGGTGGAAAGCTTTCCAGAGGTGTGAAAGTCATCACCTTTGAAAAGCACTATGTCCAGAATGTTGATGCTGGATGATGAAATGCAAGAAGTAATGCGGATGTGCTCAGGATAAATGGACTGGTAGCAATCCAAGAATTGGACCAATCTCTCTCTGGAGCCATTCCAGACCATGCAACCATCATCAATAAACCGTCTGAAAAGCTGAATCTCTGGAGCAGGAAATCTACGGAAGACTTCTTGCTCGAGATGGCAAAGGAAGAGACAAGCATATACAACAGCAAAATTGATGCCCATGGCAGTGCCTCTAATCTGCCGGTAAAAGGAGCCATCAAACTGCAAAAAATGCCACTTGAGCACCAACTCAGCTGCACTGACAAGAAAATCCACGTCCTCTGGAGTGAAGAGATCAGCAGTACTATGCTCAATCATATCCCGTAAGGCATGCAAGCCTTCCTGAGTAGGAATACTAGGATAGAGGGACTCTACATCAAAAGTAACAAGAAATGAATCGGGAGCAAAACGCTTGGATTCAATATCCTGCAGCAAAGAGAGAGAGTCTGGAAGATGGTTGGGCTGAGCCAACAAAGTACCAAGAAGTTTATAATGCAAAAATTTGGAGAGAGGCTCCAGCATAAACCCATTGTAAGCACAGATAGGCCTACCGACAGGAGGGTTTTTGTGGATCTTCCAAATAAAGTAAAGCCTGCAAGCTTTGGCATCTTGCGGCTTGATTTGCATTATATACTCCCACTGCTGAACTGAGAGAAGGTTGCGATATCTTGCTTGAAGCTGCCTGAGAGACCTGCTGATGGCCAACCACGGAACCGATGCATACTGCCTGTAGACATTGAGATCAGCTAGTTGCCTATGGGCTTCGGCAACATAGTTTTCTCTGTCAAGAACCACAATCCCCAAGTTCTTGTCTGCTGGTTTGATCACAATGGGGAGTCGGCGAAGACTCTTTAATGCAAGCAATTGGGATCTAGCAAAACTGGGTCTGGGGGTAAACTGGACGGAGGCAATGCGGGTTTGAAGGATGGAAAGGCCAAGCTGAAGGGCACGATTAAGATCAGGGTCATTAATCGGCGGTTCCCAGGTAGGGTTTGGCAGGCGGAAAGGATTATAGGTATCATCATCAGAAGAAAGACGAAAAAATCTTCTGAGGCGGCAAAGACGGGAAAAATAAGCAAATTCTTTAAGAATGTCATCAACGGCCATGGGCGGAGGCCGGGGGATGTATTTGTGCCCTAGGCCCAAAAATTTGGTTTGGCTGAAGGAAAGAGAGACGGAAGAGAGATTGTGAATAGCAAGATTGCTGATTCGACGATCAATCTGAGAAGGGGTCATTTTTCCAATCAGGTAAACTAAATAGGAGGAGGGGCTAATGGAGGGCAACCAATACAGATGACGGGATTTGCTTACATTAAAGGAGTCTTGCCTTTCCCTTTGAATCCGGCAGGGATTTGATGAACAGCTTGCCCATGTGGAGCAAATGGGGCAGCCTCCGGATTCAAACCAGTGTTCGGGGAAGGCTGGTTTGGAATGGAGGCCGACTGTCCAGCAACAGATCTGGTGGAGCGGTTTCGTCGGCGGAAACGCCCCCTCCCCATCCCGTTTTTTGGCCGGGATTGCTGATCTAGGGCACCCTGCTGCTGCTGCTGCCTCTGAGGCTGCCTGCCCAGTTGCTCAGGCTCACTGCGCAGTTGCTGGGGCTGCCTGCGCAGAGACCTCTGATGACTGCGCAGAGGCTGCTGCTGCTGCTGCGGGGGCCGGTTATGCTGCTGACGCTGCTGGGGCTGCCTCTGCTGCTGCTGCTGGGGCTATCTACGTTGCTGCTGCTGCTGCTGGGGTTTCTGCCGAGAATGTTGCTGGGGCTGCTGCTGGGGTGAAGCATCAAAGAGAGAAGCAAGATGATCAATTTTCTGTTGCTGGGCTTGGAGAGATTTTGCAATTTCTCTTCGAACCAAAACAGAAATGGCTTCCTCACGAGGAATATCATTAGCTTGCTTAGCTGCTTCTTCCCGAGCAGAATTTATGGCAGCTTGGGCAGCATCTCTGGCAGAACGACGAAGAACAAGCTCGGTTTTGAAATCATTGACTTGTCGACTGTAAGTGGACAAGGCAAGTGAACACCAATGGGCAGCAACAAGACTGCCATCAACAGGACCGGTGGAACTAGTAAACTCCATGTCTTCGAAAGGAAGAGCAAGCTGGAGAAGCTTATCTTTAAAATCTGAAACAAGATTAGAAACCCTAGTTCCATTTTGCTCCACAATAGATTGCTCATGCCGTAAGTAGAGTTCATGGCAATCTCTTCGATATCTGGCAGTAAGAGCTTCGAGACCACCTTTGAGGGCATCATTGGTGTCTGGATCGGAAGCTACAAGACCCGGTGTTTTAACCATAAGGCTCTGAATAACACGGTTGTCTTGTTGAAGAGCAAGCAGTTTCTCAACAAGCGACTGAGATCTATGCAAGATTTCAGTGGCTTTTTGGAAATCCATGACTGCACGAGAAATTACATCGGTCCAGGCAGTGGGCAACGGCGGAATTTCATTATTACCCGGAAGCTGGCGGGCAAAAGATGATTCCGGATCATGAGTAGCTGGATGCCGAGAAGAAGGGCCCGGCTGAGGAAAGTCGAGATGGGGCTGCGCAGCCTCAAGATGGGGCTGTGCAGTCTCAGGATGAGGCTGCGCAGTTCCTGGAGGGGACTGCGCAGGCTCATTGATGCCAGCTGAAGGATGCTCCGGTGGGCTGAAAAGAAAAGGCCCAGAAGAGTTTCGCTTCTCTTTCTCTCGGTTCACAATTTCTTCAATCTCACAGGAAGAAGGAGTGTTATCCCAGACGAACTGCTGAATAACATTTTCTATAATGTTCCTCCGAGACGAAGCGGAATCGCGTTCGGGAGGATCACGATCAATATGAGATTGAGAATTTGCCCTGGAATGAGATCTAGTAACAGGACCCGTGCTTTCATTAGGGTTTCTCGCCATGGACTTAGTTTAGGGCTTAAAGCAGAAAAGAGAGTAAGGCGGAAACCGTAACGAAAGTACACCCAAAGAAAACCGAGACAGATACGTGACTTTGCAGATACGCGAAAAACCCTGAAAAAACAGATACGCGACTTTGCAGTGTCTGACTAGCGTATACACGCGACTTTGCAGAGACAAACTCGCGTATACACAGATACGTAACTTGGATCTGAGATTTAGCAGAAAGGATAGTAAGGCGGAAGCCGTAACGAAAAGACGCCCAAAGATAACCGAGACAGATGAACCGATACAAGATAAACTGAAAAATAAAAAATGCTTAAGGACAAGCGATTATGCAAAATACATAAGTAGAACAGAAACTCTGTATTAACATCAAACTAGTTTCGTCCTCAATGGGACTCATCAGTGATACAAAGAGAATGAGCTACTTGCTGTCCTTATATAGCAAAAGCGGACAGGGCAAGTGCATGTACATGGAGTTTTTTAATGATTTTTTAATATTAAAATATTAAAAAAATATTTTAAATATTAAAAAATATGAATAAACAGATACGCGACTTCGCAAGTCTGACTAGCGTATACACGCGACTTTGAAGTGACTAACTCGCGTATACGCAGATACGTAACAAGAAGCTAAAAAATAGCTAAAAGATAGCTCTGCTTTATGCAAAAAATCTGAAAAAACATGTACTGCTCCTGGAAGAAGAATGCACTGCTCCTGTAGAAAATCAAGGCCGGGGGTCGGAACTGCTCATGTAGAAGGTGCCGATCTTGCGCGGATTCCGCCAACAAATCAAGGGCCTGGGAATATGCTGAAGCAAAGGGTGACGCTGGAATTCTCCATGCAGTTTAGGGTTTAGGGTTTAGGGTTTAAAGCAGAAAAGAGAGTAAGGCGGAAACCGTAACGAAAGTACACCCAAAGAAAACCGAGACAGATACGTGACTTTGCAGATACGCGAAAAACCCTGAAATACGCGACTTTGCAGTGTCTGACTAGCGTATACACGCGACTTTGCAGAGACAAACTCGCGTATACGCAGATACGTAACTTGGATCTGAGATTTAGCAGAAAGGATAGTAAGGCGGAAGCCGTAACGAAAAGACGCCCAAAGATAACCGAGACAGATGAACCGATACAAGATAAACTGAAAAATAAAAAATGCTTAAGGACAAGCGATTATGCAAAATACATAAGTAGAACAGAAACTCTGTATTAACATCAAACTAGTTTCGTCCTCAATGGGACTCATCAGTGATACAAAGAGAATGAGCTACTTGCTGTCCTTATATAGCAAAAGCGGACAGGGCAAGTGCATGTACATGGAGTTTTTTAATGATTTTTTAATATTAAAATATTAAAAAATATGAATAAACAGATACGCGACTTCGCAGAGTCTGACTAGCGTATACACGCGACTTTGAAGTGACTAACTCGCGTATACGCAGATACGTAACAAGAAGCTAAAAAATAGCTAAAAGATAGCTCTGCTTTATGCAAAAAATCTGAAAAAACATGTACTGCTCCTGGAAGAAGAATGCACTGCTCCTGTAGAAAATCAAGGCGGGGGTCGGAACTGCTCATGTAGAAGGTGCCGATCTTGCGCGGATTCCGCCAACAAATCAAGGGCCTGGGAATATGCTGAAGCAAAGGGTGACGCTGGAATTCTCCATGCAGTTTAGGGTTTAGGGAACCCCCAAGGTTCAAAGCACGAGTGGCTTCACAATAGTCCAGCTTCAACACCAAGGGGGCCCTTTTGAGGCCAAGAGAGTGAAGAGGACCTCGTGCATAGACCCGCTGCAATAGAGCAACCCTTTGATCCCAATGGACCTTGGCAAAACATGCCTGGAGGAAATCCGGTGGATAGCCCCTCGACCGAAGCCTGCTGTAGAAAGCCCGTCTGAGTTCAAGGAAACCCGGCTCGGTGCTCTCTCGAAGAAGATATCTCTGCAGCTCATTAACCACGAATGCAACTTTCTGGTGTTTGGGGTGCCAGGAAGTAAATGGAATATACTGGTATGCATTCAGTGGTTTCTGGAAGCATCTGGTGGAAAGCTTTCCAGAGGTGTGAAAGTCATCACCTTTGAAAAGCACTATGTCCAGAATGTTGATGCTGGATGATGAAATGCAAGAAGTAATGCGGATGTGCTCAGGATAAATGGACTGGTAGCAATCCAAGAATTGGACCAATCTCTCTCTGGAGCCATTCCAGACCATGCAACCATCATCAATAAACCGTCTGAAAAGCTGAATCTCTGGAGCAGGAAATCTACGGAAGACTTCTTGCTCGAGATGGCAAAGGAAGAGACATGCATATACAACAGCAAAATTGCTGCCCATGGCAGTGCCTCTAATCTGCCGGTAAAAAGAGCCATCAAACTGCAAAAAATGCCACTTGAGCACCAACTCAGCTGCACTGACAAGAAAATCCACGTCCTCTGGAGTGAAGAGATCAGCAGTACTATGCTCAATCATATCCCGTAAGGCATGCAAGCCTTCCTGAGTAGGAATACTAGGATAGAGGGACTCTACATCAAAAGTAACAAGAAATGAATCGGGAGCAAAACGCTTGGATTCAATATCCTGCAGCAAAGAGAGAGAGTCTGGGAGATGGTTGGGCTGAGCCAACAAAGTACCAAGAAGTTTATAATGCAAGAATTTGGAGAGAGGCTCCAGCATAAACCCATTGTAAGCACAGATAGGCCTACCGACAGGAGGGTTTTTGTGGATCTTCCAAATAAAGTAAAGCCTGCAAGCTTTGGCATCTTGCGGCTTGACTTGCATTATATACTCCCACTGCTGAACTGAGAGAAGGTTGCGATATCTTGCTCGAAGCTGCCTGAGAGACCTGCTGATGGCCAACCACGGAACCGATGCACACTGCCTGTAGATATTGAGATCAGCTAGTTGCCTATGGGCTTCGGCAACATAGTTTTCTCTGTCAAGAACCACAATCCCCAAGTTCTTGTCTGCTGGTTTGATCACAATAGGGAGTCGGCGAAGACTCTTTAATGCAAGCAATTGGGATCTAGCAAAACTGGGTTTGGGGGTAAACTGGACGGAAGCAATGCGGGTTTGAAGGATGGAAAGGCCAAGCTGAAGGGCACGATTAAGATCAGGGTCATTAATCGGAGGTTCCCAGGTAGGGTTTGGCAGGCGGAAAGGATTATAGGTATCATCATCAGAAGAAAGACGAAAAAATCTTCTGAGACGGCAAAGACGGGAAAAATAAGCAAATTCTTTAAGAATGTCATCAATGGCCATGGGTGGGGGCCGGGGGATGTATTTGTGCCCTAGGCCCAATAATTTGGTTTGACTGAAGGAAAGAGAGACTGAGGAGAGATTGTGAATAGCAAGATTGCTAATTCGACGATCAATCTGGGAAGGGGTCATTTTTCCAATCAGGTAAACTAAATAAGAGGAGGGGCTAATGGAGGGCAACCAATACAGATGACGGGAATTGCTTACATTAAAGGAGCCTTGCCTTTCCCTTTGAATCCGGCAGGGATTTGATGAACACCTTGCCCATGTGGAGCAAATGGGGCAGCCTCCGGATTCAAACCAGTGTTCTGGGAAGGCTGGTTTGGAACGGAGGCCGACTGCCCAGCAACAGATCTGGTGGAGCGGTTTCCTCGGCGGAAACGCCCCCTGCCCATCCCGTTTTTTGGCCGGGATTGCTGATCTAGGGCACCCTGCTGCTGCTGCTGCCTCTGAGGCTGCCTGCGCAGTTGCTCAGGCTCACTGCGCAGTTGCTGGGGCTGCCTGCGCAGAGGCCTCTTTTGACTGCGCAGAGGCTGCTGCTGCTGCTGCGGGGGCCGGTTCTGCTGCTGATGCTGCTGGGGTTGCCTCTGCTGCTGTTGCTGGGGCTGTCTACGCTGCTGCTGCTGCTGGGGTTTCTGCCGAGAATGTTGCTGGGGCTGCTGCTGGGGAGAAGCATCAAAGAGAGAAGCAAGATGATCAATTTTCTGTTGCTGGGTTTGGAGAGATTTTGCAATTTCTCTTCGAACCAAAACAGAAATGGCTTCCTCACGAGGAATATCATTAGCTTGCTTAGCTGCTTCTTCCCGAGCGGAATTTCTGGCAGCTTGGGCAGCATCTCTGGCAGAACGACGAAGAACAAGCTCGGTTTTGAAATCATTGACTTGTCGACTGTAAGTGGACAAGGCAAGTGAACACCAATGGGCAGCAACAAGACTGCCATCAACAGGACCGGTGGAACTAGTAAACTCCATGTCTTCGAAAGGAAGAGCAAGCTGGAGAAGCTTATCTTTAAAATCTGAAACAAGATTAGAAACCCTAGTTCCATTTTGCTCCACAATAGATTGCTCATGCCGTAAGTAGAGTTCATGGCAATCTCTTCGATATCTGGCAGTAAGAGCTTCGAGACCACCTTTGAGGGCATCATTGGTGTCTGGATCGGAAGCTACAAGACCCGGTGTTTTAACCATAAGGCTCTGAATAACACGGTTGTCTTGTTGAAGAGCAAGCAGTTTCTCAACAAGCGACTGAGATCTATGCAAAATTTCAGTGGCTTTTTGGAAATCCATGACTGCACGAGAAATTACATCGGTCTAGGCAGTGGGCAACGGCGGAATTTCATTATTACCCGAAAGCTGGCGGGCAAAAGATGATTCCGGATCATGAGTAGCTGGATGCCGAGAAGAAGGGCCCGGCTGAGGAAAGTCGAGATGGGGCTGCGCAGCCTCAAGATGGGGCTGTGCAGTCTCAGGATGAGGCTGCGCAGTTCCTGGAGGGGACTGCGCAGGCTCATTGATGCCAGCTGAAGGATGCTCCGGTGGGCTGAAAAGAAAAGGCCCAGAAGAGTTTCGCTTCTCTTTCTCTCGGTTCACAATTTCTTCAATCTCACGGGAAGAAGGAGTGTTATCCCAGACGAACTGCTGAATAACATTTTCTATAATGTTCCTCCGAGACGAAGCGGAATCGCGTTCGGGAGGATCACGATCAATATGAGATTGAGAATTTGCCCTGGAATGAGATCTAGTAACAGGACCCGTGCTTTCATTAGGGTTTCTCGCCATGGACTTAGTTTAGGGCTTAAAGCAGAAAAGAGAGTAAGGCGGAAACCGTAACGAAAGTACACCCAAAGAAAACCGAGACAGATACGTGACTTTGCAGATACGCGAAAAACCCTGAAATACGCGACTTTGCAGTGTCTGACTAGCGTATACACGCGACTTTGCAGAGACAAACTCGCCTATACGCAGATACGTAACTTGGATCTGAGATTTAGCAGAAAGGATAGTAAGGCGGAAGCCGTAACGAAAAGACGCCCAAAGATAACCGAGACAGATGAACCGATACAAGATAAACTGAAAAATAAAAAATGCTTAAGGACAAGCGATTATGCAAAATACATAAGTAGAACAGAAACTCTGTATTAACATCAAACTAGTTTCGTCCTCAATGGGACTCATCAGTGATACAAAGAGAATGAGCTACTTGCTGTCCTTATATAGCAAAAGCGGACAGGGCAAGTGCATGTACATGGAATTTTTTAATAATTTTTTAATATTAAAATATTTAAAAATATTTTAAATATTAAAAAATATGAATAAACAGATACGCGACTTCGCAAGTCTGACTAGCGTATACACGCGACTTTGAAGTGACTAACTCGCGTATACGCAGATACGTAACAAGAAGCTAAAAAATAGCTAAAAGATAGCTCTGCTTTATGCAAAAAATCTGAAAAAACATGTACTGCTCCTGGAA
The DNA here is from genome assembly GCA_031772625.1 of Pinus tabuliformis. Lineage (NCBI taxonomy): Eukaryota > Viridiplantae > Streptophyta > Pinopsida > Pinales > Pinaceae > Pinus > Pinus tabuliformis. The sequence continues at coordinate 1,315,913,330 of CM062809.1, forward strand.
GAAGAATGCACTGCTCCTGTAGAAAATCAAGGCCGGGGGTCGGAACTGCTCATGTAGAAGGTGCCGATCTTGCGCGGATTCCGCCAACAAATCAAGGGCCTGGGAATATGCTGAAGCAAAGGGTGACGCTGGAATTCTCCATGCAGTTTAGGGTTTAGGGTTTAGGGTTTAGGGTTTAGGGTTTAGGGTTTAGGGTTTAGGGTTTAGGGTTTTAGGGTTTAGGGTTTAGGGTTTAGGGTTTAGGGTTTAGGGTTTAGGGTTTAGGGTTTAGGGTTTAAAGCAGAAAAGAGAGTAAGGCGGAAACCGTAACGAAAATACACCCAAAGAAAACCGAGACAGATACGTGACTTTGCAGATACGCGAAAAACCCTGAAAAAACAGATACGCGACTTTGCAGTGTCTGACTAGCGTATACACGCGACTTTTCAGAGACAAACTCGCGTATACGCAGATACGTAACTTGGATCTGAGATTCAGCAGAAAGGAAAGTAAGGCGGAAGCCGTAACGAAAGGACGCCCAAAGATAACCGAGACAGATGAACCGATACAAGATAAACTGAAAAATAAAAAATGCTTAAGGACAAGCGATTATGCAAAATACATAAGTAGAACAGAAACTCTGTATTAACATCAAACTAGTTTCGTCCTCAATGGGACTCATCAGTGATACAAAGAGAATGAGCTACTTGCTGTCCTTATATAGCAAAAGCGGACAGGGCAAGTGCATGTACATGGAGTTTTTTAATAATTTTTTAATATTAAAATATTAAAAAAATATTTTAAATATTAAAAAATATGAATAAACAGATACGCGACTTCGCAGAGTCTGACTAGCGTATACACGCGACTTTGCAGTGACTAACTCGCGTATACGCAGATACGTAACAAGAAGCTAAAAAATAGCTAAAAGATAGCTCTGCTTATGCAAAAAATCTGAAAAAACATGTACTGCTCCTGGAAGAAGAATGCACTGCTCCTGTAGAAAATCAAGGCCGGGGGTCGGAACTGCTCATGTAGAAGGTGCCGATCTTGCGCGGATTCCGCCAACAAATCAAGGGCCTGGGAATATGCTGAAGCAAAGGGTGACGCTGGAATTCTCCATGCAGTTTAGGGTTTAGGGAACCCCCAAGGTTCAAAGCACGAGTGGCTTCACAATAGTCCAGCTTCAACACCAAGGGGGCCCTTTTGAGGCCAAGAGAGTGAAGAGGACCTCGTGCATAGACCCGCTGCAATAGAGCAACCCTTTGATCCCAATGGACCTTGGCAAAACATGCCTGGAGGAAATCCGGTGGATAGCCCCTCGACCGAAGCCTGCTGTAGAAAGCCCGTCTGAGTTCAAGGAAACCCGGCTCGGTTTAGGGTTTAGGGTTTAGGGTTTAGGGTTTTAGGGTTTAGGGTTTAGGGTTTAGGGTTTAGGGTTTAGGGTTTAGGGTTTAGGGTTTAGGGTTTAAAGCAGAAAAGAGAGTAAGGCGGAAACCGTAACGAAAGTACACCCAAAGAAAACCGAGACAGATACGTGACTTTGCAGATACGCGAAAAACCCTGAAAAAACAGATACGCGACTTTGCAGTGTCTGACTAGCGTATACACGCGACTTTGCAGAGACAAACTCGCGTATACGCAGATACGTAACCTGGATCTGAGATTTAGCAGAAAGGATAGTAAGGCGGAAGCCGTAACGAAAAGACGCCCAAAAGATAACCGAGACAGATGAACCGATACAAGATAAACTGAAAAATAAAAAATGCTTAAGGACAAGCGATTATGCAAAATACATAAGTAGAACAGAAACTCTGTATTAACATCAAACTAGTTTCGTCCTCAATGGGACTCATCAGTGATACAAAGAGAATGAGCTACTTGCTGTCCTTATATAGCAAAAGCGGACAGGGCAAGTGCATGTACATGGAGTTTTTTAATGATTTTTTAATATTAAAATATTAAAAAAATATTTTAAATATTAAAAAATATGAATAAACAGATACGCGACTTCGCAGAGTCTGACTAGCGTATACACGCGACTTTGAAGTGACTAACTCGCGTATACGCAGATACGTAACAAGAAGCTAAAAAATAGCTAAAAGATAGCTCTGCTTTATGCAAAAAATCTGAAAAAACATGTACTGCTCCTGGAAGAAGAATGCACTGCTCCTGTAGAAAATCAAGGCCGGGGGTCGGAACTGCTCATGTAGAAGGTGCCGATCTTGCGCGGATTCCGCCAACAAATCAAGGGCCTGGGAATATGCTGAAGCAAAGGGTGACGCTGGAATTCTCCATGCAGTTTAGGGTTTAGGGAACCCCCAAGGTTCAAAGCACGAGTGGCTTCACAATAGTCCAGCTTCAACACCAAGGGGGCCCTTTTGAGGCCAAGAGAGTGAAGAGGACCTCGTGCATAGACCCGCTGCAATAGAGCAACCCTTCGATCCCAATGGACCTTGGCAAAACATGCCTGGAGGAAATCCGGTGGATAGCCCCTCGACCGAAGCCTGCTGTAGAAAGCCCGTCTGAGTTCAAGGAAACCCGGCTCGGTGCTCTCTCGAAGAAGATATCTCTGCAGCTCATTAACCACGAATGCAACTTTCTGGTGTTTAGGGTGCCAGGAAGTAAATGGAATATACTGGTATGCATTCAGTGGTTTCTGGAAGCATCTGGTGGAAAGCTTTCCAGAGGTGTGAAAGTCATCACCTTTGAAAAGCACTATGTCCAGAATGTTGATGCTGGATGATGAAATGCAAGAAGTAATGCGGATGTGCTCAGGATAAATGGACTGGTAGCAATCCAAGAATTGGACCAATCTCTCTCTGGAGCCATTCCAGACCATGCAACCATCATCAATAAACCGTCTGAAAAGCTGAATCTCTGGAGCAGGAAATCTACGGAAGACTTCTTGCTCGAGATGGCAAAGGAAGAGACAAGCATATACAACAGCAAAATTGCTGCCCATGGCAGTGCCTCTAATCTGCCGGTAAAAAGGAGCCATCAAACTGCAAAAAATGCCACTTGAGCACCAACTCAGCTGCACTGACAAGAAAATCCACGTCCTCTGGAGTGAAGAGATCAGCAGTACTATGCTCAATCATATCCCGTAAGGCATGCAAGCCTTCCTGAGTAGGAATACTAGGATAGAGGGACTCTACATCAAAAGTAACAAGAAATGAATCGGGAGCAAAACGCTTGGATTCAATATCCTGCAGTAAAGAGAGAGAGTCTGGGAGATGGTTGGGCTGAGCCAACAAAGTACCAAGAAGTTTATAATGCAAGAATTTGGAGAGAGGCTCCAGCATAAACCCATTGTAAGCACAGATAGGCCTACCGACAGGAGGGTTTTTGTGGATCTTCCAAATAAAGTAAAGCCTGCAAGCTTTGGCATCTTGCGGCTTGACTTGCATTATATACTCCCACTGCTGAACTGAGAGAAGGTTGCGATATCTTGCTCGAAGCTGCCTGAGAGACCTGCTGATGGCCAACCACGGAACCGATGCACACTGCCTGTAGATATTGAGATCAGCTAGTTGCCTATGGGCTTCGGCAACATAGTTTTCTCTGTCAAGAACCACAATCCCCAAGTTCTTGTCTGCTGGTTTGATCACAATGGGGAGTCGGCGAAGACTCTTTAATGCAAGCAATTGGGATCTAGCAAAACTGGGTCTGGGGGTAAACTGGACGGAAGCAATGCGGGTTTGAAGGATGGAAAGGCCAAGCTGAAGGGCACGATTAAGATCAGGGTCATTAATCGGAGGTTCCCAGGTAGGGTTTGGCAGGCGGAAAGGATTATAGGTATCATCATCAGAAGAAAGACGAAAAAATCTTCTGAGGCGGCAAAGACGGGAAAAATAAGCAAATTCTTTAAGAATGTCATCAATGGCCATGGGCGGGGGCCGGGGGATGTATTTGTGCCCTAGGCCCAATAATTTGGTTTGGCTGAAGGAAAGAGAGACGGAGGAGAGATTGTGAATAGCAAGATTGCTAATTCGACGATCAATCTGGGAAGGGGTCATTTTTCCAATCAGGTAAACTAAATAAGAGGAGGGGCTAATGGAGGGCAACCAATACAGATGACGGGATTTGCTTACATTAAAGGAGTCTTGCCTTTCCCTTTGAATCCGGCAGGGATTTGATGAACACCTTGCCCATGTGGAGCAAATGGGGCAGCCTCCGGATTCAAACCAGTGTTCGGGGAAGGCTGGTTTGGAATGGAGGCCGACTGTCCAGCAACAGATCTGGTGGAGCGGTTTCGTCGGCGGAAACGCCCCCTCCCCATCCCGTTTTTTTGGCCGGGATTGCTGATCTAGGGCACCCTGCTGCTGCTGCTGCCTCTGAGGCTGCCTGCCCAGTTGCTCAGGCTCACTGCGCAGTTGCTGGGGCTGCCTGCGCAGAGACCTCTGATGACTGCGCAGAGGCTGCTGCTGCTGCTGCGGGGGCCGGTTATGCTGCTGACGCTACTGGGGCTGCCTCTGCTGCTGCTGCTGGGGCTGTCTACGTTGCTGCTGCTGCTGCTGGGGTTTCTGCCGAGAATGTTGCTGGGGCTGCTGCTGGGGTGAAGCATCAAAGAGAGAAGCAAGATGATCAATTTTCTGTTGCTGGGCTTGGAGAGATTTTGCAATTTCTCTTCGAACCAAAACAGAAATGGCTTCCTCACGAGGAATATCATTAGCTTGCTTAGCTGCTTCTTCCCGAGCAGAATTTCTGGCAGCTTGGGCAGCATCTCTGGCAGAACGACGAAGAACAAGCTCGGTTTTGAAATCATTGACTTGTCGACTGTAAGTGGACAAGGCAAGTGAACACCAATGGGCAGCAACAAGACTGCCATCAACAGGACCGGTGGAACTAGTAAACTCCATGTCTTCGAAAGGAAGAGCAAGCTGGAGAAGCTTATCTTTAAAATCTGAAACAAGATTAGAAACCCTAGTTCCATTTTGCTCCACAATAGATTGCTCATGCCGTAAGTAGAGTTCATGGCAATCTCTTCGATATCTGGCAGTAAGAGCTTCAAGACCACCTTTGAGGGCATCATTGGTGTCAGGATCGGAAGCTACAAGACCTGGTGTTTTAACCATAAGGCTCTGAATAACACGGTTGTCTTGTTGAAGAGCAAGCAGTTTCTCAACAAGCGACTGAGATCTATGCAAGATTTCAGTGGCTTTTTGGAAATCCTTGACTGCACGAGAAATTACATCGGTCCAGGCAGTGGGCAACGGCGGAATTTCATTATTACCCGGAAGCTGGCGGGCAAAAGATGATTCCGGATCATGAGAAGCTGGTTGCCGAGAAGAAGGGCCCGGCTGAGGAAAGTCGAGATGGGGCTGCGCAGTCTCAAGATGGGGCTGCGCAGTCTCAAGATGAGGCTGCGCAGTTCCTGGAGGGGACTGCGCAGGCTCATTGATGCCAGCTGAAGGATGCTCCGGTGGGCTGAAAAGAAAAGGCCCAGAAGAGTTCCGCTTCTCTTTCTCTCGGTTCACAATTTCTTCAATCTCACGGGAAGAAGGAGTGTTATCCCAGACGAACTGCTGAATAACATTTTCAATAATGTTCCTCCGAGACGAAGCGGAATCGCGTTCGGGAGGATCACGATCAATATGAGATTGAGAATTGGCCCTGGAATGAGATCTAGTAACAGGACCCGTGCATTCATTAGGGTTTCTCGCCATGGACTTAGTTTAGGGCTTAAAGCAGAAAAGAGAGTAAGGCGGAAACCGTAACGAAAATACACCCAAAGAAAACCGAGACAGATACGTGACTTTGCAGATACGCGAAAAACCCTGAAAAAACAGATACGCGACTTTGCAGTGTCGGACTAGCGTATACACGCGACTTTGCAGAGACAAACTCGCGTATACGCAGATACGTAACCTGGATCTGAGATTCAGCAGAAAAGAGAGTAAGGCGGAAACCGTAACGAAAATACGCCCAAAGATAACCGAGACAGATGAACCGATACAAAATAAACTGAAACAAAATAAAAAATGCTTAAGGACAAGCGATTATGCAAAACACATAAGTAGAACAGAAACTCTGTATTAACATCAAACTAGTTTCGTCCTCAATGGGACTCATCAGTGATACAAAGAGAATGAGCTACTTGCTGTCCTTATATAGCAAAAGCGGACAGGGCAAGTGCATGTACATGGAGTTTTTTAATGATTTTTTAATATTAAAATATTAAAAAAATATTTTAAATATTAAAAAATATGAATAAACAGATACGCGACTTCGCAGAGTCTGACTAGCGTATACACGCGACTTTGAAGTGACTAACTCGCGTATACGCAGATACGTAACAAGAAGCTAAAAAATAGCTAAAAGATAGCTCTGCTTTATGCAAAAAATCTGAAAAAACATGTACTGCTCCTGGAAGAAGAATGCACTGCTCCTGTAGAAAATCAAGGCCGGGGGTCGGAACTGATCATGTAGAAGGTGCCGATCTTGCGCGGATTCCGCCAACAAATCAAGGGCCTGGGAATATGCTGAAGCAAAGGGTGACGCTGGAATTCTCCATGCAGTTTAGGGTTTAGGGTTTAGGGTTTAGGGTTTAGGGTTTAGGGTTTAGGGTTTAGGGCTTAAAGCAGAAAAGAGAGTAAGGCGGAAACCGTAACGAAAGTACACCCAAAGAAAA